>JAJEJO010000764.1:0-180215 GCA_020662805.1 Glaucomys volans | reverse complement strand
CAAGTAGAAGATGGAAAGTTGGTCTTTTATACAATTTTATTCTACCATGAATAGTCACACTTTATTTCTTGGTACCATTTAAAAAATAAGCGCAAAGGAGAGGACGCCAGTGGCATCTAACAACAGTCGGCATCCCAGGGGTCATGTTGAATTATGGATGGTTATGCAGACTGCCTCATAATTTGCACTACAGAGTGTTTCCTCCCAGATTCGATTGCAGGCCCCTTTCCCTCTGTGTTTAAAAGATGCTTTACAAATTGGGCAGCTTCGATGGCTGCATATTGAGGAACTTCACAGTTGTCAAGTGCATAGATGTGAGCACTTAGAATAAACACAAAGGTTTTGTCTTATGTTATTTAAAAGTTTAAAAATATTTCACTGAGTTACACCTACACCAAATGGACCTAAAACCATTTCTCAGTGCACAGCTCAGTGGTATTAAGCACATTCACATTCTTGTGTAGGCATCACCACTGTCCACCTCCAGGACTCACTTCATCTTCTCAAACCAAAGCTCTGACCCTATTTAAACAAGAGCTCTCCATTCCCTCCTCCTCCAGTTCCTGGTAACCACCATTCTACTTTCTGTATTTATGAATTTGATGACTCCTGATATTCAAAAAAGTGGCACAAATAGTATTTGCCCCTTTGTGACTGGCTCATGCCACTGCAAATGATCTCAAGTTTCATGCTGGTTGTAGCACGTGTCCGAATTTCTTAAGTCTAAATAATATTAGATTTATTTGCTTATCCATTCATCCATGGATGGTCACTTGGGTTGTTTCCAACTGCCACTTGGCAGTTGTGAATAATGCTGCTGTGCACTTGGGTATTGTCCTCTTTGAGGAGAGTTGTGTACACTCCTCCATCCCTCCCTTCCCCTGTCAGAGGTCATTCTGTCCCCTGTCAGAGGTACCGGCTACAGCTTCTCTGAAAACACCCACCCTGGGCAGGTGACATTGAAGGGCAGAAGATCGCTCTGCCTGGAGAAGAAGTTCATGATATAACCAGAAACAATGGGTAAACAGGATCCCTGGCACAGCTTGGGGTGAGCTGGGATGGGACCAGGAGCTGAGGGTTTGAATATAGAGGTGAGCATGCCCCTGGAGGACAGGTGAGCAGCCAGGCTAGAGAGTAGGATGAGGCATAGGAGCCCAGGGGAGCTTCCACCATTTGTCAGGCAGGGAATGCCAGTGGTGTAGACATGGTATTTAAGCCTCCCTGAGGAGGGGTTGGGTTGTGATGGGTGGAAGCCCGCTCTGCAGAGCTGATGGAGGCTGGGAAGAGTGGTGTGCAGGGTGCAGAGGAGCTGGGCCTGGAGGCAGTATGGGACCCCCACCCTGTACATGGAGTTTGATTTTGGGCGTGAGTTTGATTTTCCCCTGAGTCTCCTGAATTTTGTCAACAGGGAAATGATAAAAAGAGCAAGTTTTTAGGGCTCGAGTGGGAGAGACCCAAGAGAGAAGTTGTCCTCATCATGACCCCAGACTCCTGTTCACCTGAGTAGCCGTCCACAGTGTTGTCCCACTGGACACATTCACATGACTTTGGTTCCCCCATCCTTTTGGTGTTGGGGTTGGAACCCAGGCTTTGCACATGCTAGATGAGTGCTATCCACAGAGCTCCACCCCAGCCCTCTGGGCCTCTTCTAAACCCCTCAGCAAACCCACATTACAAAATATGACCATGACCCTGCCCACAGGCCACCGCCTTCCCTTCCCCTCAGGGTCTGCATGGCTGGAAAGTGGCAGTTCTGCCCAGTGTCACCACTGGTCACCACATAATCTCTCTGCTACTGCAGGTGGCTGTTGGGCTGGCCTGATGCCAGACCCATGGGACCACAAGGGATTTCAGTTAGCCTCTCCGAATTAGTTCTAGGGCTGCCGTAACAAATACCACAGACTCCGTGACTTTAAACACAGACATGCATCCCCTCACAGATCTGGAGGCTGAAATCCATCCAAGATCAAGGTGTTGGCAGTGCTGGTTTATCCCAGGGCCTTACTTCTTGGCTCATAGACGCCCCCTTCTCCTTGGGTCCTCACAGTATCTTCCCTGCGTGTGTGTCTGTATCCTCATTTCCCTACTTTATTTGGGGGGTGGGGACTAGGGATTCAACCAGGGCCTCACACATGCTAAGCACATGCTCTACCACTGAGCTACGTGCCCAGACCCTCCTCTTCTGATAAGGTCACCAGTCATTGGATCAGGGCCCACCCATGTGACCTCAGGTTACTTTTATTACCTTATTAAAGGTATCCCCAAACCTAGTCACATTTTGAGCTATTGAGGGTTAGGACTTCAACATATGAGTCCATAACCCCAGATCCAGCACACCTTGAGTTGGGGAGTCCTGATAGGCATTTGCAACGTGGGTGTTCCCTTGAAGCCCTAGACCTGCTGGACTGAGCTTTGATCCTGTCCACACCCACTGCCCCAAGTCCAGTGTTTTTGTTCTATGTTGTGGTTGAGAAGTTCATTATTCTTCTGTTTCAATGCTCTACAGCCTTTAAGATGAAGTTGGGTCTGGTTGATGGGCTGTGAGGAGCCCTGTGTGTCTCTCCTGCCTCTGTCCCCACTGAAATCCTGTGTTCCAGCCACTAATTTGTCTCCCAAACAGTGCTGTCATCTTTGCATATACTATCCTTCAGCCCAGAGCCCACCCTTCCTCCCTGCCACCTGCTTCACTCTTTCTTGGTTCCCTGCTTCTCCATTCTCATCCCCCAATCCTGCTGCTCAAATATGGGTCCTTAGCAACTGAACCGAGTGGGTGCTCAGGAAACATTTCTTGAATGGTGCCAGTCAGGAGGTTGTTAAGGTTGCTTGCATCTGGCTGAGGTCACATCATTTAATTCTAGGATGATCAGAATGGAGAGAAGATAGAGACTTAGGTCAACTCAGACCTGAAGTCAAAATTCATTGAGCTGTTGAAGACAAAGGCTATTGTTTATCTGCAATAAACACTAATCAAACTTGAATTCATGCTGGGCTTCAGAGTGGATGATGCCTTTACTGGAAACCACTTGAAGTCATGGTGATGGTCCTTAGAATGAATTGGTCTGTCTGAGTCTAGGGTTGGTCTTTGTGGGGTCCAGAGCATTTTCTTTTTATTTGTTTATTTATTGTTGGTACTGGGAATTGAACCCGGGGCACTTAATGACCAAGCTACATCCCCCGCCCTTTCTACTTTTTATTTTGAGACAGAGTCTCACTAAGTTGCATAGGGCCTCACTAAGTTGTTGAGGCTGGCCTTGAACTTCCAATCCTCCTGTCTCAACCTTCTGAGTTGCTGGGATTATAGGCATGCATCACCATACCTGGTGGGGTCCAGAGTATTTAGTTGCTTGGGAACTTTTAGAAATATTTGTGGCATCCTGGCATCAAAAAGTTCTCTGGAACATTCCATATGGAATGATTTTGTCACCAGGGGGACATTTGTCAGTGTCTGGAAGTATTATTTGGGTTGTCACACTAGGCAGTGGTGGGGTTGTGGCTATGGTGGCTGCTATTGGCATCTAGTGGGCAGAGGCCCTGGGTGCTGCCACACATCCGAGAATCTACAGGACAGTGTGCATAACAAGAATGATTCAGCTGCAAGGGCCCCAAGTATGAGAAGCTGTGGTCTAGGTGAATGTGTGGCTGCGTTGTGTTTCCTGACCACACCACACAGATGGCCAGGGCTGCCAGGTGGTGAATCAGCCCTGGAGACCTGAGCTCCTATCTGACCCACGGTGGGTGGCCTAAGTGTGCAGGTGAGGAGCTATGGAAGGGCACAGCATCCTGCCTGGGAGGAGGAAGCCAGCGATCCTGGCCTTTTGTGAAGAAAGGATTTACTGAGCTCCTTGATGCTATAAACACAGTTTAGCAGTATGTCTAGCCTGCCTGCAGTGGCACATTTGGAAAAATGACCTTTGCATATTTCTGTGTGAATGAATGCTGCTGATGACCAAGTCAGTCTCGGTGTATGTGGTGCTGAGGATGAAACCCAGGGTCTTGTGAATGCTAAGCACATGCTCTACCACTGAGCCATATCCCCAGCCCCCAAAGTTCCTCTTGAAAGTAGGTCCTTTGAACCTTCACTTAAAGTAACAATGACTAGAAAAGGAAATATTTATTTGGAAGTAAAAAGGATTTATTTTCAAAATGTTTGTAATTCAAACATGCCTTTTCCATAATTAATTCCCAGTGAGGTGGCTGATTTTTCCAGCAGCAGGAAACAAGAGCACTCCCATGGGACAAAGATTCCAAGTGCTAGAGGCCAGAACCCATGTAAGCCCTGGGGATGTTTGTTGAATAACAGATAGGGACCAGCTTCCTCCTGGGGCACTAGGCAGTTGAGTGTTGGTCCTGTAACATCTCCTACCTGTTCTGAGAGAAAGCACCCATGGACTTCAAAGAGTCAGGAAGAGGCTGGGGGCCCAATATCCCCTTCAAAAGCATGCCCCCCAATGACCTAATTTCCTCCCACTAGGCCCCACCTCCTAAAGGTTCCACTACCTCCTGATAGCACCACAGGCTGGTGACCAAGCCTTTAACACATGAGCCTTTGAGGACATTTACTAAACCACACCATAATGTTGCCTGGAATTTAAAGACTCAGAAGTCTAAGCTGGGCATGGTGGCTGCTTGGAGGATAGGAGGATAGCAGGTTTAAAACCAGCCTCAGCAACTTAGTAAGATTATGAGCAACCTAATGAGACCCTGTCTCAGAAAATAAAAAGGACTAGGGATATAACTCGGTGGTTAAGTGGGCTTGGGTTCAATCCCTGGTACCAAAAAAAAAAAAAAAAAAAAAAGACTCAGAAGTCTAAAAGTAAGTGTGCCAGGTGTTAACTAGGCCTGCTGCCCAGGGCACCTCCATTAACCAGAACTGACCCTCCCTTTGCTCCAGGTGGCCCTGGGACTGCTGTCCCCTATGGGATCTGTCCCTCCTTAAGTACTCATAGCATTGTTTGTTCCACTCTTGTCCCTGCACTTGGTAGCATTGTATTCCTTTTGCAGTGTGCTTGACATTCTTGGTATCTTTAGTAAAGAGCTGTCAGTGTCTGCAGTAGGTGAGACAGCTGTGTTCAGGCATGGCGTAGAGTGTCCGACTGACTCCCAGAAGCTACTTGCAAGCAGTCAATAGAGATGACTCAGTTCAAGACCATCCAGCTTGAGCAAACAAAGGCAGAAGGGCGAAGTGTTTTTCACAGGGTCCTGTCAGTGGGTTGGTAGTTCTGGAGCTGTATTGCATGGTGAGTCATCAAATCTATGTTCCAGGGTAGGTTTTTTAAATTTCTTCATTTTAATAGATTTAATCATTTTCTGGGAAGTCCAGTGAGAAGCAACTTGTCAAAAATGAATATTGTCAAAGCTATGAGCGAGGTTTATTAAAAAAAAAAATTGGTCTTATGTGTCTGTTGAATTGAATTGGATTGTGGTTTAAGTGTAAGTAGTGACTTTTCTATTTAATTTATTTCTCATTGGCAATCGTGTTGTTCCCATTTATAACTCTAATTCTTTTTAGGCAGAGTCTCAGATAAGTGACCAAGGCAGGGAAGAGTAGTGAAGGGAAGCAAGACACCAACTTTTTGGGGAAGTTGAAATGAATGACATTTAACAGGCAGAAGCTGTGATAGCTTCCCATTATTGTAATAAAACACCCGAGATAATCAACAGAAGATGAAAGGTTATTTTGGCTCACAGTTTTGGAGGTTTCAGTTTATGGGTGGTTGCTGCTTTTGGGTTTGTGACAAGGTAGCACATCATGGTGGGAGCATGTATTAGCTTTTTGTCACTGTGACAAATACCTGGTAAAAATGAATTAAAGATTTATTTTGGCTTATGGTTTTAGAGGTTTCAGTCCGTGGTTGTCTGATTCCATTGCTTTGAGCCTGTGACAAGGCGGAAAAATCATGGCAGAACGGTGCGGTAAAAGGAAACTGTTCTCCTCATGGCAGCCAGGAAGCAGGAAAAGGGAGAGGGAGGGAGGGAGAGAAGACGGGAGGAGAGGAAAGGAGAGGAGAGGGACAAGATAAAGTCCCCAAGGGTTTGCCCCCAAATACCCACACCCTTCAACTAGGTTCCACCTCCTACAGTTTCCACCACCTCCCAATAATCCATTCAGGTTTGTATTCCTCTGTTGATTAAGCCACCGATGATGTCAGAGGCATCGTGATCTAATCACTTCCCAGAACCTCTGCCTCTGAACGCTGCCACGTTGCAGAACAAGCCTTCAACACATGAGTCTTTAGGGGACGTTTCAGATTCAAACCATAACAGAGTGAGTGGCAGAGGAGGTTGTCCACCTCATGGTGGCCAGGAAGCAAAGAGACACAGGAAGTTGCTGGGGTCCCAATATCCCCTGCAAGGGCACACCCCCAATGACCTAACTTCCTCCCACTGGGCCCCGCCTCTTAAAGGTTCCACCACCTCCCTATGGCACCAGAGGCTGGGGACCAAACTTTGAACACGTGGACCTTTGGGAAACACTTATCTAGACTATAGCAGAAGGATATCAGGGAATGCAAAGGCTCACAGTTTATCATATTGAAAAGATGATTTAAGTTGACAAAAGGAATTTTCTGCTTGAGTACTAGGAGGGGATCTTACATAGCAATCTTCTGTTTGTGATCTGTTTTAATTTATTTAGAAAACATAGTAGCCAAATCTTAACAGGGCTTAAAAGGTTACACAAGAGGAATCCAGAATGTTACATAATATTCAGATGCTTATTGAGCAGCTACTATGTGCAAAGCCCTGTGTTGGGAGCTGCCAGCAACAGAGGGAGGATTGAGTGCCTTAGAGAATGCGGGGAAGGGGTCCCAGTGGGCAGTGATGAGTCATGCAGGGGCAGTCTGGGCAGAAGGAAGCTTGGAGCAAAGGAATGGAGATGGGGATGGACAGAGCATGGGATAGGGATAACTGGAATGTAAGTCCTGTGAAGGGATAGGAAGAAGGGGTAGGAGGAAGGCCATGTTTCAGTTAGAAGGAGAAAAACGGCACAATATTGTGATGAGTTTGAAAGTCTGGGAGTCAGTTAGGATGCTGTCAGCTGCACATAGCAGGAAACCTAAGTCCAACTGGGTTAAAAAAAAGTACAAAACTATCATAAGATGTTTCTGGAAATTTGGAGATAGGGTGAGTTCCAGCCCCCATTCTGTGTCTCTTCCAGGCCTTCCTCAGCATTGGCTTCACTCTCCTGCTGTACTAGCTTGCTATTGGCTGCATAACAAACAGCACTGCTTGGGTGGCTTAGACAGAAGTCATGTATCATCTCGCTGTTTTGAAGGCTTAAGTCAAGAGAAAAATGTTGGCAGGGCTGCTTTTTCCTGAGGCCTTTCCTTGGCTTATAGATGGCCATCACATGGTCTTCCTTCTGTACATGTCTGTGCTCTTGTCTCTCTTTCCCTCTCCTTTCCCCTCCCTTTTTTGTGGTGCTGGGGTGGAACCCAAGACTTTGTGCATGCTAGGTGAGCCCTCTACCTCTGAGCTACATCCCTAGTCCTTGATCTCCTCTTCTTATAAGGACACCAGTCATATTGGGTTAGGACCTACCATAAAGACCTCTTTTAACCTTAATTACCTCTTTGAAGATCTGAGCTCCAAATACCGTCACATTCCAGCTTGTCTTGTTGAGGTAGGGGTGGGTGCAGGTCCACCAATAACAGAGTCCTTTCAGAGACTATCCCTGGAACATGCAGTGATTCTTTCCTTCATATCAGTGTTGGAAGAAGTGGGCTCCCCATCCCATTTTGTCTGTTGTACAATTATCATTGCACACGTGAAGGCAGTCCCTGAAGCTTCTAAGGGAGGTGGCTGCAGTGGGTGGAGTCTAAGTGGTGACATAGGGGACAGGTAATAGCAGGCAGGGAAGATACTTTTTTCTTTCTTCTTGCTTATTTTTGGATGGGTTGAGGGGTGTTCTGGGGATTGAACCTAGGGGCATTTAAGCTCTGAGCCCTATTTTATTTTTATTTTGCAACAGGGTCTCACTAAATTGCTTAAGGCTTCGTTTAGTTATAGAGGCTGGCCTTGAACTTGTGATCCTCCTGCCTCAGCCTCCCAAGCCACTGGGATTAGAGGCATGTGCCACCACACCTGGCTATGAAGGACAGATCCTGAGGCTGAGAAAAGATGGCTGTGAATGGGTGGGGACCTGTGCACATCAGTCCCCTGAGAGAGGAGGGAGAAGAGACAGAGGGGAGAACACAGGCCATAGCAGGTTTGCAGGGTCCAGTATTTTAGGGGTGTCATTGTGGATCCTGACAGCAGCCCCCACCCTGAGAAATGGGCTTGTCTTTGGCTTCTCTGTGAGGAACCTGGGTGCAGAGAGGTGAAAGGACACAGCCCAGCAAAGTGGCAGAGCTGGGGGTTGAGCCCCAGCCAGCAACCTGCATTCCAGTCTTTGCCCACCGCCTATCAGCAGGCTGTGCAGAGAGGCTGTGCTTGGAGCCCCTTTCCAGCCAGAGTGGCCCTGGGCTGTCTGCTGGGCTCCTGTGGAGGAGTGTAGACCCAGGTCGGGCAGCCTCATGCTGCTGAAGCAGTGGTGGCAGAGCTCTCCTGTTGAACTGACACCCACAGTCACATTTGTCCAGAACCTCAGGCCTTGGCATGGCAGCAGTGTGAATGTTCCTGGCCTCTTCTGAGCTCCTGACCTGCAGGGCTACTCCTTAAGTAGAAGGGAAGCTGCAGACAATGCCTTCACTCCCAGCGAAGATCCAGTGACTGGACTGGCCTCAGCACTGGTGTCTCCCCGCTGAGCTGCCTGTCACCGCAGAGCTGGTGGAGGGAGGAAGGCCTTGTGAAACCCCAGTCAGTCAGATGCTTCTGCCCTGTCTCTGGGCCTGTTTAAAACATTTTACCAGATTTTCTAAGCTGGAGGCATAATTTGTACATAGCAAATGGGCAGATTTTAAATGTTTGGTTTAGGGGCTTTAGGCTCACACAGGCCTGTTAGCCACTACCTAAGTCAAGGTATTTCCCTCCCCCTTCCCTCCTGCCATCAACCAGCCAACCCTCCCCTTAGGCAATGGCTGCTTTCCTGCCTCCCCAGAGCTCAGTTTTGCCTGTTCCAGAAGGTCATGTCAGTGAGCTCAGCGTCATCTTTCGTTAGTGTCCACATCACTGTATGTAAGTCATGGTTCCTTTTATTGACAGGGAGCATAGTTGTCCCTTGGTATCTGAGGAAATGGGTTCCTGGATGTCCTGGGATATCCACAGGTTCCTAAATCTGAGGATGCTCCAGTCCCTTCGATAGATGGCGTAGTGTTTGCATTTATCATATATATATCTTGCACTTTAAATCATCTCTAGAGGACTTGTGATTCCTAATACGATGTAAATGCCATGCACTGCACAGTTTAACAACTGCATCGTTTAGGGAATAATGACCCAAAAAAGTCTATACGGGTGCGATTTTTTTGTTTGTTTGTTTTCATATTTTTGACCTGAGCATGCAGTACTCTCAGATACTCCTGGCGTGTGTCTCCCACAGTGTGTTTATCTGACCACCTCTTGGTGATACTTGGTTGTCCGAGGTTGCAGCCAGGTTCCATAGTCTGCAAAAACATTCAAAACGGCATCTTTGTCCTTTCCACTGCTTCCTGCCTCCCAGTTCTAATGGCTAAAAGTTGATTGACAGAATCAGGGCCTCCATGAGATGCCTTCACTTGTTTGTGAGCTAGGCAGTTTTTCTTTGCCTCTTCTGTTGGGGGTGGGAAGCAGGAGTGATGAGGGGCAGTGGGGAGGGTGTTGCCACCTCTTAGGAGCAGGGATATCTGGCCCTGGAGAGTCGCAGCCCCACAGTTCCCAGGACTCATTCCCAGGGTTGATGGGGAGGCATTGAGAATGGTGGTGGTGTGGGCAGGGAGAAGCCACACCTGGGGTGACACTGCCAGTCAGCTGCTGGGTGTGACCCAAGAGTGACTTAGCAGCTGCTCTGATGGAGTTTTATCCTCTCCTTGTGGCACATGACAGAGGCCTGGGGCAGCTGGGACTTGCTGCTCTCTGTGGCCTCGTCATCCTCCCTTTCTGTGAGAAGGCCAGGAGAGCCTTGCAGACAGCTGGAGGACCCAAGAAGAGAAAGGAAGCAGAGGCCAGGTCTGCTCTCACGTGGGCCCCCACAGAATGCAGAGAGCTGTGAGTCCTCGTGCTCCAGGAAGCTCCTTGTGTAGAAACCTGCAAAGGGAATTCTTCTCTGGTAGAGCCCACCCTGAAGGAGCCTGTTAGCTCCCTTCAGTGGGTTCCGGAGGAGAATTACTTCCCTACAGGGATGAGTTAGTGGGCAGGGTGGCACCAGCCCTCCCGATTTCTCACCACCTGTCTGCAGACCTGAAAGGGAGCAATGCTATGGAGGCAGGTGAGCCAGGCGGCACATACCTGTAATCCCAGCCCCTTGGAAGACTGAGGCAGGAGGAATAGTGTGTTCAAGGCCAGACTCAGCAACTTAGTGAACTCTTGTTTTAAAATAAAGAAAAGAAAAAGAAAGCAAGCAAAGAAATGTAGGCAGTTGTCCTCCACATGGCTGGGCTTAAAATAGAAGAAACTGGGTGGGTTTTGAGGGCCTTTGAGTTGCTCCGCATGTGGGAGCCCTTCTGCGCATCCCCTGGGAGCAACGTGTTTGTGCTTGTGCGAGCATCATCGCAGGTGAACTGCGTCCCTTTCAAAGTAGGTTAAGCAACTGATGATGCACGCTTAGTAAGATACCCGTTTAGATTGGAGGCCCCCAAACATTCAGCAGAAATGACACATTCCTTCTGCTGGGTGTTGCAACGTCCCAGGCAAAGAAGAGAAGCTAAAGAGATGCATTACTGGAAGTTCTGCTTCCAATTAGTTCTCTGTTGAACCCAGGAGCACTCGGGCACTGCAGCAAGGAGGGCAGCTTCCTCTCCTGTTTGCAAAAGAGAGTGTGTGATTTGGAAAAAGTAAGATGAAAATTTCATTTTAAATTTAGGCTTTTTCTCAGTCTTATGACCAGCCTGACCTCAAAACCTCAGTGTTGTAGGAGGCACTATCCCCTCAGCAGAGAGAAGGAAGCTTTCCTACTTCAGGTGTTGCTGACTGACAGCCAGGGAGCAGAGGTGGGCAAGAAGCGCTTGGTGGGACAGAGAAAAACCTGGTGTGAATCCCAGTGCCACCACCTTACTACTGAGCAACCTCAGCCAGTCACTCTGCCTCTAGGAACCTGATTTCCAAGGTGGAGAGGACACCTGTTACCCAAGGCTTTGCAGGGATTCCAGGAAATGATGAACAGACCTCAGCAGTGTGTGCTTGATCCATGCATTTAATCTGAGTCCCAGCTGCAAGAACTTCCTGTTGGATCTCTTAGGACAGTCACGTGATCAACTGTTTCAGGTTGAGAATCCCTAACCCCAAAATTCAAAATCTGAAAATTCAAATCCAAAATGCTTCAAAATTCAAAACGTTTTGAGTGCTGACATGATTCCAGGAGTGGAAAATTCTACAAAGTGAAACTTGGTTTCATGCACAACATTGTTAAAAATAGTTTAACATTTACCTTTAGGCTATATATAAATATAGATATGAAACATGAATGAATTTCATGTTTAGACTTGGGTCCCATCCCATGATCTTTCAATGTATATATGCAAATAATCAATCTCTGAAAAAATCCAAAATCATTCCAGTCCCAAGCACTTTGGATAAGGGATACTTCACCTGCATTATATAATTACCCACAGTTTCCCAACTGTTAACTTTAGACCTCTGAAACAAGAAGGATGGGAGGTCACTGGACATAACTGAGATTGGTCTTAGCAAATGATGGTTTTTGCAACCATGGCTGCCCACTTAGCTGTGGACACTGACCTCTCTGCTTCCTCACTTCCAGAACCCTCTTTCTTTGGCTCTATGTTGCCCCCAGGCTATTCCACAAATCCTGAATTTAATCCCCTCAAATACCCTCTTTATCAGAATTTCCTCTCAATGCCTACTTTCCAAAACCAAAACATCTGGGCAACTGATCTTAGCTAAGAGATTAAAGCACTAAGGTATAAATGGCAGAGAGGGTTGACCCTGTCCCTTTCTGGACTCATCCATATCTTGAACCTGTTGTCAGTGACTCATCAATAGCTTGCAAACTTCTTGCTCACACACAGGTGGTACATTTTAAAAGGTTGGACCTTTATCAGCCTGCCCAGCTCCCAGTCACTGTCTCCCTTTCTCTCCTATCCTGTCCAGGGATGGAGAAGGGGTCTTCTGAAAGGCTGGATCCTGATCAAGGTATTTCTAACAATAACAGCATTTACCAAAAGCCCAAAATAAGATTGTATGATACGTTTTTAATTTAATTTTATTTTTACGTGCTGGGATTAGCCCCAGGGCACCTGCTGAGCACGTGTTCCTAGCACGGAGCTGCATCCCAGGCAGAGATGGGATTTTTAGTTGCATGTTAAGGCTACCCTAATAAAAGTGTCTCCACCACCCTAGGATCTGCCCCTGATTGCCCCACCATCCTCCCAGGTATAGGTCATCTTCCTGGAAGCCTTGCTACTTGCTCTTGACCCTTGCCCTCAGCCAACCCCCCACTTCTAACCCCTCATATGTACTGTGCTTTTTCAACACAAATAACTCTTCTTCTGCCTCCCACCGTAAGTTTCCCTTTAGATCTTTTCAAGTCTGGATAGTGACCCTCTGGTGGACACTCACAACCCATTTTATTTTTATACACACACACACGTGCACACACTGTCACAGCTTTTTTCTTTTTATTTCGCAGTGTTGTCATTTTATATTTTGGCCCCATTTTTCTATCCCTAGACCAGGAGCTCTGGAGAGCAAAGACAGCACTTTCTGTACTGTGATTGCCTTGGGGTCCGTGCTCAGTAGGTGATGAATAAGTAACACCAAATACTGCAGCTGTGCCATTGGTCTGCAGCACCTGGATGAGCTCTCACTGGGCCTGGCCCAGGGTGCTGGGTGCTGAGCAGTGACACAAAGCGAGAAAAGCTGCTGGCCTGAGGACAGAACATGAGCCTGGGGTGCCCTGCCTTGAGCTGTGAGAGGCTGAGGGAGTGGGCGACTGTGAGGTGGGGCAGTCTGGCCACGCTTGCTGTTGTGAGCAGCTCCCCTCCACCTTCCATGCATGGGCAAGCATGAGGATAATGGACACCTGGCAGCCAGGAATGGGCTCTGTGAGAGACATGGTGGCCTGCCATGGACAGAAGATTGTTCTGAGAGGCTTGGATCTCAGAGATTTTCTCAGGAATGTGACACGTAAGAGTGAGAAGAGTGGAAGTGAGTAGGGACTCCAATACCTCTGTTCAGGTCTCAATTTGGGCTTCTCCTCTGAGTGCTGTGCATCTGAGTTGAAGTTAATCAGGTCACTGACTAACCCATTTCCTGAAGATTTAGTTTTTTAAAAAATTTTTTTGTGATGTAAAATACATGTAAAATTTACCATTGTGTTATTCTTAAGTGTTCAGCTCATTGGCATGAAGTGCCTCTCATTCCTGTGCCCCCAGTACCACCATCCACACCTAGGACTTTTCCATCTTTCCTCACCGACATTCTGCACCCTTTGAACACTGATTCCCCATTCCTCCTCCTCCAGCGCCTGGAAACCATCTGCTTTCTGTGTCTATGAACTTGACGACTCTAGATTTCCACTTATGTAGGTGCAATCTTACAGGACTTGGCCTTTTGTGACTGGCCTGTCTCTCTTAGCATGATCCTCAGGGTTCATTCATGTTGTAACCTGTGTCGGAATTTCCTTCCTTCCTCAGGCTGAATAATATTCAATTGTGCATATAGATCACATTTTGTTTATCCATTCACTTGTTGATGGACATGTGGGTTACTTCCATCCTTAGGCTGTTGTGAAAGATGCTGCTGTGCATATGCATGCACGTATACCTTCTTATGACCTGCTTTTGCTTTTTTTGGAAATAAAGACCGTTTTCTAAGGGTAAGGTGATTGCCTGCAGAGCACATAACCACCCTGGACTTGGGCTGACTGAGCAATTATCCTTCTGCAACAGACATGGGGACGTGCAGTAGAGTTAGATTTCTTTTCAAGGAAGCAGAATTTTGCACAGTTGATTGCTTTCTGTTGTGGTTGACCTTTTGCAGATCATTTCCTAAGAGTATTTAATGTTTACCTATCTCTTACCAATTAGCTGTTATAATCTCTCAAGACGACAGAGGAAAGTACTTATCATTTTTATCTTCTCTGATGGAAGGTAGAAAAACATTCCTCTGGTTATTTTGAACAGTGTATTATTCAATACACATGAATACCCCTTCTGTCCCTCATCTGGATTGGCAGCAGTGACAGGACTGTTTTACCCCAACCTTACGATCCCAGAATTTCCATGTGTAATAATTTGCATTGTGTTCACTCACAGTGTTAAGGCATAAAGGGCAAGCCAAATACACGTGGCAATACCTCTTATACCCTGTAGTCCAAAGACATGCCCTTGAAAGTGTGTGTAGGGAGAGAGTTTCCAAGATCACATAAGTTTGACTCTGAAAAGTCCTGCAAAAGAGACACCAGCTTAATTTTAAGGATATTCCTGCAAATTACTTAGCCATTGATTCCCTCCCACTCCACCCCACTGTCCTTTTCTTCCAGTGCTTGGAATCAAATTCAGGGTTTTGCCCATGCTGAGCATGTGCTCTAGCAGTGAGCACCAAACCAGGCCCTTACTCCTCAGTTTAGATGAACCCCTGCTATGCCTTGCTGGGCATGCTATCTTCAGCAAATCCTTCAAATGCTGACTTAGAAGCAAATACATGTGAAGCAGGGGAGGGTAGTATGTTTGTGAAGGGTTTCCTTTATGGACCATTAATTTTCTCTTTTCATGTTGGCTTTGGCTTCCTATTTGCCTTTGAGAGAGAGAGAGAGAGAGAGAGAGATGGAGTGGGGAATGTTGTGTGGTCAACATGATTGTCCTGTCCCATGCTGTATCAAGGCTGCTCTGCTGAATTCACAGTTCATGGAAAGTACTATTTTGGAAGGACTGAAATGGAATTCAGGTTGGTTTGCTAAGCCATGCCAACCAATGAACCCCCAAAGGCAGTCTGCAGATATACTGTTTTACAGCAGAAAGACCTTGTCATGGAGTTTCACCCAACAAGTTCACATCCTCCAAGTCCCATAATCTCAAATACAGAAGCAGCAGCAGGATGTCTTCTCCAGAACGTCCATCCAGGCCTGTTATAAACTTTAAAACCTGAACCACTCTTCCCTGAGTTGGGTAGGAGGGGCTGAGGACCTCCAAGAAGCAAAGTTGCAAGGATTGATTGGAGATGATGGTGAGGGCTGTGCTTGGGCAACTCTGCAGTTCCTTCGGCTTGAGAGGGTCTCTGTGAGGTTCACGTTGTCTCCTGTAGACTCAGTTCCTTTCCCTGTCCTGTGAACGAACATTCAGCCTGGGCCCCGTGAACTTCTTGGAGAACTGATTCACAGAGGCCAGCAGCACCCTTTGGGGAGATGATCCCAGCCTTGGCTTAAGGATGCTTTGCAGTTTTATTTGAGGAATAATCTTGGACAATTGCCTCTTAGTTAACTTGACCCCAGGTTGCCAAAGGCACCACATGGTAGGCGAGGGGTCCTTTCTCATTGACTCCCACTTGGGGTACAGCCACCCCTGTTCCTCTCCTCACCCAAGGGACATCCAGGGTCTACAGATTCGTGCTCCAGCTGAGCCCCAGGCCAGCTGGGAGCCAGATTGCACAGTCACCTTCTGCTGTCACACTGCCAACTCAGCATGGTGTTTTTAGGAGATTAATAGTTCAAGGAGAAAAAGTCTTAACACCCTTTGGGGTATAATAGTGTTGTTAGCTTTTGAGAGCCATCCTGGTTTTTTATTTCATTTTCTTTTTCCTTTTGGTCAGAGAAATGGTGCATTTAACGAACGATCGCGGCAAGTGTTGGGAGTGAGGTTGTGTTGCTATTCCCAGGATGCTGCCGAGGAGGTCACGGTGAAGGGCACAGCATCCTGAGATCTTTGAAAGATGTGAGAGAGCCCCGTGTGGAATGGAGTGGGTTCTCCTTCCAGCTTCTCCCCAGCTGTGAGTACAGCTGTTCCCTGGAGGGCATTTGCTATACTCGCCTCTCCCACTTTCTATTCTGGTGCCGGCTGTGCAGACAGGATGTGGAATAGTAAAACACCCCTTAATTTGGATCAGTTAGGGGTGAGGCTCAAATGAATAACTGAGCTTCTAAATCAAAGGCCTTTTTGAAGTCTTTTTTTTCACTCTCAGATTCAAATGTTACTTACCAACAGACATAACCCCCCAAGGACCTCCTTTACTCACTGACAAAATTAATGAGTCATAATCAACTTGTGCCAGTTATTGCCCGGGACATATTCTGGATATTATTCTTGACTCTCATAACAACTGTATGTTATAGGTTTTGTGCCTCTTAGATCATAGATGTTGAAACAGGGCCCCTACCAGTGAGATAACTTGCCCAGGGTCACATGACTCTAATGGGGGCAGAAATGGAATGGAGACTTAGGTCATCAGGCCCCAAATCTGCACTGTCACTGTGAGTCCTGACTGCTGTTGACTCTCACAATCAAGCACTGAGCTCAGTCTCTGAATTCTGTGTCTGAAGTTTTTTGTTGACCATGTCATGCTCTTTCTCAGAGATCATGATGAGCTGTAGTCCAATACAGCAAAGACAGAGGCTGAATTGGTACACATTTGAAAAAACAAGTTATGTTATATGCTGTATGCATGTCACAGTTAATCTCATTGTTGTGTATAATTAAAGTACACTGATAAAATATTAGCAAAAAAAAAGAAAGAGAACCCATATTTTACTCTGGTTAGAGCATTTGTTGGATTGAGTGACTCTGGGATGTGTGTGTGGGGCAGGCGGATGTGAGCTGTGCACTTCCTTTTTGAAGGTTGGTGTGGACTATCTTCTACATTCACAGTTTTCTGAGCCAAACAGGGAAAAATAAAATGAATCCTATTTGAAGAGACCATTTGACTTAGTATCATTCATTACTTTTCAGATGGTCAGACCAGTTCAAAACAGGACAAAAACTGGTTTAGCTTCTCAAGTACTCTGACTCATATATTATAAAAAATGTGACTTCTTGGCAGGAAGCCTAAGAGTTGCTCTCAATTAAAATGCTGAGTTATTCTTATTTTAGGCCTTCAGGTTGTAGGGTTTTAGACTCGAGAAGGTGGTACTGATCAACTATTAGATGGGGCATTGTCTGGGCTTGGCCGCAGTTGATTTGTGAAGTTTCCTGGGAGAGTCATGCACCCCAGAGGTTTAGGTCAGCCTATTCAAAAATGTAGTTTTTCCAAGGCAGCCTGGTGTAGAGCAACTTGACTGAACAAACTGGTCTCTGCTTGTGTCCAGCTTGACCAGGCTTTTATATTTCAAGCAAGTCACTTCACCCCTCTGGACTATCATTTTTTCATTTTTAAAAGCAGCTGGTTAGGGCTGGGGATATGGCTCAGTTGGTAAAGTACTTGCCTCACAAGCACAAGGTCCTGAGTTCAATCCCCAGCACTGCAAAAAAGAAAAAAAAAAAGTAGCAGATTAACCATGACTTTTTCTAGCTCTCAAATACTATAAATTCCAGGAAAAAATAAGATACAGGTTGAATAATCTTTACCCAAAATGCTTGGGAACAGAGTGTTTCAGATTTGGGGTTGTCAGATCTTTGAAAATTTGCATATACAAAATGAGACATCTTGAGGATGGAACCCAAGTCTACACATGAAATTCATTTAAGCTTCATATACACCTTGCACACATTGCCTGAAGGTCAGTATACAATATTTTTGGTGAGTCTGCATTTTGACCGCCCCATCATATGAAGACAGGAGGGGAATTTTCCACTTGTGCCTTCAGTGCTCAAAGTTTTGGATTTGGTGGCATTTGGTATGTTTGGGTTAGGGACGCTCAAACCTGTACTGTGATATTGTTTGTGGTTGTTGTTGTCGTTATTGTTGTTGTTATTTTGCGGCACTGGGTCTGGAACTCAGGGCCTTGCACACACTAGACAAGAGCTCACCTATTGAGCTACATCCCCAGTCCAACATTATTATTTTCAATGGCCACCACTTATTGAATGCCCACTATTCACAGACACTTCGTGAATTATTTTTGTGTAGTGACCATAACAATAAAATGATGCTAACGCCTGCCCTGTTTTCACTGCAATTCTTCACTTCCTTGTATGTGAAGCATACTGAGTACTTGGTGAGACAAATGCTACAGCCTCTAACCACTTAAGGTACATCAGAGAAATGTTTTGCATAGTTTGCATGAACTATGGCCGTTTCTTTGAATTTATTGGGTGGCAAAGTGCCTTTCTTTCTTTTCTTTTCTTTTCTTTTTTTTTTTTTTTTTTTTGCTGCCAAGGTTGAATGCAGGGGTGCTTTACCACTGAGCTATATCCTCAGCCTTTTTTCTTTTTTTTTTTTATTTTGAGACAGGGTCTCACTAAGTTGCTTAGACCTCGCCAAGTTGCTGAGGCTAACTTTGAACTTATGATCCTCATGACTCTGCCTCCCAAGTCCTTGGGATTGCAGATGTTTGCCACTATGTCCTACTAAAGTATGTATGTTTTAATCAGATCTGGATTTATAATCTTCTTAAGAGCCATTTGATCTTGAGTTGGTTGCTTCGTTTCACCTCTCTCTACCTCAATTTCTTCCCCTGTAAAATGGACACAGTGGTGATAATGCCTCTGCAGGAAGCCTATCATGATGACTGAATGAGAAAACTTAGTCATAGCAGCTAGCAGTGTGCCCAGCACATGATCAATTCCTAACTAATCTCAGTTTCTTTTCTTCTCATAGAACAATGCTTAATCTACATAATAGATCTATTCCATTAAAAGAGAATTTCTCATTGTTTTAAATGAATTTCTCATATACCCAATTTTCTATTGGCTTTAATGATAAAACCAAAAATATCTTTGCCTAGGGGGAAATTATCCATAGTGAAAAGTTGGGTGGAAACATTTAAAAACCATATTGCTGGTATAAATTTTGTATAATAATTATATATTAATTATTTAAATTAAATTGTACTTGAAGAAATAATCATGGAGGGATTAAGAAGATAAATAGCATGGCCCGGTGAACACAAGCAAACACTGACGTCCAGGAACAGTAGTGCCTGCATGAGGATACCCCCTTGCTCTGCCCTCCCATGTTCCAGGCATTAGCTTGGGTCCTAGATAGAAATAACATATGGAGCCAGAAACTTACAGATAGTGCAAGAGGTTGAAAACTTCCTGTAAAAGACCAACTAGTAAATAACTTTTGGCTTTGTGGGCCATGGGGTCTTTTTTTGCAACTGCTCAAATCTACCATTGTAGCACCAAAGCAGCTCTAGATAATACATAAATGAAGAGTGGCTGTGTGCCAATAAAACTTTATTTACAAAAACAGGCTCAGGGCCATATTTGGCCTGTGGGCTGTAGTTTACCAACCCTGAACTCATGGAAGAAGAACTTGTAAACAGGCAATTAAAATATATTTTGTTTGTCTGGGTGTTTATCTTGAGAATAGTGTGTGATGTAGAAACAGAGAAGGGACCCTAATCTGACCCAGGGAGAGTCCTCAATTAAGGTAATTGAACTTGAGAGGAATATGGAACTATATTCATTTGTATATTTGTAATTTCACACTCCTTACCCTTTTCATTTCATCATGTGCCTATAAAGGTAGTAAAAACTCACTGAAAGAAAAAAATGCAAGTAGTTCAGCAAAGTTCCCAGGATTTGACCTACAGGTGATGTACAATGTTCCACAATTTCACTTGAAGTGAGACTCATCCTTTGAAGTAGGCGTTGAGCCAGAAAAGTCAGGGTGGGAAGGAGTGTGGGTATTGCGGGGGTGGGGGTGGAAGACCAATTTGGGAGAAGGGCCCAGAGGCCCTTTGGGAGCTGGTGAGGGTTTTGGCATGACTGGGTCATGACAGTGGTTGGCAGGAGGGGTGGCAGTGAGAGAGGATGAAAGAAGTTTGTGGGGTGCAGCTTGCAAACAGGAGGTGGGATAAGAAACGTTGGAGGGGGGACTTGACAGGGCCATGTCATATCACAACCATCGCCTGTGGCAGGACGCCATGGAGCCAAAGGTGATTTTCCTTCTACTTCCACGTTCTCTCCTTGATCAATCACCTGGGTCATTAAATTCTTCCCATCCTAAGAATTCCCTAATGCAACTGTCAGAAGGTCCCCACACTTGGCTCCTTTCCAGAGTGAGTTGGTATATCTTAAATATTAATGTGGTAGTCCAGTTCTGTCCTGCCCTGTTATACTAGATATCCCCTGGTAACAAAGGAAAACAGTGTTTGAATTGCTCGAGAGAACAATTCCAGTTACTTCATATGTCCTAGCATGCTAGAAGCCTGTGTGCTGATTTCACTTAGGGCCTTAATAGTTGTTCTCTCTTTTGATGCCTCAAGCCTCGAGTTGGTTTCTCCTCTCCCCTCTTTCCTTTCACAGGCCTCTTTACAGGGCTTCTTCTTAACTTCCTTTCTTAGAAGTAGTTGGTGAGGACCATTAGTAAAACATCCATTGCAGATTTTGGAAAAGATTCTTCAAGGTTTTGATTAATAGAAAGACATTGCTTATTAACAGTCTCTGCAGCCTTGTGGGGATCTGTTCAGCTTCCTCAAATGCCACAGAGGGCTTTATACCAAATGAACAAGAACACCCAGTAATGCTTACCATCATTACACCCTTGTTTCCTTTAGACAAAGGGAAGTGATTCCCTGGATTGTTTTCCCAGAGAGAGTCCCACATCAACTCAACTTGAGGGTGTGTTCAGGTTATTTTTGTTTCCCTTTTACATTCTCCTGGAAAGCAGTTCTACATCTCTAGCCTTTTAAAAGGGGTCAGATTCAGTGAGACTTGGGAGAGCCTGTGTCAGTCAATGAAGCATCGCTGTTCCCACTTCTCCAACACCAGGAAGCTGTATTTTGAAGAAGGAAGCAGACAATAGGAGACAAAGAGATGAAAAAGATAGATTGTTGTTTAAGGTTAAGAATGAATCTAAAATTACCATATAAGTCCTAAAAAAAGAGGCACTACACAAAGTTTGAGAACATCGACCAGCTCCGATGCTGTGGCTTTGGAATGGGTGTGGTAGGCAGGGCTTATCCCCCATCCAGCCTGGCCAGGCTTTTGATAGAGTTTTGCTACAGTTTCCTCCAACAGGCCCCAGTTATTATTTTGGCACTAGGTTAGAAAAGAATGAAAGTTGAGGAGCACTTTTAGTGGCAATTAACAGAAAACGGAGAAACCAAACTTAAAAAAAAAAAAAAATTCCCCCAGAGTACCTGGCAAAGATGTTTATTATGTCATTTAAGGAAGCTTGCAAGGATGCCAACTCTAATTGGCACTTGTGTTGGCTACCGTTGACAGCAAGCCTCCTAAAATTGGAGGATGAGCTGAGAGGCAAAAAGCAGAGAGTAATTTGAGGTTTTCAAATCGTGCAGTGTATCTTGAATTTTGATGGAGTCTTTTAGGAAAAAAGAATCTGTATACTGCTCGATGCAAAATACTGAAAAACACAGGCTCGCTTAGGCCACCTAAATAGTAGCTAATGCGCTTCATCAGTTTAGGTTCTGGAGGCTGTTTCTTTGTCCCTCTATGACTAATCTTCCAGGGTAGGACTCTGTGCACATGTGCATGTGTGTTTGTGCATGCACGTGTGTGTGTTCTTGCCATTCCTATTGTCTCTAGTTAAAAAAACTGCAGAGCACAGCAAACCCATGGTGTATGAAACACTGGTTCACAAGAGGCTGCCAAAATGCTATTTTAGGGGGAAGAAAAGCGCTAACTTCACATTTCTCTAAATTCTAGCAACCCAGTCAAGAATTTTGTTTCATTTAAGCCTTTGAAATTTTAAGCAGTATTATCCTCTTTGTAGTATTGAACTGAAATATTTCCTTTTATCTCAACTGACTGTGCTCAGAGTGAGAACAGAACACTCGCTCAGTGATTGGGAAAACCCTGGTGGTTTGCTAATGGAACAGGCTCAAGTGGGGATCTCCACTTCAAAAGATGAAACTTTGGGGAAAATTTTCATTCAGTTCCCTAAAAAACTCTTTTTGCATTAATAAGCATTAACATAAACAAACTTCAGCCTGTGGAGATATGGTTTATTCCAAGTCACTTCCTTTCCTTCTTTTTAAAAATTTAAAATTTATTTATTTATTTTGGGACAGTGTCTGGCTGGGTTGCCCAGGCTAATTGTCAAAACCTGGGCTCAAGCAGTCTTGCCTCAGCTTCCTGAATAGCTGGAACTACAGGTGTACACCACTAGCCTGGCCCTATTTATTTATATGTTTGCTTTTATATTTTTATGGTGCTTGGGATGGAACTCAGGGCCTTGCACATGCTAGGCAAGTGCTTTATCACTGAGATATACCCTCAGCCCTATTTTAAAAATATTTTGACACTCAAGCCATTTCAAAACAAGCTTTCTCTTGGCCTGATATTTTAGAGTGCATAAAAGTACGTATTCCTGAAAAGATTTTGCCTTTGTTGGTTTGTTTTTAATGATACTTCATATTATACTCCCCACCACTTTGGGGTTCACAGATTAATTGTAGAATGTTTTAAAAAGTATCCAGCGAAAAATAACTCAGTCTGAATTCTACTGTCAGTTTTGATATTTGGGATGTCCTCTGATTTTCCCTGCATATGCAAACCTCTCATATTCATTGCTTTTCATTCTGAGGCATTATCAAAGTACCATATCACAAGGACTTTCTCTGTCATTAGTTTTCAAAAGCAAAGTTTTAATGGTTATGTAGTATCACCAGGCATTCACTCAGGTTCTTAGGTTTTTGCTCTTGTGAGTTAAAATCAGTGAACATTATTGCACAGGGACCTCTGTGAGCATCTCTGATCATTTCACTGGGAAAATGCTCCAAGAAAAGGAATTGCTGGGATAAAGTGCAGACATCATTAAAGACATGGGCTGCCTATTGCCTTCCAAAAGAGCAATGACTATTCACCCTCCTATAGTTTGGCACCTCCTTGCCTCTCCTGCATCCTGAGAAAAAATTTTTTAAATTTTTTAATAGCCAGAATATCATGATTTGATTTCATTAGCAGAATCTAACATTTCCTGGGTGTTTTTTAAACCTTTTTTTTTTTTTTTTTTTTTTGCTTTATATTTTTGTCCATTGTCTGGGTGCTTAACCTGTTTCTAGTTGGAGTATTCACCTACATTGAAAAGAAAATATATTTGAGAAAGAAAACCTAAAAACGTTTAGGGGGTTAACTCTATGGATATATTTTATAAATTTAAGTGTTTATAACCTGGTTTATGGCATTTTTGATGCCTAGAAGTTTTAAATAATAGTTGAAATTAATAGTAAAGTCGTAAGTTAAAATGTTATAAAATCCACCAGTCATTTCTTTAGGTTGTTTTTTATTCTTTTACCCTCACTTTTAATCCATAGAGATTCCATCTCCAAAGTCAGATAACTAATCTATTTTCCTTTAATTATTTTATGGTTCTTGTTTTACACTTTAGTGTAGGATTAATTACTATTGAGAATTGTTTTTCTCACCTTCCTTTTATTTTTCATCTTCTTTAGAAATTTTATTGGTTTCCTTGAAGAATATTTCTCTACTGGAGCAAGTCAAGCAATTCAATTATGCCTTTAAAATAACTTAAGTTTTATTTCTTGTGTTCTATCCTTAAACTCCCTGATACAAAAATAGTCTACCAGAATTTCTATTACTTTTTTTTTTTTTTAATAGAGCATGTAGCGACCACGCACAGTGTGTGAAACACAGCCACACATTTTAGAGTCATTGTCTCCCCATTCGGTCCTGGCTCTGAGCTTCCTTGGGCATCACCATAGAGTGTTCCCGATGGGAGAATAGTAGCACAGAAATAAAGCGAAGATGATGAAATGGGGCTATGACGTGACTGCTTTTATGATCTTGTTAAACCTGCAGATGAAGTGTTAACATGCTTCATTAAATGGTTGCTTTCATTGTTCTCTAGGGAATGGTTTTGACGGAAGCTGAAGTTAATGCAGGGAGACTCTTGCATTGTTCAGGAGCGCGAGGATGGCGACCTGGCTTACATCTTGCCCTGCAAATGCCATCCCAAGGAAATTTAATCAGAGAACAGGGTTCAATTTGCAAACAACAGAAACCACTCTGAGTATTCCAAGAGCTAGAGACTGAATACAGGGAAACAGTGCTCAACCGAGTTGCTGGAGCAGCTGTAAGCAGGGGCTCTGGAAGGATTCCCAGCACAATGACCTAGAACTAGCCTGCCTGGAGTCTCAGTTAAGAGCCTGGGAATCAGGGAGTCACTGCCTCAACCACTGGCTCCAATATCACACTTCCTTAGCCACCACTAGGAGCTATCGGCTCCAAGACCACCCAAACCCTGCCAAATCTGACCAGCTAAATGGATGTCCCACTTACCCCTCTGACGCTCTTCCTAATTCAAGGCAGTCCAAAAATTAGAAATAGGTTAAACACTGAGAGTTGTTTTGGGGTATGCACCTGATCAGCAGACCCTAAATCTTGTCCCAAACCTTCATTGCAAGGAAGTCTGGAGGTGTTATTTTTAGTCATGCTGTCCTCACTACAGGAACACACACCTGAAGGAAGGTGGACTCTCAGGTGAGGAGTGAATGCCTGCCACACCCCTAAAAGGTAGATTATCCCTGGCAAGGAGGGAGGGTGTTGATATGTTCAGAGTGTATTTGAAAGGTAGAATCTGCTAAAATTACTGGTTAATTTGATGAGAAGGAAAGAGAGTGGTGAGCAGAGTCACACTGGAGATAAAATCCATTATGTTAAATTCTGGTCTTGAACTTTTAAAAGCATTACTCCCATCAGATTTTCTTTTTAATATTAAAACTTCACATACCCTTGGCTTCCTGAATGACCAATTGCCACATCTTATCTATAGCAATGTGAACAAATTTGAGAGCCAGGTGATCTCAAAGTTTCCTCATACTTCTGAAATTCTTTAGAATTCTTTAAGAGATAACACTCTGTTGGAACATATTTTATTTTCCTGGTACATTTTTGTCAATATCAGAAGTAGAAGTTAAACAAGGGAGGCAGTTCAGTGGAGTCCTCCAGCCTCGCCCCACCCAGCCCAATGGAATGTGCCTCCAGGGTGGGCCTCCAGGATTACAAGGGTGTTGTTTTTAGGCTGATCCCCAGACTTGAGTAACCCTTATCTTGGTAAACCTGCTTGGACCTCCCAGTCCCTCTGTTTGTTGATTAGGATATGCTCTCCATTCCTGTGTCTAATTGAGGAGGGTTTAAGGCATCAGGTGACTGGAGACTGCCCTGTACTGGATTCCCAGGCCCCCTCCAAAGGGGTGGGTACCCACAGTCTGAGACTGGTAATGCCAGTCAGGACTTTTACCCAGGCTTCCTTTCCTTACTGGCCTTATGAGTCAGTCTTCCTGTACTGTTTTACTCTTCCACCCCAGCATTGTTAATTGATTGGGGTCGTGTTGAGGTGATCACTGAGCAACTTAATAGGTAGCAACTAAATTGGGTTATAGCTGCCCAAAGCCAAGAGTAGTAATTGGTCAGGTGGCTGAACTGGCAACAGCATTGGCCATTTTCTCCATTCCCCTGAATGCTTTTATTGAAATCTCTGGTCTCCCAGCCATTTAATATAAGCAGAACGTACTCCTTTGCATCGTTTAACCTCAAATAAACTCATCAATGGGAAGTCTTGGTGGAGACAGGGAAGTGTTTAAAAGCAGAGGGAGTGATAGAGACAGCAGCTGGTGTATTCCTCTCCAGCAGCAGTTTGAGGTCAGGGCTTCTCCTCCCTTGCCAAGAATGTGCCAGTCTGAGGTCCATGCAGGTACAAGGTGACTAAGAGATGAGCCATTACAGGTGTGTAAGCGTCTCTCCTCACAGAACATGTAAACTAACTAGGGAAACAGAAAGCACACACGCTGTTCATGATAATGCTGTAACTCACATTTTAAGGTAAATCCTTCCTTCCTGAAGTTAGAAGTAGGTTGCATGCCAAAAAAGTTTTTATTATTAAGAATACATTTTCTTCTAGAAACAGCATATCCATGAATGTTGATTTTCCAGGCTTGCCTCCAAGAGCCTTAAGACATGTTCGAGCTTTATACTCCTGCTCTTGCAGTCCAGAGGAAAAGCCAGTAATCATATGTGTGTTTCATGCAGGGTAAAACACTCCCTGCTCTTGGGAGTCTACTGTTTGAACCAAGCTCTGGATGGCAAAGTTCACGGGATGTCTTAAGGCAGAGAAAAGGCAGAGCAGAACCCCTGGAGGTTTTCAAAGTCAGGACGGAGTCAGCCTGGGTGCTTGGGATCACCTGATGGATCTTAGACCACAATGCTGTGTTTAACTCTAGAGGTTGCCCTTCAGTGGATCTAAGATGGGGCCTAAGAATTTGCATTTCTTGCCAGTTCCCAGGTGATGCAGATGCTTTTGGTCCTTGTGATTCTGGAACACATTTAGAGGACCACTGGAGTCCTCATAGAAGGAAGTTAGCCCTCTAGAGCGCTGTTGTATCTGAATTCTGAATGGGATTCTGCACAACTGGTCATGCTGTCCTCCATACACATGAACAACATTGACAACACTGTCCCAACTGTCCTTTGTGGCCAGAACCTCCTGCAGACTGGCCCTGCATTCCCACATTCCTTTATTCCCTTTCTTCCCCCAACAGATATAGTCCTCTCACCCCCCTGTAATGCAGATCACCTGGAACCAAATGGATGAGCAAGGTCTCTGGTGACTGGAGCCTGCATCAGGGGCATCATCCACCAATGTCCCAAAGAGTCCAAGGCAGAAGTGGGACCCATCTGACAGGCAGTGCCTTCCTGCTCTCTGAGCCAGGTGCCTTCTGCTGCAACTGCTAGTGCTGACCTGAGCTTTTTCCAAATCCCTCTGAAGCTGAGAAACACAGCAGTGGACTCCAGGGCCTTCCCCAGACTTTCCAGGAGTTGGGAAACAGGAGCAGGACCTGAGCTGACAAGGCTCCTCTGCATTACACTCAGCGTCTCCAGGTGGTGGTGGTGTAGTGGCAGGGGGAGACATTTAAGAAGACAGAGCTAAGATCTGGCCCCAGCCCAGCTCCTTGCACGGCCCCCTTCTTCACTCATCCTGTCTCTGCTTCCAGAATACTCTTGTTCCGGCATTCACAAATTCCACACCCTGTGGTTCATATTTCCAGCTGAGTTTGCCGCCTCTGCAGATCTGGAGTGGAGGGCCCCAAAGTGGGAGTTTGGCCACTTCTTTGCCCCAGTAGTAGGACATCTGTTCCACTGGGGGTGGGGCAGCAGCACAGAGTAGCAAGGGTGGGGCACTGCAGTCTTCAGAGCGCTAGGTCCCATCTGTCTGCCCTCTGACCCAGAGGTAAGCTGTGTGTATGCTCGCGTGCTATGTCCACACTTGAACTCGTGTCACGTGGAGGGAAGAAACAGGTTGCTCTGTTAATTCTACAAATAGAAAGGAGAAAAATCAGAGGCTTGTTTTTATTTTTCAAGTTAAATAATAAAAATTGTACAAAATAGACTAAGTATCATATTTCCTTATTGATCAGCTTTCTCTCCAAGTAGCACAGCTAGCTTTATAGTGCAATGTAGGAAAATTCAAGGAACATTTACAAGGAAAAAACAAGCATGTTTAGTTAAAGTTCATATTTCAAATTCACCATTAACTCCTGCCTTATTTCTAAAGCTACAGTGTGGGGAGTGTTGTGGGGTGAGAATACAAAAGTCACTTTTCCTTTCCTTGTGTCATTATAATACCCTGTGCAGAAGGTCCTAGGTCTTCCTGTCTGCTGAGTGGCTATAGTGGCTCTGCTGGGTGAGAGGGGTGCTGGTCATCAGGGGCACTGGTCATCAGCAGCATCCCCTCTCCTTAGCTGATCCCTCTCCCTTAGTTCCCTGTGGCAATTGGAACATAAAGAACATACATCCTCAGATTTTATGAGTTACTCCTTTCAGACTTTGATAACTCATTCTAGACAAAAACTTTACATTTTGTGTTGTGGGTAAATTATACTTCTCACTGAGTTTTCAAAATAATTTATGAGATTTTTAATTTTACATACAACATGGTCCCGACACTGGTGCCATGATCCTTGCAGAGTTATTGTATTGCCCTTATGATTGAGTACAACTAGGTCTGTATATGTGTCTCTCTGATTTATTTTCTATTTGCCCCTCTCTAGTGGGATCTTGTGTGTGATAATGCCTGGAAGGTCCATATCGCTAAGTTCTCCTTACTGGTTGGATTAATCTTTGGCTACCTAATAACTGGATGCATTGCTGACTGGTGAGTACCAACATGCCTTCCACAAGAACCTTTGGGAGCCACAGCACGCCTTTGCTGGCTAAAGAGAAATGGTCACTATTAGCATACTGTTACTATGTCTTTTTCTATCCTGGTGTGCTTTGGCCAGAGCCAAAGCCAAAGCTGCCATCTGAAGAATGCCAAACTGAAGGATTGGTCAATGCACATAATAGACCATTGGGAAGTGAGAATTTAAATTCATGCAATTCTCTCGCTGCTAGAGTCTAGCAAAACCAGACTGCAGCCTCATCTACTACTGACATTAGATGTTTAGTTAGGAGGAGCGTGAGGCCTCAGGCATAGAACTTGATGGGCTGCACTGAGTGGGTAGATGCACACAACGCTTTTAAAAGTAGAGGAAATCCAGTCATAGTGGCATGCATCTATACTCCCAGCTACTTAGGAACCTAGGCAGAGGATCACTCAAGCCCAGGGGTTTCCAGGCTAGCCTGAGTAAACATGGTGAAGCCCTGTCTCAAAAAAATAGAACTGAATAAACAAATAGGGGAGGAACCAGAGACTTCATCCCCATGAACTGAATGGGTAAGGCAGCTCTGGTTAGCACCTCAAAACATCACACATGTTGGTGAGACAGTCCTCTACTTGACCAGAATGCCCTGTGGGCTTCATACGGAAGGAAGGTCTTAGAAGATGGTAGCATTTGGATAGTGGGTGGGCAGTGCAGAGAGGGGAGGACCAGTGATGAGAGGTGAGAGTCAAAGTGCTTTATCTGGGTGGGCAAGGAGGTGAGGTTGCCTAGAGCAAAGTGTGCGTTTCAGGATGAGGTGATGAGGTTGTTGGATAGAGATCAGGAGGGGAAGATGGTTGCTGAGTTATTAATGATAATGAAGATGATGATGTCATTAGCACCTAACACTGATTACTGTGTACCAGGCACAGTGCCAAACATTCTCAGACATTTAAAAATCCCATCCTCCAACACCCTGTTGGGTAGGAGCTATTACTACCTGTTTCGTCATTTAAAATCGAAGCGCAGAAGTTTAGGTAAATCCTCAAGTTCACTCAGCTTTAAGCTGGAGAGCCAAGACTTGACCCCAGGCCACCCGGCCCCAGAGCCTGTGTCTCTCTGCCAGTGTGCCACAGCACTTTTATTTAGGGCATTCTGTGGTCACAAGGGTACTGTGGTGCTGTGTCCAAACAGAGAGACAATTGCACAATGTAAGGGACTGCTCAAGGACAGGCACAGCAGAGCCGTTTCCCCTTTTCCACTCTTTTTAAAGGAATCTTGGGGCCAGGGGGGGTTGCTTGTTTGGTTTTTTGTTTTTGGTGAATCAGCACATCTTGGGCCTGATGACATAATAAGGGCCAAGCATGGTATGGAACAAACTGTGTATGTCTTTGTGATGCCCTCTGTACCCTGGTTAACTGAGAAAGCTGGCTCAGGCAAAAGCAAGGAGCCCAGAGCCGACAGTGGCAGAGAATTCAGAGGCCACTTTAAAGCTGTGGAAATTTCCTTCCTAAAGCTAGTGTCTGTTTGTGAGTTCCTTGTGCTAACATATAATGTGATTTCCTGTGTGCCCAGAATCTGCTAAATCATCATTTGTAAATGCTTCATATGGACACGGTCCCTGTGGACAATAATAGAAAAGTCATCAGTGACCTCTGGGGATGTACGCTGGGGGCCCCTTTGGGTTTTGTTGTTGTTGTTTGCTTATTTGTTTATTTTGTTTTTGAGGATAGGCAATAGGGTTCTTTGTTTTGTTTTTTTAACCAAATGCATAGGTTTTCAGTATAAACCATACTGGTCTAAAAGATCCTCTTTTTTAGAAATCTGCATCGAAATAAATTAGGAATGTATATGAGCAGAATCCAAGATACATTCTTTCTGAAAAATGCAGACTTGACGCCGATTTTAGTGTCCTTATTCAATAAATGTTTGAATAGGAAAGTAAATATGGGCTTTTATGAAATGAATCAGTCTGTGAAGATGTGAGATGCCTCAGGGCTCTTTTTGTGACATTGTATTCTTGCACATCTTGCCAAATGGCCTCCCTGATCACACACCAGACCTAGGGACAAAGACGAAGGAGCTTGGGTCTTCTCTGTGAGTAACTGGAAGTCTGATGTTGTAGTGACTTCTCTTCAGTCATTTTCCTAGGTCAAGGTTGGCTTGACAAGCAGGCGTGTTCTGGGGGTTCAGGGGCAACTGCTTTGGGGGGCCTTTTGAACATTTTGAATGAGACTCTCTTTCAGTTTGGAAGTTTGGTGTTTTCCAACAGCACCCACACACACTTTTTTTTTTTCCTTTTTTTTTTTTTTTTGGCATTTTAGTCCTGCTTGAGCCTTGCTTAAAGGGAAATAAACCCTGTTAAGGGAACTACAGACCTCACAGCTGGGGACCCAGTTTCATGGCTGCAGGAGAAGTGGATCAAGTCAGAGGGCAAGCTTTCTGAGACACAGTGGGCACACAGAACATTTACACAGTATACTGCTTTCTTTAAAGTCATGCTTTCAGCCTGAATTTTGTCAGGGGCTGTGCGTTAGGAATAGGTAGATGGTGTGTTGGTGCGGACACAGGGGAGACACAGGCCAGGGGCTGTGCCACCTCCCTTCCCTTGTTTGCTCTGTCACAGGCTGTCCTGCATGTGTAATTATAGTTCATGAGCTATACCCCTTGCCCTTGGGCTCTTGGTGACCAGTGGGGAATACAGGCTGCAGAGCCCCAGGGGAGAAGAGCATGAGGTCAGGCATTGGTCTCTGCAGGACTGGAAGGACTGCTGCCTCCTGTCAGGGGCCCTCCATGGAGCATCTCTCTGCCACCCATGGCTATCTGTCCCCCAAGCTCCCTCCTGCTACAAGCTGCAAGGGTGAGCACTATCCCTCTTGGGTTCTCTCCCAGCTTGCTTGCTCTTTTATAAATAATCCCTTTATTAAAATCTCCTCCCATTACTTCCATGTCTGTTTCCTATTGAGACCCCATATGGTTCCCTATGACTGCTGTTACAGATCGCTGCATTCTTGTTGGCCTCGACTACACAAAGTAATCATCTTACAGTTCTGTGGTCCACAAGGCCAACAAGGGTGTGCAAGGCAGTGTTCCTCCCTGGAAGCTCAGAGACGGGCATTTTCCTGCTTTTTCTGGCTTTCTAGGGACTATTTGCATTCTGTAGCTTCTGCCTATTTTCCTCCATCTTCAGAGCCAGACATGGCACATCAAGGCCTCATGATGCCCTGTCTCTGGTTCCCTGCAGCCTAGGGAGGTTGTCTTGTCATTTGATCAAACCCACCACACCTCAGGGTCCTTAACCTTAATCACATCCAAAGTCCCTTTTGCCCTGAATGGTAAAATACTCACAGGTTCTGAGGATTAGGACGTGGACATCTTTCAAGGCCATTTTTCTGCCAACCACAGATCCTAAGTGAGAAAGCCCTCTGCATTACAGATGGAGGAATGTGATTTTATCGGTGGTCTCCTAGGGATTCTGCCCTAGGGAGCCAGCTCGTACTAGAACTCCAAGGCTTGTAACTAGCATGTATTGAACACCCGCTGAGTCTCTTGCATGTTTCCACACCCCACAGCAACCCTATTAGGTAGGCATTTTACTGCCTCTTGTGAAAGGGAACCCGAAGCTCAGTGGACATGCTTGGACTTTTCCAAGGTCAGATGGTTCAAAAGTGGTGTGAGCTTGGATTCAAAACCAGGGCACTCTGATTTCAAAGACCTTGTATGCCCCACTGTCCCTAATAATAAGTTTTACTTAACTGATTTTAGCAATGATTTAGGAGGGATGGACTTAAAATGGTTTCTGTAAGATTAAAAAAAATCAATCATCTTTTCTAAAACGTGTCAGAACCTGGCAAGCCATGTTTGGTGGGTGTCAGGGATGTAGCCTGCAGGAGGGATGAGAGCGGAAATGTTGAACCAGATTCTTCATGCCAGGCATTCTGTTTATGTCCATCATCTCCCTTCAAAAACTGTTTCAGTAACTGCAAAAGGATGCTTAGTCCCATTTTACAGATGAGACAGGTAAAGGGAAATAAAAATAGGTATTAGATTTTTGTCTTTCTTCATTTTAGGAAAACAAGCCATATTTTAAATTTAATTCTGTTCATGAATGGAATATGAATAGAATCATCTGATAACCTCTTTCCTGGTCAGGGCTTCGCAACCACAGCACTCGTCAAGGGAGTAAGATCTAATACCTCTAGACAAGATCACTGACGTACATCAGCATTGAGCTCATGGTCTGGGCCTCATTTAACAAAACCCAAGTGATGGATGGGGAAGGTTAGAACCTTAGAAAGTTCTAAAGGACATGTTTTTCTGTTGCTTCTGCTCCCACATTTTCTAAAGATTATGTTCATCTCCTCTTTAGGGCAAGGCCATTCCTTACTGGGTGTCTTTTTTTTTTTATTTTTTTTAAAGCGCTTTCTAGAGAGAGAATTTAAATCCATGAAACTCACCCATTGAAAGAGCACGAGTAAATGAGTTTTCACATATTTACAGAGCTATGCTCTGAGTTTAAAGCATTTCCACTTCCCTTCCAAGGATGGCGGAAGCATGCTCATAAGTATCCACACTCTATTCTTGTCCCCACCCTGGGCAGCTACCAACCTACCTCTGTTTCTCTATGTGTGCCCTTCTCAGGCACTTTATCTGTACATAGATACCTAGTCATAAGTATGTCCAGGATAGTTGTTCAGCTAAGCTGCGTAGTGTTAGGGTACTGGACCAGAATTTGTTTATCCTTTTCTCATCCTGGCAAATAGCATCCACTCTGCCCCAGTTTCTCCATGAGCTCTCCTTCTGAATCAAGCTGGTTGTGTTACATATTAATTTGTTTGGTGGAGTTATTGCTGCAGTTTATTTCTGATGAGCTAATGAAGATAGAAGGTTATCATGGGGGCATGGGGAACTAGTGAGTTCCTTCCCCATCCCATGGGTCACCCCTCTCATCCCCACCCCAAAGCACATTGCCCCCTAGTGGTCACCAATTCTGCACTGGCCAGCTCCATGATCCATGAATTTAGTGTAACTGCTGCCCTTCCAGGGGGCATCTGGGTGAGCTCACTGTCAGGACCACACTGGTTATTTAAGTCCAAGCCATCTTGACTTAGTGTGTGATCTCTTGAGACTTATTTCTTGCCATGTAGCTGAAACACATTGGCAGCTGGCCTGACCCTGGCTCTGCAGGCTGTGTGTAGGATCAGGTACCTGGCTTAGATAGCAACCTGGAGAAGAGAACTAAAGCTTTTACTCCATACCCATGTTGACTTTCTGTCCAGTTCCAAAGGTCAGAGATTTCTCAAGACATTTCATGCTGGGTGTGTCAAAATTTATGTTTGGGGAGTTATTATTGATTTTGTTCCTCCTGCTTTGAATCATCCCTGTTTATACTCAGAAATAGACTCAGCAACAGGAATTGGGTTCATGTCTCAATTCTCTTTCCCAGTAGCTATTTGATCTGTGCTCCCTTAGCCCAGAATAAGGGGGTTGGGCTAAATGTCCTGAGGAGGCCTTTTGCCCCTACAAATCCATGATCTAGTGAAGTGGGTCTAGACAGGAGCCTGGACTTTTAGTCCAGTACTCATTCAACATATATATTCAACAAATATTGAGCACCTGCTGGGTACTGGGTTTGAACAGTGCTGTCATCCTATTTAACAGTGATTCCTTTCCCCTCTTCTGACACAGGGTGGGCCGGCGGCCTGTGCTGCTATTCTCCATCATCTTCATTCTGATCTTTGGACTGACTGTGGCGCTGTCAGTGAATGTGACAATGTTCAGCACACTCAGGTTCTTCGAAGGATTTTGCCTGGCTGGAATAATTCTCACCTTGTATGCGCTACGTAAGTAGAAACCTTCATGACGACTGTTAAAACAATTAACAGAAGTACCATTGCCTGTGAGGCTCTGGGAGAGATCCCATGCATGCAGGTTGTTTGGGATGGCAATCTTTTGGAAGTACAAACTGTAGAGACCTTGATGATTGTGAAACAGGTTTTTTTTTAGATGATACTGTCCAGCGTTCACCTAATCCTTACCTCCAGCTTGGGCCCAGCGCCCATCACAGGACACGGAAGGTTGCACAATGGGTTGGAGAAGCGGGGATCAACCCATAGCTGTTGTGGAGTGGCTTTTGCTTTTCTCTGGAATTTTCCACATTGATATTCTCTGCACTTCCAAATCCGTGCACACTTGTGTTCTGGAAGAGCATACTGAATTCCTGTTCCTGTAGGGTTTGGACTGAGCATTTGCATTGACTCTTCAAGCTTTTGTCTTTGTTTTGTTCTTCTTCTTGTTTTCCCTCTAAGCCCATACAGAGTGCAAATTTTCTACATTTGCTTGTGCCCAGAGGTGACCTTAAGTGGTCTGGAATTGATCTCTAAGTGTTAGTAACTAGAAAAATAAATGGCAGGATTTGGTAGCATTTGCTTTTTAAAAGAAGGATTAAGAAAGTTTTATTTCATCATTCTGTCATGTGTGTTGGCTATATTACCTCTGCCGTCAAATGTGATTATATTTCTCTTATTCATTGTTGATTTTCTAGAAGATAACCACATGCCCATAAAGAGAAGGAGCGTCAGGCACGGTGGATATTTTGCACTTTTCAGTCACTGAGTGGGAACACTGCAGGATAGTTTATGACATATTTTGTCTTTCTCTTTCCCTTTGACAACATGGGTAGGAGTCAGGTATAGATTTGGTAGCAGTTTCCATCACGATAAACCAAGAATAGTTTAATTCTCTTAAACATGCCTAATAAAAGACTTCTTTAGATAACTAAATTTTTGTTCCACTAGAAATAAAATCAATTCATGACTTAGCTTTTTAGCTACAAGGAAAGAAGGGGTATAGAACAAGGCTACAGGTATGTTTTTCTTAATCCATGATTGGTGCTTGTTGCATCCTCTTCTAACATTTAGCTGAATTGTAGTTTCTTAGAAATCCTCTCTTCCAGTTTGTTTGTGTTTATTTTGGAGCCCTCATCGCTTGAAGAGTTCTTTTCAGATGTATATGTGACAAGGTCAGTGGATCTAGATGTTTGGCAGTTTTGTGGGTGTTGGGCTTGAATGCCTCTAGACGAAGCTCCTGTGTTCTCTGTGGCCCTGGTCCCTGTCGGTCTGTGCAGTGGAACAGTTCCCAGCTGTTTTCCTGGGGAGTCTCCCAGCCCTGCTCTCAGACTGTCTGATGGGGTCTTCTCTCCAGGCAGCCATCCTTGCCAGACTCTGATTGTTGAGGGAAGGAGGCCATCCAGTCCTTCTCTGTGGACTCTCATCAAAGAGTACATTTCTGTACTTGGAAGAAATAGGATAGCTGTGCTTTGGGGACTTAGCTGACTGCGTAACCCCAGCCTCACCACCCCCAGTCAACAGTGTTCAGGAAAAAATTGCTTTACAGCATGGATGGCATATTGGTTTTATCTTGCATGCCAAGTGCTAATGATTGCTTAAGGCTGCCAGAGAACAGGGAGACTTCTGAGGGCATTTGAGGGCTCAGCAGAAGAGAACACCTGGATCCATTAGCCTTGTCTGCCAGAGCCAGGGAAGGGCTGCACATGGGGCTGGCATTTGCCATCTCTAGAGACTATTCCTGAATTAAACCAGACCAGGCATGATTTGTACATGAACCTCATGGGTTTCAGATTTACGTAGAACTGCTTTACTGGCTATCACATCATTGTGCCATGGACCCTGTGAAACCTGTTGCTGTATTTACAAATGCAAAAAACGATGCTAAAGACTTTTCTTCATTAGATTAAATAGTGAGCTCTAATAGTAGAAAATTCTCTTCTGCTTCAGAGTCATACAAAGAGTGCGCTCATCCTAGGAAATTGCTTTACTTTTATCTCCTAGGCAAAGAATCATATAACCTGGACATTGACACATTTTTTTCTGTCAAGGGCCACAAGTAAATATTTTAGGTTTCATGGGTCATTTGGTCTTGGTTTCAGCTTCTCAGTTCTGCCATGGTAGCATCAAAGTAGCTATAAAAATATGTAAATGAATAGGCGTGGCTGTGTTCCAATAAAGCTTTGTCTATGAAGCAGATGGTCAGCCAGGTTTGTCCAGTGGGCCAGAACTTTTCAACCTCTGATGTAAGTAATTCATGTGGGGGCCCAACGGTACCGGCTTTAAGTCCTGACCTCCCTTCCTGGTCTCAGCTGGACTTCCCTACTTTCATGTTTCCATTGTCCCATTTTTCTATCTCCATCATTTGCATTATTTTATTCCATGTGTTTGTGCGAGCAGTTTTACATTTGTTCTGCAATAAAAGGTGGTGTAGAAAATAGTGGTTGCATTTTCTTAGTTGTGGGACTAACATTCAAACATGATGATAAATGCCATTGTCATAAAAATGTCCATGTATCAACCAGTGGCCCGCTGTGGGAGCTAAGAAAGTATCTGGAATAACACAATTGAAATAAAGCTAAAGGATGTGAAAGATGACTTGGGGTTCACGGAGAGAATATCAAACCGTGAGAATTAGGGGAATTCTTTTGGGAGATAGCAGAAGAGCTGTGCTTGGTCAAGAGAAAATCAACAACAACAACAAAAAAGGAAATGAAGTCGTAATGGGAAGGTGGGATTGGGGTAGGATGCAGGGGGTGAGGCTAGGCTGAGGTAGCTCATCGCTCTGGATCCACGGCAGTTCAGAGAACCCTGAGGCTGGGAACGGGAAGTTCAGAAAGATGCTCCTCGCCAAGTGGGCAGTGTGACTACAAATTTCCAGTTCATGTGCTTGTTGGTGTTATATACAGAAGTAGTAAGCATGCTTAGGTGAAACCTGAGAATGTGTTTTGCTTTGAGGAAATTTATTAATAAGCTGGGTCACAGGGGCAAAGGAGTTGTTTTTTAAAATATTTGGTTTTAGTTGTAGATGAACATAATCAATTTTTATGTGGTGCTGAGGATCAAACCCAGGGCCTCACACATGCTAGGCAAGCACTCTACCACTGAGCCACTACCCCAGCCCAGAAGTTCTTAACTCTAAAGAAAAGTTTAAAACTTTTTGGCATTGATTATTTGGAAGTTACATTTTTAATGATCCTAAGTTTTCTCCCTCACTTAATGCCTCTGCTGGAAAGGCCTGTCCTTTCTCATCACATTCTACTTTTTTAAATATTGCAGGTACTGGGCCAAGTAAATTGGGAAGTAGCAATTCTTGCTGTTGTGATTTCTCACGGAGCTTACGAGAAGGTGGGCATTTCATTTCCAGAAATGCCACTGACTTGTGAATGTTTTCTGCTGTATTTGCAAGGCTGCCCAAGGTTTTGATTTTTTCTGCTTTGGATTTTTTTTTTGTTAAGGTGCGTTGTAGTTAAATATTCTACCCTTTAAACTTTTTGTTTTCTTCAGGTTACTAAAGTGAGAAGTGGTTGTGTAATTAGAACATAAAATAGAGACTGTTGGCATCTTCTCAGGAAGTCTTTACAGGGAAGCAGAATGTACACTGGCAGTAGCAACAGAGGATAGGCCATGCTGAATGAGCTTACGCAGGGCCACTGTCAAGGTTCCTGTCTGCATGCCTCTGAGACCATTGGGATACGCTGAAATAATTAAATACACTTGGGCTACATCAGTGACTTAATTTTATCTTTACCTCTGGACACACACACACACACCAAAAAAAAAAAAAAAAAAAAAAAAAACCACTTGATTTAGCCAACAAGGAACACAGACCAAGAAAAAGAAGTAAATAGATCACATTTTCCCTGTTTGTCTATGAAAATAAAGTCTTATCAAAAACTAAAGAGATTGTCACTTCTCAACTTAATCACACATGATGGACTGGGCTATGAATCCCTTCCCCAACCAGGATTCATAATATCACAGGCAAAGTGACACAGCATTGTCCAAGATGTGTCTTCTTCAAAAGGAGCTTCTGGTCATGGTAGTGTGAACTTGTAGCTCCAGCTACCCAGGAGGCTGAGGCAAGAGGTTGAGCCCAGGAGTTTGAGGTCAGCGTGGGCAACATAGGGAGATCCTGTCTCAAAAAAACACCATCACCAACAGCAAAAGAAGTCAATGATATGATGTTTTGTAGGAGAGAAATATGTTATTTTGTGTATTTATTTGATGGCAGGGTTGACCCAGGGCCTCATCAATCCTAGGCAAGCACTCTACCACTGAGCTGTACCCCAGTCCATATTATTTTCCCAATTTGAAATAATGAACAGTACCTTTTGCTGGCAGGGAGAACTCTCTTTTTTTTTTTTTTTTTTTTTTCTTTTTTGGTCTAGAAGCAATAAACATTTTTCTTGAAAATTTCTCTCCAAAATGTTCTCATTGTAATAACCCTCCTTCAACCCATACAGCCTAAAGAATTGGGTGAATTTTACACATAATCATGAAGTGACTCGAAATTTCACAGGTGACTAAGTTACTGATTACTTTGCAAATTAGAAGCCAAGTCTTGGCTGGTAAATAGACTCAGAAAAACCTCCAGTTTGCTCTGGGTAGGGTGGTGTTCTCCTTTTCACATGACACGAATGTGACACGAATTATTCAGTTGAAGTGGTTGAATAATTTCTGATGTGAGGTGGCTTTTTTTTCCCCTCACTTACCTATATATTTTTATACTTCTGTTTTTCTGAAGTCCCAAGATTTGTGTTATTTTATTATATGGCTTTGTGTACACTGCCTAAAATTTGGGGACCTATTTCCATCAACAGGATGTTTAAGCATCACCACCATGCTGTAAGATACCTTTTTTTCAGTGGACTGAGCCAATGGGCTCCATGGAGTGAGTTGTCCCAGTGTGGCATGAAGAGGCATGACTCCAGCCACCTTGTGGCTGACTTCTTCCTTCCTGGGAGCAAATGTCTGAATTACATTTGGGTGAAGGGTTGTTATAGGTGCTTGGTGGGTCTCTCTCTCCACTGCCCTTCCCCATCACAGAAACCCTTGGGTGAGAACCCTGTTCACCCTGGTGGGACCAGCTCTATAGACAGGCCTTTTTCCACTGAAGAAATGGCCTCTGAGAAGCCATTTTCCTCCTTTCTTTTCTTTCTCTTTTTTTCTTTTCTGAAGCTTCAGGAGAATTTTGGTTTGACCCAAGTTCAAAGGGAGCATGACTGGGAAATCAGAACAGATCAGTATCTCTCCATGGGTTGTCTTCTTCACTGGAAACCCATTACTAAATTCGCAGGCATATTGGGACAAGCGAAGGAGCTAATTTATAAGACAAAAAAAGAAATGGAGCATTTTCCCTCTGTAACTCTGTCATCCTTCCGTCCCATCTCTGAGCATTCAGAGCTGCTGGCATCTCCAGGGGCTGGTGAGTGAGAACAGAAGCGCCTGGCGATGGAGTTCCTGTCCCTCAGGAGGCAGGATGCTGTGGTGGCAGTGAGTGGCAGTGGAGCAGTGAGACTTGTAGCAGGGGCCACACATGCCATGGAGGACTTGGTTTTCTCAATGTTTACCAGCCCTGCAACTAAAAGTTATTCAGACCTTTCTGTCCCTACTTACATGTTATCTAAAATCTGAACTTTTTATAGATTTTTCTCTGAAAAAGAATGCAAGTATCTGTATGCCTGTAGGGCATGTAAGGACATATTGTCTCACTGCATGTTCAAAATGGAAAGATGAGGGCAGAGAAAGAATACGTGGCCAGTGGTATCACTGAGACCCACATTCCCAGTCTTCTTCCCTGAAGTTAGGGCAAGAAAACATGCATATGTTGCCTAAATGTATAGAAAGACTTTGAAGTGCTTATTTCTTGGGTGTTTTGAATTTGCTAAAGATAGGCCTGTCTTAGAATCAGAGGGGTGGAAAAACAGCAAATAGAGGTAGCAGGATATTTTTAAATTAAGAATATTTGGATGCCATCCCCACATAGAGGAGGATTTTTTTTAAATTGCATGTATCCTTACAGTCTAGGTTTTTCCCAAACTAAAATTTTAATGGTGCACATGTGCTTGGTTTGAAACAAAACTGTCCACTATACTAAATGGGGAAGTGGAAAGATTTGGAAATCAGGAGGTCTGATTTCCTGCTGTTGACTGGCTAGAACCATGATAGATGGCTTGATCTCTCTGAGCGCTCATCTCCCTCTCTGGATTCAGAGAATGGGTTTTCAAACCAAGTTTCTTGGAAGTCTGGGGTCCCTTCCTAGAATAATTCATAGAGAAGAAATGTGGAAAACAAAATCAGGTGGAAAACTACTGGGCTCCACCATACCCTAGTTTAGAATCCCATGGCTTTTGCATCTTAAGTTCAGCCATCAGCCCTCTTCAACGTTGAAACTTCATGTGGGAATGAAACCAGGGGTGCATGGTCCTATGGTTGTGCCTTCCTCAATTCCACACAAAAACTAGCTTTGGTGGACTTCTTTCCTTGATCTCTGTGTGCCTACTGCACCACATAGATACAAAGGCCATCTGGGAAGAGATGAAAAGATAGGGTAGGATTAATGGTTAACAACTTCCCTTTCCCCAGGGTTCTAGACCCTGCCCTGTCAACAGCCTTGCCCTCACTGGCCCCAACTCCTTTTTTCTGTCTTACCACATGTTTGCCTATTGAACTTGCAGATAAATTCCAGGAATCCTATCATACCCTCTGGGATTTTCTTTCCCACCTGGAAAGACAGAATGGGACACAAAGCTAAAAGCTGGGATGACTAGAAGAGGGAATCCAGGAATTGCAGATATTCATTCATTATTGGACTGACTGTTTCCTCATTCTTTAAAGAAAATTAAAAGATGAAATGAATCAGTCCCCTTGCAATCAAATAAAGAACAACAGGCTTCTTAAAAATATCCAAATGTATTGGGTGGGAAGTAAAGTCATTACTGGGTTTGCCAAGACCCACCATGAAAAGGCATGATCTTGCCTGAGAGCACAGAGAAATATGACTTAAATGGTGCTGAGATAAAGCAATCAGTGCATCATGCCCGATGAGCTCTGCTTCACATTGCATATGTTTTGGTTTTTGGCGACCCATGTGGAAGCACAAGAGCACTTTCTCCTGCCCTCCTTTGCTCAGCTTAACATTGCTGTGACCAAAATATCTGACAAAAACAACTTAGAAGAGGGAAAGTTTATCTTGGCTCATGGGTTCAGAGTTTTAGTCCATGGCTGGCAGAATCTTTTGCTCTAGGTCCAAGGTGAGGCAGAATATCATGGCAGAAGGGCGTGGTGGAGGGAAACTGCTCCATTCATGGCAATCTGGAAACAGAGAGGGAGAAGGGGAAGGGGCCACAGGGAAGATGCACCCTCCCAGGGCACAGCCCCAGCGACCTACCTCCTCCAGCCACACCCTACCTGCCTACATCATCACTCAGTCAGTTCATTCAAACTAGGATGCACTGAGTAGTTTACAGCTCTCACAATTCAATCATTTCCCCTCTGAACGTTCCTGCATTAAATTAACACAGGAGCTCTGGGAGGACACTTCATATCCAAACCACAACACTTGGCAAATATTTTTTTTTTCCAGTACTGGGTATTGAACCCAGGGGTACTCTACCACTGAGCTACATCCCCAACCCTTTTTGTTTTTTATTCTTAACTTAAAGATAGGGTCTCACTAAGTTATCAAAGCTGGCCTCAAACTTGCAATCCTCAGCCTCCTAAATTGCTGGGAACAAGTGAGTGCTACCTCCCCTGGCTTACTTACAAACATTTGAGACCCTACCAAGTACCAAGGGAATCACAATTTATCACTTGATTGCGCAATAAGTGCTGGGCACTGTCGTATGCTAAAGATGCAAAGGTAGACACATCTTCCTGCCCTCTGGGACTGAGTTCAGTAAGTAAAGATCCAGGGCATCAGAAAGAGACCCCTGAGCCATGAGTTTTGTGTTTACTATTTTCAGTGGGTTCCTAGAGGCTGGAGGAGCCTAGTGCACTCTGGGTACTGCAGGTCATTAGAGTTTGGCTGAAACCCTATGTGTCCTGGGTACTGTGGATACCCATTAGAATTTAGCTGAAGCCCAGTATATTCTGGGTACTATAGGTCATTAGAATTTGGTTGAGTCTAGTGTATTCTGGGTACCATGGGTGATTAGCACTTGGCTAGAGCCTCGTGTGTCCTCGGTACTGTGGGTCATTAGAATTTGGCTGAGCCTAGTGCATTCTGGGTACTGCGGGTGATTAGGGTTTGTCTGGAGTCTAAGTCAAGAAGAGCAAAGCCTGAGATGGACAATGGAAAAATGCACAAAGATTCTGTCTTCTTTCTGACACAACAGTATCAGGCCACTGAAGGATCCCAAGCAAGATAGGAAAACCTTTAGAGACATGCTTTAGTGGGTTCACTCAGTCCACAGTGGTGAGCAGGCCAAGGAAGAAGGCCAGGCTTAGAGCGGGGAGGCTATTGCTGTATCTGGGTGAGGAAGGGGAAGAGCCTGAAGGAAGGTCAGGACCATGGGCAAGGAGGGACTCCAGGAGGTAGGGTCCACTGCCTAGGGGACTGAAAAGCAGGGAAAAGGCAGAATGACCAGGTGGCCCACTTAGGCACCTGAATGGATATGATTTTTCTCCAAATGATGAAGCAAGGGAGTTGACCCAGGCATTCTGATTCCAACTCCTGCCATTTGAAGCTCCTGGCCACTCCCTTCCTCTGTGGGGGGTGCCGAGGGGGGAGAATGATGTTTCTGTTTCAGACATGGTGAGTTGGTGGTCTCTTCAGGGGATCTGCAGGCATTGCCTTAGTAGGTGATTTGCCATCCAGAAGTTCAGGAGCAAGGTCTGTGGATCTTCAGGGTAAAGGTAGCAGTTTAAGGCTACCAGAATAGCTAAGATCAGCCCAGGGCCTTGTAGCATGAGAAAAATAAGAGGTGGAGGTGGAAAAACCAGTTGAGCAAGACAGGAAGGAATGGCTTGAGCGGTCAGTGGCATGTCAGAATAGGTTGGTACAAGGGGCCAAGGAAGGGGCCAGTATGTTGTCAAATGATGCAAGACACTGAAAAATGTCCTTTGGATGTAGCAATGATTGCCTAGTAGGTCAGGGTCAACTGTGGCATTGATTCAGTGCAGTGACATATACAATATGAATTATTCCAAGCATAGTTTTAATTCATGTAGCCCAATAGGAGTATTGTCTTGTCCTTATATCAAGTATTTTAAAAAGGAAGGGTTTTTTTATATTAGAAAATATATATAACATAAAATTTGCCGTTTCTACCATTTTTAAGTGTGCACAATTCAGTGTCGCATCCACATCATTGTGCAAGAAAATAATTTTTTTGAGATTCATTTCTGCTGGGGTCGAAGACATGAACTGAAAGGCAAGTCAGTAACAAGTCATCTGAAGCATTATATTCCCATGTCTTGGCAGGGAATTCAGACATGTCACTGAGTTGAGTCAGAGATGGTTGTCCCCTCCCCGCGATGCTGTGTGTCCCATACTGAAAGGGGGTATGTCACAACTCACTACACTCCTCACCCTCCTTTTCTTCATCACACACCAAGGTGCACATGTCTTTGCACCTTCACATGTCAGCAGTTGAGCAAGAGCTGGAGTAGAGTCCAGCACTGGATTGTGATCCAAGCCATGCCACTTGCCAGTTATGATCTTGAACAAGTTTCTCATTAACTGCTTGAAATCAGTTTTTTCACCTCTGGAAGATTTTTGCTGAGAGTTGAGAGGATGAGTCAGTTGACATCCATAAGCTGTGAAGTTTCAGAGAAACATCGGTGAACATTTCCATGTCAGTGCACCCACAGGGACATGATGGGTTGGATGGACACCACTCAGCAGAAAGCAAGACTCCTGCACTGAGATAATCAACCCTTCCTCTTTGCTGAGGTTTTCTCCTTGAGGGATTTTGGGGCTCACAGCAAGCTTTTAATGTCATTTAAAGGGAAACTTTGGACTGAGGTAGTTGCTAGCTCAGGGTTGCAGGGGGAAATAATGATACTGGCTGGGTGGCTGGGCAGGGGAAGTGAGAATCTACTTCGTGATTGCTCTTCCAGTGGCCGGCGTAATAAATGACCTCTCAGAGCACGCGTTCAGAGCTCCACACACTGCACTTTGAAAGTTCTAACCACCTCAAAGATTGGAAACGATAAGAAACTCAAGAAAAAATTCTCCTGGACAAATCATTCCAGGGGACCCTGATTCTTTTATCTGACCACTTAAGTATCCATCTCTCACAAGTGCTCTGTTAATTGCTAAGAAAAAGTATTAAGGAAATAGAATACTGGTAGCCATTTTCAAGACTTAGATATATTCATAAAGCTCTCTCTTTCCCTTTCCCTGGGTGTTAGAAAAAAATACTTATATACATTTTCTCTATATTTTTATTTTTTATCTATTTGCAGTGCTGGGGATTAAACCCAGGGCCTTACACATGTGAGACAAACCGTTGAGATTCATCCCCAGCTGTTTTTAAGTGTAATTTATGGAACTTGCTCCTTATTTGGAAAGCAGTTGTTAGCTGGCCCTATATGTTGTTAGCTGTACTCTGCATTAAGTGTCCTTTGACTGCCTTCTTGAGGGGATGATGGTGGACCCTCTTGCAATGTGGTTCATTTCAGAGTCTGCTCCCAAACAGGTGTGAAAAGCTGCTGGATGTGGGGGCCTTCCTTTGAATGGGAAAAGGTTCATTTTCTTCATGTTTCAAATGACTCTTCTGGGGGAAAGTTTTTTGGAAACCACCTTCCACTCACTGGTTTAGGAACATATCAGACCTAGCAAATATTTGGGGCAAAATGAGCCTCTGGCTTAGCATCCAGGCCTGTAAGAGCTGAGCAGGGAAATCTATCAGGTTCTTTCCTGGGCTATGAGAACCTGTCTAGCTCTTTTCCCTGGATTTCTCTCAACCCACAGAGGGTGTGTGGTCCCTCTATCGGTGATGTTTGTAGCTTCTGCTGGCCCAGGTTCCAGATGCCATACCTTTCTGTAATTTAATGGAGAAGTCACACTTGGGGTCTCCAGGCAATGTTAAAATTCTGACCTCAACCTCCATAGAAACCAACCTTAAGGAGTCTGCAAAGGGAAGGAAAGGTTGCAGCTGAGGCTGGTGTTCCCTGGATCACATCCTCACATGAGGAGCAGAAGGTCAGGTGTGCAAGACAGATCACTGGTCCAGGTGTGCACGACAGATCACAGGCCCTTTGATCTTATAGCATGGAACACAGAGAACTGAAAATATGGTTCTCGCATTGAGAGGTGGTGTAGCCTGTCTCTTCTGCAGGCCTTTGGTGATTCTTATAGAAGAGGATAGGGTGCTTTGTGTCCAACCAGAGGTGGTCTGCCTGCTCTTTTTCAAAAGCCAAATTGATGCTTGCAGAACCTGTGCCTTTTGAAAGCAAGTCTTGCTTGATATTTGCTCTGTGTCAATTCTGGGAAAGGACTCAGACCTCCCTCCAAACCAAAGTAAGGTTGTCAGCATGGGGGGAGGGGAGGAATGAAGGACCATTTCTTTCTCGCTCAGTTCCCCATTCATATCTGTTTTGTATAATACTGAGAGAATTTTTGCTGAAGTTCCAGTGTGACTTGGGATTTCTGGCTTTTTTCCCCCAACATCAATTTGATTTGTCAAACTGACTTTGCTTTCTTCATTTGTGAGGCCCTGACTCTCAAGTTCTGGGGGCTCCAAGGGCAAACAAGACCCTCTGAGATGGAGTCAAATGTGGGATAAATGTTACTTGTTCTCTTTGGTAAATGGATTTGGCTTCTCTATATTTGACTGGGGACGTGTAACTGTCCTTATTGAACCAGAAGTTCTTGCCAGGAGGCCATGGCCCTCCATCCTGGGTCATTTGCTCACAATTTAACTAGTCTCAGTGCTTGAAGCAGGATTATACCACTCCCTTACCTCTTTTTAGAAAGAATCACCTGCAAGCCCTGATATGTTAGGATCTGAGATGAGTCTGGGTTGAGACCTCCCTTTCTGTGCCCTCCAGCCTGTGCATAGCAGGACATGGCAGGGTACTGAACAGCTGAGCACTGTTTTGCTATGAAAAAAGAACTGAGACTATCATGATGATTGAGGCTTGAGAACATTAAACTACTTATTGAGCATTTTCTAAATTCAGGTGCTATGCTAAGTTACATGCACACATATACTGACATGTACAGATACACTTGAATTTCATACTAACCAAGTAAAATACATCCTATTAATAGCCTTGTTTTACAGATAAGGAAACAGATACCTCTAATGCCTGGACCTTGTTTAACTTGCTAGTGAAGCCATTAAGCAAAAGCCAGCGTTTACTGAATCTGTCCCCTGAACCTTGGCACCACTGAGTGCTATAAATATTTAACCCACCCAACAAGCCTATTTGTAGCACAATTATTATGCCCAGTTTGCAAATGGAAAGCCTGAAGTTTAGAGAAGGACACTCACTCACAGTCACACAGAGAGGTAGAGGAGCCAGGGTCACACCCAAGGCTTCATGGCTCCAGTACCTGTGTGTCACTGCTGTGTCACTCCTAACACACTCTCTTTTTGAGTTAAAATATGTTGTTACAATATTATTGAAATATGTACAAGCATCTCGTAAGGAATTTATGTTTGTTCTCACAACTTTCAAATATCTATGGAACCAAAATATTAACAACATACAATTTCAAAACAAGTACCATTCAAATATAGGGCTTTCATGTGACGGATGGTGGTCTTTTCCTGAATCAGAATTACCCATTCACCCTAGTTGGGTTCCATAGCCTAGTTTCAGAATCGAATTTTTATTTAATCTATTTTGGCATTTAACTTGAATAATTGGAGTATACCTGATGCCTTTTCACACAAATTTTTAAATCCAAAATGGCATTAATGATTTTAAGGTTTTTGCAGCACAGAATTCTCAAATGCCATGTATTTCCCCACTCCTGAGTGAGCCTCAGTCACTTACTGTAATGGGATGTCACTTAATAACTCTGCTAACCTGTCTCCATCTCATGAGATAAAGTTAGATTTGTGACATTATTAAAGTATTAATTAAATAGGCATTTAGTCCACTTATGGCTGTAACAGAGACTAGGAACATTCATTATGGCCTGTTTCCTGTTTCTCTCCCTGCTAATGAAGTGGCCTTTACAGAGACAGATGGTCTCGGGTCCTCATCCTGACAACTGGGCTCAGTGGCATTGATGGTGCCTGTGTGGTCCTGCACACTTGAGGTCTCCGTACTCCTGCGACTTTATTCACACCCCTGTTAAACCTACATTTTCGCTGCCAGTCATGATGACATTTGACCTTTGGTGAGCGTAAATCCAGATGCAAATGTGGGTGGTCTCTGAAATCTCTTGTGTACATTCGGTTACAGGCAGCTCATCCAGAGAGTCTCCATCAGGCCTATGTTGACAAAACCAAGATTTTCATTGACATGACAGCATAAAATCTAAGAACCTTATAGACTATCAAAACACACCTGTGAGTAGCCACAGTCCTCCCACCCACTTCAGGGACCAGTGTCCCAGAGCCCAGACCCACCCCAGGTTTCAGTAGGTTGATGGCTTGGCCCGGATCTGCTCCCCTGCTCCCTTGGCCCTTCATGGTGTAGTTGCCCCTGTGACTGTCTAGTCTCATCACCCACAGGGGCCACAGGAGTTACCATGGGGGGCTGTGCACAGACGGGACACAGAAGGAATCCAGGCCTGGAGGGATATGGATGCCATAGGTGTTTGGTCTTTATAGATTGTGGAGAACCATTGCCAGGTTTATGTGGGAGGAGATAATGTGCTAAGAATGTGTTCTGTCCCATGTCTGGGGAGAGAACTCTGGGGATCATCTGCTTTTGTCTCATGGGCTGCCAGGAAAGGAAAACGGTTCGTCCACCCTAAGGGGTTCAGCCTGATAGTCCCTGTGGTGCAGAAGGCATCTCTGAAAAAAGCTAAATAGAGAACTCCTCCTCCAAACCGGTGTTTCCCAGCATGAGATTTACCATCAACATTTTCCTCTTGACAGTTTTGCCACTGAGAAGGAGCTCTTCTTTGGAATCGTTGTTCCATTTTCCCACATATCCTGTGGGCTTCTTGAGTCCCACACACATGGCACCTGCCAACCACGTGTAGGAATGATAGAGCTTTCACGTGAGCTTGGAGGTAGGGAAGGGTATCTAACTGCTCCTTGATTCTCGAATCCTGTTCGTTCAAAGGGTTTACTGAATGACAGAATGCCCCCGCCAAGGCCATCCATTCTGCAGTCCCAGAATATTGCAGCATTCACGTCCCTCTTTTCCTTTGTAGCCGTTACCCCCAAACACAGTGGTGTCCTCTGCCCCAATCATGATTGGATTTCATTTCCCGTTTCCTTTGTGCAGTCCCTGTAGGGTCCTTCGTGCAGTCACTGAAGGGTCTTATTTCATGTTCTCTTTGGGGAGTGATGGCTCTTTTGCTGTTTTCCCAAGCTCTCTTCTCTTTGGCATTTTTCCTTTCCACCTTGTGACCGTGGAAGTGAATGTTTGCACAGTTGGCTTTTCCATTCCATCCCAGCTGTGTTAGTGTGGAATGGAGCTCCAGGAGAGAAGAGCACAGAGGGAGAGGCTGAGCCACCTCCCAGTGGCTGAGAGGCTCATTTCCATCCCCTTTTATAAAAGATTGAATGAATGAAAGAGCAATCACAAACCTGCAGATAGTAGGGCTGGGGGTGTAGCTCAGTGGTAGAGCACTTGCCAAGCAGGCAAGAGGCCCTGGGTTCAATTCCTAGGACCACAAATAAACACAAATAAATAAATACTTTCAGAGCTGGGTTGTGGCTCAGTGGTAGAGCACCTGCCTAGCATGTGTGAGGCACTGGGTTCAATCCTTAGCACCACATAAAAATGAATAAATAAAATAAAGGTATTGTGCCCATCTGCAACTAAAAAAATATATAAATAATCAAATAAATACCTTCACCTGATTACCTTTTTTGAAAAGGTACAGATTTCTGCTCTTTTCAAATGTTGGAAGTTCTCATCAATAGTTCATAAACATGAGCCTGAAGAATTTAGACGAAGCAATGAGATCAACAAAAGTTAAAACTCTAAGTTATTAAAGCAAATAGAAAAATCGGTCCATTTTCTCTTGCTATAAAAAAATACCTAAGAATGGGTAATTTATTAAGAAATGAGGTTTGTTTTGGCTCATGGTTCTAGAATTCCAGGAGCATGGTGTTGGCATCTGCTCAGCCTCTGGTGGGGGCCTCATGGCAGAAAAGCAGAATAGAGAGTGGCTTATGCCAGAGATTTGGGGGGGTGGGGGTTGGCAGGCTTGCTTTATAATGGCCTGTTTTCCTGGTAACTAATTTAGCCCCATGGGAGGAAAAACTCTTGCAAGACTGCATTATTCCATTCAGGAGCATTAAGCCCTATGACCTAGACGCCTCCCAATACTGCTACATTGGAAATCAAACCTAAACATGAGTTTTAGTGGCCCCAAACCATATCCAAACCATAGCATAAACCAAACAGGAAAACACAGGCTTTTACTTTCTTACCCATTCTCTCTTACATAGTCCAAGGAGGCAAAGCAAACCAATAGAATATGTGATTTTTTTTTAATTTTTTTATTTGTTGGGGTACCAGGGATTGAACCCAGGAGCACTTAGCCACTGAGCCAGATCCCCAGCCCTTTTTTGTACTTTAAATACAGGGCTCACTAAGTTGCTTAGGTCCTCCCTAAGTTGCTGAGGCTGGCTTTCCACTCACAATCCTCCTGCTTCAGCCCCCTCCCACCCAGAGCCACTGGGATTTCAGACGTGCACCGCCCCATCTAGCTAATACACAATTTCTAAAGGGAAACTTAGTGGGTCTTTGAGGTCAGAGCTGTCCAAAAAGATTTGCTGCAGTGTCCAGCCCTCCAACCATGGGTGCACATGGCTGTGGAGCACCTGAGATGTGGCTGGAGTGACGGAGGGACTACATTTGTCATTTAAACTCATTTTAGTTCATTTTAATAGAAGCACCCACATGGATCTCGTGACTCCCGTGCTGGATAGGACCACTACTGGCAGCAAACAGCCTCATTTCTCCCCTCTGACAGCCAAACTCCCCCCAAACCCAAGCTCCATGCATCATCTCCAGGGCCTCACTTCCATCTTCCCTCCGTCTACTCAAGCTTCTTGTCCCCACTGCTCCCTGGAAGTGATCTTGATGAGCTTACTCACACCCCCACCCCATGCTGCCAGAGGCTCTAGCACTTTATTCTGATCTTAACTGACTTCTCAGCAGCTTCCGACCTAGTTTGACTGGTTCCCTTTCTTTGCTTTCATGACACCACACCCACTTGGTTTTATTCCTCCCTTTTCTGTAAGAAGGTTGCATCTGTGGTTCCCATTTATGCATTTCTACTTCCTTCCCATTGGCTCCACTAAACACATGGCGTTAAATCACCTCTAGATCCCAGAGTCCCAAATTTATATCACCAACTTGAACCTCCCTGCTGAGTTCCAAACTCATATATTCAAATGCCTAGTGGATACCCCACTGGGACCTCCAGTATGCATGTCGAATTCAGTGTGGCCAAAATAGAACCCTCAGAGCTGTTCTTCCCCTTGTCAGTAGGGCCACTGCCATGTGGTGGCTGAAGCGGGAAATAAGTGAGTCGCCCTCTCCTCTCCCCACCTGGATCAGCAAGTCCCCTTGCAATTCTTCCAAGTTACATTCCAAGTTCCTGGGTTTTGCTCCACCTCTGCCTTAACTCCCTGAGGCAAAGCTTTTTCATTTCATGCCTGTGAAACCTTCCTAACTAATCTTCCCACTTTCTGCTCACACCTCAGCAGCTCATTCTCCACTTACAACCAGGGTGACAGTCATATGACACAAATCAGACCTTCCACTCTCCTGTCTCATTCAGCAGTCACTTCACTTGTGAAGCACTGGAAACCAGAACAATAGGGATTTAAACAAAGCAGAATTTATTTCTTCCCTCAGCCCTATCAGCCCAGGCTGCTAAGACTGTCTCCTGACACTGGGGCTCAGGCCTCTTCTGTGGTTCCAATCCAAACATGGTGTATTGCAGCCAGTGGAGAGGAGGGCGGATGGGGCAGAGGGGAACACTCCTTCCTACTGTTCAGAAGCCTGAGGAACCACTTTTAATATCCCTTTGGTCAGAAAACAGTAGCCTATGTTCTCCCCAGGCCAGGGTGTCTGGGGATGTGCACTTATCTTGTAAAGCCACAAACCTATAGGAAGAAGGGAAGAATGAGTCCTGGGGGGTGACTGGTGGTCTTTGCACATTCTCCAATGACTTTCACTGCTCATTCCAAGTGCTTTGCTATGGCCTGTGATATCCTGCAGGATCAGGCCCTGAGACTCACAGCATATTCTAGCCCACTGGGCCTTTTAGTTCTTATTCCCTGGATTTTCTTTTCTTTTTTTCTTTTTTTTTTTTTTTTTTTTGCACCTATCTTTTCTTATACTTAAATTCTCCACCCCAGACCTTTGGTAGACCAACCCAGCCACACCTTATCACTGCAATCTCTGCTTAAATGACTCTCAGAAAACTGTCTCCAGCTATCTCAGTTCAATTTCTTACTACCCTGCTTTCATTTGCATGCATATTTGGGTCTCCATGCATGCTACTCACCTACTCGAGAGAATACTCCATGAAGGCAGGTATAATCGTTCTTGCTCTCCACTATATCTCTAGTACCTAGATTGTGTCTGGCATAGGACAGGTATCGAAATGCTAGAAAGGGAAATAAATGACTTCATGGAACATGATGACAATCAATGCCCCAATATTACAGAATAGATGTACCTGTGTGATTAGGAAACATTAATGCTAAAAGGGAGCTAGACTTCCATATTATTCTCCTATTATCACATCACATTAGCAATGAGGAAATAGGTCTGCTGCTATTATCACATAGTTGGTTTGAATCATAGAGGCACATGCAGAGATTTCTCATAAAAACCTCGTGACCCAGATAGATTTGGGTTGGATGCCAAAACAGTTGGTTGGATTCCAAAATGATTGCACAACCATATCCTACAACTATAGATTAATGAGTTGATATCAATCAGAATAAGTCTCAGTGTCTAGGTAAGAACATTCATGTGCAAATTGTGTTTTAATGAACCCGGCAGGGGTCAAGGGTCAATGGTGAGTGTAACCTGAGGTCCCTCTCTTCCTTTTCCTTACCACTACTGGCAGATCTCCCATGAGTCATTGCTCTCAGTTTCATTGTAGCTCACTGAGAGGAGGACACAGCTGAACTTGAATCCTTTGTATATAGCACATTCCTGCTCATATAAATGTTCAATAAGAATTTTTCTATTAACTCAGCATTTTTCCCCCATGGTGCTGGAGATGGAAGCCAGGACCTTGTGCATGCTAGGCAAGCAGTCTACCACTCAGCTACATCCCCAGTCCAAGAATTTTTGATACATGAGTAATCCATCCCTAAAAGCTAGGGGAGAAGTCCAATCAGAGTTGTTTTGGTAAGTTTAGAAACTTTTCTTCTATGCAAAGAGTCAGGGTATGGTTTCTCTACATTCCTTCCATGCAGTTCACCAGATTCCCTGAAAGAGTGGAGCCAACATCAACGGTCAGCGTCCAACTCACGCACGCTGAGAGGTGGGCTTGCAGGTGGGGCTCAGCTTTGAGGCAGTCCTTGGCTTTTCTGCATTCAGTGAGTGGTTTGGCAGATAGGCAGCATGTTATTTAAGCCAACAGAACCTGAAACTAATATTTAGAAAATGAAGAAAGTGGAATAAAATATGTTTGCTGTCCTAACTCCTGGTCTGCTTATACACACCAGACTCAGGAATGCTGAGGGTTGTCTGACTTTTGGTAAATAAAAGACACTAAGAGAAATGGAGCCAGCATGGCTCATTCCTGCCTTAGGCTGTTCCTTATATGACATTTAAACCTGCAGGTGAGTGCTAAGTACACCCCAGAGGTCTGGGCCCTGAAGTTTACTCCAGCCTTGGGGACTTCTCATGGGACATCCTATGGACTAAGACCATTGGTAGACGGGAACAGAATTCTTGACCTACATACAATTGCTTTGCACTAGGACTTGACTAGACTTTGGAAAGGGAGAGACAAGGGAAGTGAGACGGGAAGAGGGAGGCAATATATACCTCTGCATTCTTATGGAGGGGACATCGTTTAAAATCCGATTTAATGGCTTCTGTGACTTGAGGCTGCTTAGTTGAGATGGCTGAGTTTATGTAAAATCTCCAAGCAGTCCTGCCCTTTTTTCTTCGGTGTCTTCCTCCTTGGTGTCATTGGATATGAGGAGGCCCAGAGGTGGCAGAGAGAGAGCTTTTCCTTGCCCTGACTATAGCTCACAGCTGGTTGCAATTCCCAAGGAACCAATGGACAGATGGTGGCATCTGGCCCAGGAATACCCAGCCAGGAGAAGTCTGCTCTTTCCATCCAAAACCCAGGGCCTTATTTTGAAACACAAAATAATTATGTCACTTTCGTATTCTAGTCCATCCTTTCACTGACAAGAGTGTTCACTTTTTTGAGAATGGATATACCAGTTTTGCAACGTAAGCAAAAAAATAACAAGAAGAACAGATCTTTGAAGCTGGTTCTAGCAAAGTTATTCTTCCCCAGCAGGTACGGGGTTATGCTGATAGATTTCAAATGCTGGCTATAATTTGAAATGCAAATGACAGCACCCTTATTCCTATGCCTGCTTTGTAAATTCTGATCTTCTGGGAAGTCAGGAAAGACGACCTCCTCATCCCTGTACTTCTTCCTGCCCAGGCCCTAGGCCAGATTCTTGCATTAAATCCATCACCCTAATGAGCATAGGCCTTCATGGGGCTAGAAGAGGAGGCATTTGCAGGAAAACAGCTTGAGCAGGTGGTGACATGGGGTAGTCAGAGAGCAGTAGAGATAGGAGATGACAGGAGACCCTGAGGGCACTCCAAGCCCTCCTCTCCCCACTCCCTGCTCAGGAGGCCTTCCCTGACTGCTCACTCAGAATTCACCAGCTTGCTTTTTCTTTTTCTTTTTCTTTTTTTTTTTTTTTTTTAAATCACAGCCTCCTACTCTAGTTCTCTGCATACACTTAAGTTTTAATTGTGGTAGAAAACACAGAGCATAAAATTTACCATCTTAATTATCTTTTAAATGTACCATTCAACAGTTGTAAGTAACATTCCCATGGCTGGGCGACCATCCTCACCATCCATCCGTGGAAATTTTCCTCCTGCAGAACTGAAACTCTGTTCCCATTAAACAAGTCTGACCCTGGCCCCTGGCAGCCATTCATTCACCTTTGTCTCTGAATTTGACTACTTAGGTACCTCATGTAATTGACATCCTTTTGGGACCAGTTTATTTCAATGAACACATTTCAATGAACTTTGAACAGTGGCCTCAAAGTTCATCCACAGTGTAGTGCATGACAGGATTTCCTTCTTTTTAAGTCCAAATAATATTCCATTGTTTGTATATGCCATATTTTTTTCCATTTATTCCCTGATTGACACTTGGGTCATGCCCATGATTTAGCTGCTATGGTTAATAATAATAATATGAATGTGAAAATATATCTTCAAGACCCTGCCTTCAGTTCTTCTGAATACACAGCCACGAGTAGGACTGCTGTATCATGGCGATTTTGTTTTTATGTTTTTGAGCAACCACCCTACTGTTTTCCATGGGGCCTGCACAATCCTACCCTCCCCGCAACAGTGCACGAGGACTACAGTCTCCCCCCAGGCTCGCCAACACTTGTGATTTTGTCTGTTTTTGTTTGCTAGCAGCCATCCTGATGAGTGTGATCTGAATACACTTTTCACTGTCATTTTTATTTAGTACATTTCTCCCTCTGTGGGGGGTGGGGGCTTTGTGGTGCCAGGGCTCTCACTGACCTATTCATCCCCCGCAGGACTAAATATATGTATTGGGTGAATCTCCTTCATTCACATGTTGAATGAATCCCCTGTTGCATTTCTGTGGAGGCTCAGCCTCCCCCTAGTTCTAGGTCAGGGACCATGTGGATCATGTTCAAAATGACACAGAGTCAAGAGCTGCAAGCAGAGGGCATCAGGTTTTGATTTGATGTAAGGGCAACTGGTAAGGAAAACTTCATTCTCCCAGAGGTGCCTCCTTGAGCTTCTCTTTCAGGTAGTGGAGTTGGTGAAAAATAAACCAACATGGGCTCTGTTGGAACACTGAGACTGTCCACCTGCCAGTTTCCCCCCACCCCTTTATCTTCACTCTTAAAGCCACCCAAGAGAATTTACTCAAACAATTCCTGAATTTCTTTAGCCTTTTTTTTCTTTTTCTTTTTTTAGTACTGGCAATTGAATCCAGCTGTCACTTAACCATTGAGCCACATCCCTGGCCCTTTTGATCTTAAATTTTGAGACACAGTCTTGCAGAGTTGCTTAGGACTTCCTTAAGTTGCTGAGGCTGGCTTTGAACTTGTGATCCTCCTGCTTCTGCCACCTCCAGAGCCATTCAGATTACAGGCATGTGCCACCACACCCAGCTAGCTTTTTAAATGTAAGACAGATATTACTTAATTTTTATTCACATTTATTTTTATTTTGAAATGAGTTTCAACTTACAGGAGACTAACAAAGGTAATGCAGAGAATTTCCATTTGCCCTTTATTCACCCAAGTCCCTGACTGCAAACATCTCGCTTAGTCACAGTACGTTTATCTAAGTGAAGTCACCATTGCTGCAGTCCTACTAAGGTAGTTACAGGCTTTATTAGGATTTCACCAACTTTTCCTCTTGTGGCCTTTTTCTCTTCTTGCACTCAATTGTCACATCTCTCCAGATCTGTGACAGTTCCTCAGTCTTTCCTTGGCTTTTGTGACCCTGACACTCGTAACAAGGGCAGTATTGTGAAGGGTCCGTATTTTGAAAAATGTCCCTCAGTGTGGATAAGGTCAAGATTTTGGGGAGGAACACCACACACTCATTGCATCATATGGGGACCCTGATATCAGCATGACTTCTCACTGGTAGAATTCACCTTCAGCAGTTGGGGCAGTGTCTTCTGGGTTAGGAGTCACTTCTGTTTTTTCTCTATGGCATGGACTCCCAAAATTGAAGAGCAGAGAATCAGTGTTGTCAGGTACACTGCTGTTCACCCGTCACCTAGCTGTGTCTCTCTTAACATTGTCTAAATGTTGACTTTATAAGAAACTAAGATGAAAAACTGGGTGAGGTGAGAAGATAGTAATGTGGGGGTCACTGTTTTTAAAGCCTAAGGTAGTGGTTTAAATGATGAATCAGAGAAAGGTCTTGGGGTACCCAGCATTTACTTTTTCTTTGGTTAGCTTCCAGGTCTATGTACAATGAACATCACAGTGTGAGGGGCCTGGATCGAGGCATGCAGACCCCCACTGTCTTCTGATGATGCCCTGGACGGGAGAAGGTGGCCTGGGGGGCAGGTGACCTGGTCCCACTGCTGTCTGCACCCCCAGCAGGCTGTGTTACCCTTGGGCAGGTCACCAACAGTCTTGGACTCCCTTTCTTCATCTGTAAAACAAGAGGGTTGGTCCTCAAAGGCCACTCTGAGCTCACAGGCTGCCCCCAACAATGCTTGGCATTGCTACTGAGGAACAAGTGTCCTCACAGCCCCCAGTGTGCAGATGGCTATGCCCCGGCGGTGCCAGCCTCCTCTGTAGAATGGACAGGCCTGCCTCAGAAGGACCAGGAGTCTCCTAGGAGCCCCTCTCCACCTTCTCCAAACAAGGGAACTTCTTGAAACAACAAAGAAGAAACAAGTTTCTAATGCCCACTTCAGAGTTCATGGCTGTTAGCTTCGTGTATGGTATAAGAGGAATAGCAAGTTTTTCTTTTTCCCTGTCTCTTTCAGCATGGAGGTTGAACACCTTTCTGTCTCTCTCCCCTTTCCTCTTTCAAGTTTCTAAATTCCCGATGGTTTGCTCTCAGTGCTGAAGGGGCTGCTGTGGGATATTTCCAGCTAATTTTGAGCTAGGTCATTTAAGAACTCTATCTTGCCAGGTAATTAAAACCTGAAAAGAGCATGGAAAGGTGTTAGTTTTGAAAGCCCCTTAAAATCCCTTCTTTGGGGATCAGCAGGGATGAGTGTTTAAAGGAGAACTTGAAAGCCGTGTCATTCGGAGCGAGCTGTGTGTCACTGGGCAGAGTCTTGCTTGGATTCAGAGCTGGGGTGCTTGTTGCGCCTTCTTGGCAGCCTAACAGATTGTTCTGTGGATGTTCTTTGTGAGAAGATGAGCCACAAAACAAAATGCAATGACGGAATTTCCCCTCCAGGCGTTCCAAGTCTAGTACAACAGAAAGCTCCCTGAGGAAGCCATTTGTGCACAGGACAGGGGGCTTTTGTTTTGCATATGGGCCAGCTGCAGGCCCATGTGTTGGCCCCATAATGAGGTGGGCAGGGATGCCCTGACTCCTGGTTCAGGCAGGGCTGTCACTGAGCACAGCTGTGTCCTCAGAGAACTTCTCTAAGAAACCCACAGATTTTAAGGGGACCAACACAATTAGGTCCAACAGCAGGGGCAGAGGCTAGTCTATAATAATCTTGTCAGTTGTGAGGTCCCATCAAGACATCTGTGTTCTGAAACTTTTTGTTTTCATCATGGAAAATGCATGTACCATAAAATGGAGCATCTTATCCACATTCGAGTGTCAGTTTCAGTGACAGTAAGGACATTCCCGTGGCTATGCAGCCATCACCACCACCCATCTCCAGGACTCTTCATGTTGCAGAACTTTAAACACTCCATTCCCTGTTCCCAGCCCCATTCTGCTTTTTAGTTCTATGAATTTCACTGCCCTCATGTAAGTGGAATCCTGCAATATTTGTCCTTTTGCAACTGGCTCTTGTCACTTGGCGTAATGACTTCGAGGTTCATTCATTTTTTGGCATGTGTCAATTTCCTTCCTTTTGGGGGCTGAGTCCTATTTTGTTGAATGGAAATATCACATTTTGTTTACCCTTTCACGCTTGGGTAGCTTCCACATTTTAGCTATTATGAATAAGGCTGCCAGAGGGTGAGGGGGCACAGAGCTCCCTGCTTCTTTTGGATATATACAGGGAATGGAAAGGCTGGATCCTGTGATTAGTGGGAACTTTGAAGTCACTATAGTCTTGGGAGACTGTCTTTGAGGTTCTGGTTTGACTTACCATAAATATTAATGAATCCATTTTTATTGAGATTTGAAAAATAAAAGCAATAGGAGGCAAAAAAAAAATGTGGTCATTATTTGGTAGTTAAGGTTCAAGTGTGAACTGTGTGATGTGATGGTGAAACCCGCAGCACCATTTTTTGTTGTTTTCTTTGTAGCATTATAAAGCTCCATGTCTGCTGCTGCTACCAGGAAAATGTGTATTTCAAGTGATCCTACCATTGATAGGATTTAGAAGTATTTATAAAGTGTTGGTAGCATTCATAGTTTTCACTTAGCAGTACTTTTAAAAAATTTAAAATTATTCTTTTTCATATTTGTTTATCTGATTTTTTTTTTTTTTTTTTTTTTTTGGAGACAGTCTTCTATCTCGCCCAGGCCGGTCTCGAACTCATGAGCTCAGGCAATCCTCCTGCCTCAGCCTACCTAGTAACTGGGGACTACAGGCACAGGACACCACTCCTGGCTTATAAAACAATTTTAGACAGAAGTGCTTACTTGAAATGCATCTGATAGATCAAAATCTAGTATGATAAAGTTGACATGCAATAGGGAATTCTTTATTTCAGAGAATGAGCAACAGCTTTGCAAAGATTCACCATGGAATATCTTTGGAATATCTTTAATTCAATGTACAAAAAAATGTATTCACACAAACTTTTGCTCTGCTGCAGCTGTCTTGAGGGTGTAAGCTTCTGCTGTGATGATGATGTGCTTCGTGTAATTTCAGCCCGGCACCTTGTTTGTGTTTTTCAAGTGGTACTGGTGCACATCATTGCTACCTGCACCTGGGAACTAGGTTGTTCTCAACCCTGGAGAAACCTGTGGGCATTTCAGGACAGCAGAGTGAGCCGATGTTGCTACCACCGGGAGGATCTTTCGAGAAGGCGACTCTGATTGTCACTTTGCTCCTTAGTGTAAGCCTTTCAGAGGGCTCCACTGCATTTGGCTCCAGCAGGCCCTCTCCAAATCACTTGCTATACTCATTTTGCTGAGCTGGTTTCAGTTCCTCAGAAACCTTGTTATCTGTTCCATCTCTGGTCTTTTGCTGGAACGTTGTCCTGTGTTGACCTTTCATGTGAAATTTGCTTGCTAAGTCCTCAAGTGATGCATGTGCCACTTTTTCTTCTGATCCCTCCCTTCTGGGTTTGTGGCCCCTCCTCCATGTAGGCAAAGCACTGGCTACTGTCCTGGTGAACAAAATTATAGCATTCAGTGCGTGGGTTCTCCATTCTAATTGTTTGGTTTTACTAAATATTGACCAGATATAAAATACCAATCAGATATATGTCAGGTAAAGGATTGTGACACCGTGCACGTGTGGGCTCACCACCCAGCTTCGAGACCTTTGAAGTTCCCTGCGTGTCCATCTTCACAGTTGCAATGACCTAGATTTGGCATTATGTGTTCCCTTGTATTTCTTTACAATTTGACCTCATGTACTAATATTCTGTGTTAGTCAGCTTTACGTAGCTGTTGCAAAGTACCCTAGATGAACAACTTAGAAGAAGAAGAGGTTTATTTTGGCTGATGGTTTCAGAAGTTTCAGTCCATGGTCATTTGGCCCTTTTGCTTTGGGCCTCTGACAAAGCAGCACTTATGGTGGGAGCCCAGGGTGGAGGAAACCTGTCACCTCATGGCAGTGAAAAGCAAAGAGGGAGAGGTAGGGACTGGGGTCCCAGGATCCCCTTGAAGGGTACATTCCCAATGATCCAACTTCCTTCCTGTCACCAAGCCCCCACCTCCCAAAGGTTCCACCACCTCCCAATATCACGACCAACTGGGACCAAGGTTTGAACACATGGACCTCAGGGGCAGTCCAGATCCAATTAGAGCAGATTTATAAACACTATGTCATTTAGTTTTGTATGTTTTTGAACTTTTAATAAGTTGACACTTTTAATAAGCCGTGTGTGTTCTGCTCTACATTTTCTTCTGTGTGGATTGTTCCCGAGATGCCATCTCTGTTGATCTGGACAGCTGCGATTCATTTGTTTCACTGTTCTCTGAATATACCACCATTCTTTGGGCTGCAGTGGATTTTTTACATATCTCTATTCCTCATATTTATTCCTTCTCTTTCCCTATGCCCACACTTTGACCCCAACACATGATTTAAAACTCTAAAATGGTAGATATTGAGTTTATCTTTCTCATGGTCATGGCTTTGAATCCGGCCTATAAGAAATCATTGTCAAGTGGAATGTGTGCCCTCTGATCTGAGGTCTGCTGTGATGAGGGGGGGTGCCTGCCACTCCCACATTCCCTCAGCAGTGACAGCAGCATCCTCCTTGTTTGGCACGACCTCTTTCATCTCTACACCTTTTCTTGCCACAGCACTCAAGAGCAGGGCTCAGCAAACTCTTTCTGTAAAAGACCAGATGGCAAACATTTTAGACTTTGTGAGCTATATGATTTTTGTCCCAACTACTGAATTCTACCATTGTAGCTTGAAATCAGCCACAGATAATGTATAAACAAACGGGTGTTCCAATAAAGCTTTATTTACAAAAAGAAAAATAAGGCATAGGTCAGTTTTGTCCTACAGGCTGCAATTTGCCAACTTCTGCTCTAGACGACTCCCCTGGTTGGAGGAAAGACAGTGTTGGTACCAGGTGAAAGAGAGCGACCTCAGCCACAGAGTCCAGGGGAACTCTCCCAGCCTAGAACAGACAAGAGCAGACAAAGACCTAAGGCAACATGAAAGTCAAGGTAGGAAGGTAGCAATTTTCAGATGAGGACCAAAGTGCATCTTAAAGTTTATGTGGACCATTTTACAAAGCTATGAATAAGACGTGACTGTAAGGTTTGAGTTTCAGCCTGGCACGGAGTTAGGATGTTCCATCCCAACACTTCCTCCCCTGATTCATGTCCAGCATCTGAGACTTGAACCCAGTTAGCTGTGCTGACTCAACTCTGTCCAGCATACAGGACGGACTCCCACGGAGAAGATATTGACTTAGGTGTTAGATTGAGTGGAGCTGCATCTTTGAAGAGTTCAAAGTACAGGTGGAGGGACAACCTCTGCTGAGTCATTTCCTTGTGTTAAATCCCTCTAGTGTCCATGATATGGGGCGAGTGAGGTCAAATGCTCCAGGGAAACAGCGAGGCTTGGGGCAGACAGGATTGAACTTGGGGTCGGTTTAGTCTTCTCATTATTTAAGTGGTGATGTATGGGCCTGTCTCACTGAATTATCTTGAGGGATGTGACTTTCTCTCTGTGATAGCAAATGAGTTTGAAAGAAGTGTGGATGAAGGACATCAAGATGATGATGGAAAAGAACAGGAACGAGGAACACCGTCTAATTGAGCATAGCCAGGCTTTGTCCTCGCTCTTCCTCCTCCTTCCATCCTCACCTTGACCCAATGAGGAAAGCGCTGTGACTGTCCCTGTCCCACAGATGGCACGGAGGCACTGAGGCAGGCGCTGGGTCAGGCTGGCCTCAATAGTCCATGCTGGAGCCAAAATTTACCACACACCGTGTCTGTCTTCACTACGACATAGTTTGTCACGGTGCCAGCACTGGCGCAAGTTTGGTATTGTTATATTTTTACTGAGCAGTAGTCCTGGAATCCCACCCCGAGGTGACAGCCCTATTCTGCTGTCCTGTAGTTGATCATGCCCAACCTACAGCAGAGTAGATAAAAGCTGTCTCAGTGAAAGATCGGGTGGGGAGCGGGGGACATAAAATTGAAGCCAGTGGAGTCTCCACTGGGATCCATTGCTCTGGCTGGTGGCAGGTGGACCATGCTCCACCCAGGCCCTACCACTCTCTCGCCTCCTGCAGGGAGGCTCTGGTGGGCAGGGTGGGTGCTGTATCTCAGAGCCTGGCAGGGACAGCCATGGGTAGGCCCAGGGATGGTTCCAGGGCTCTGGTGAAGGAGACATAGAAAGTGGACTGGAGCCATCTCCCCCAGCACATATATCTTCCAGCAAAGGACATCCATGCAGCCACATGTGATGTGTGTTGAGAGCATTTTTGTTTGTTTGGTACCAAGGATTGAACCCAGGGGTGCTCAAGCACTGAGCCACATTCCCCAGCCTTTTGAAATTTTTTATTTTGAGACAGGCTCCTCCTAAGTTGCTTAAGGGCTTGCTAAGTTGGTGAGGCTGGTTTCAAACTTGAGATCCTCCTGCCTCAGCCTCCCAAGTCACTGGGATTACAGGTAGGCATCACCACACCCGGCATGTTCAGAGCATATTTTAAAGGTTCCAGGTAAGAAAGTGTTGAAGTCATTGATGTCTTTGCCAATATTTCCCTTGAGTTGGACCATGTGACTATGAGCTGGGGGTGAAATGGATCTGTCCCTTTTGATGGGGAGCATTTACTCAGAAGAAGGAGAAAGAGAAGGAGAATAAGAATGTTAGTATTGACTTTGGGTGTGTGTACAGAGTATTGTAAAGAGTAAATAAGTTCCAAATACAGCCCAGTTTCATAAGCACTTTGTATGTGTTGGTTTAAGTCTACTGTATTAGCTTTACATTGCTATCACAAAATACCTGAGAAAAACAACTTATGAAGAAGATTTATTTTTGGCTCACGGTTTCAAAGATTTCAGTCCATGGTTGCTTGGCCCTGTTGCCTTTAAGCCTGTGACAGCACATAAGAGTGGGAACGTGTGGCACAGGAAACTGTTCACCTCATGGTTGTAAGAATGTGAAAGAGACAGACAGAAGGGGCTGGGGTCCCAGTATCCCTGCAAGGGCATACCCCAATGGCCCAGCTTCCTTCTACTGGGCCCCACCTTCCAGTAGTGCCCCAGGCTGGGGACCAAGCCTTCAACACGCGAGCTTTGGGGAGAAATATAAAATCTAAGACATAACCTCTACCCAAGTGACTTGTTTTCAGATGGTGTCAAGATTTCTTTGATTGGTCAGATAATTGTTAGGGACTCAAATGTATATAAATACTATTAGTGGAAATATCCAAATTAGTTATATGCTAGGATACTTCTTCTCCTCCTCCCTACCCCTTTCTTTTCTTTTTTTTTTTTTTTTCCTTTTTGGTGCTAGGAGTGGAACTCAGGGCCTCACACATATGCTAAGCCTGTGCTCTCCCCCTGAGCCAGCTGTACCCCCAGCCCCTGGATTATTCCTAAGTCCTTATTACCTTATTATTGTGGTTTGAAATAGCTCTTTATAGAAGGCCTCATACTAGTATCTTAACCAACTACGTCAGATATTATAGGATGGGTTAGTGGATCTGTTACATGATTACCCACATGGATGCCTTTTAGTTTAAAACTTTCATCTAAACATTTCCAGAAGGTACTCAAATGATGAGTTTGGATAAACCATTCACCCCTGTAGAGTCTGTATTGTTCAGCTGTTGCACACTGCATTGGATTGGAACCCCATGTTCTGTTACTTTTGTCTGGCACAGATATGGATTAGGATTTCTGCACCTGAGCCCTCTTGGCCCACCAGCCCTCACCAGGTTTTCAAATTCTCTCTCCCTCCCCTCACTCTCTCTGGCATGTGCACATACACACGTGCTGTCTCTGCAAAGATTTAAATGAATCCAGTTCTAAGAACCCCGATCCTGAAGAAATATCTGCACATTATTCATCATCCCTAATAAATAAAACCACAGGAAACCTTTGAAGTCCCCGCGGGGAACAGGGAGGCTGGGGGAGCATGCATCAGTCATCTGAGCCCACCCCAGCTGCGAGGCTCTAGTTTGAATTGCATAAGTTTCCACTCAAGCACATACTCCAGAGATTTAGGTTTCCAACTTGTGTTCAAGTTGCTAATGTGAAGCTAGGGTAGAATTAGTGGGAACATTAAGGGGAAAGGAAAATGACAGTTTTCCAATCCCCAAAATGCATATTCAACTTTGTTTCACCTGAGCTTTTAAGTTTCCAAAACCAAGTAGAAAATCTCCCCTCTCCTCACCGTCTTCCACATCCCGATTCCTCCACCCCCAGGCCCCACAAGTGCAATAACTTGAATTTGCTGCGTGATGTTCTTTAGCTCTATGACAGTGCTCCATAGCCTGAGATATAAATTTCATCTTTGACAAGGAGGTGCACACACCTGCACTTTCTCGGGGAGCATTTAGTGATTTTTAGTGCTTATAGATTATCATTAGGAAGGTGGCCCTTTCCCTCAAAGAACTTCCAACCTAGCAGGTTTTAAAACTACTTTTGCCAAGTCATATTTGGTGGGGCTTGTCGGGAACCTAAGGTCCTATGGTAAGAAAGTATATTTCAGAACTGCCGCTTTGGACTAGGCTCAACATCAGAGAATAGAACTTGTCTCAGAGGCAGACCAGGTACAAGAATGGATCCCCAGGGAGCTCATTAAGGGCAACTGACTTTCACTGTTAGAAAACAAGGCAGGTAGGGGCAGGCTGGCAGGGAGGCCCAGACCAGGCTGTTCTACAAAAATGGGCTCTTGAGCTGCAACTGAGAGTCCAGACCACGATCCAGTTTATGCTTGGTATTAAAATCTGACATTTCAAGAGGTTAAGAGACATTCCTAAGGCCCGACAGATGGTATCTGAACTCGGGTCAGAATTCAAACATCCAGAATAGCAATCTCATGCCCTTCAGGTAGGGAAGGGGAATCACAGCTGTCAGGTTGGGACATATAAGACAGGAAAGGAAATGGCTTTTCAAGGGAAATCGGTACCTTTTGCCTAAGTAGTAATACCAATAGCAGTGATGTTTGCCTAGGTAAAGGTTTTTTTAAATGTCTCTCAAGTCTTGCCAGAATAAGTGTTGATGTGGCACCAAGGTTTTCCAGTCCTTTCAACCTTTTATTTCTAGGAGAACTGTCCAGATCTTGCCGCCTGTGCCTGATGAACTTTTGGCCATGTTGACTTCAGGCCTCACAGTGTATCACCTGACAAGTACATGCCCAGCCAGGGGAGAGAGGATGGTGGGTCAGCTGAGCATGAAGGACAAAGTCTCTGGGGCTGTCTGTCTCGTTAAATGTTAAAGGAAGAGTCAAGGGCACGGAGGGATTAGTCACAAGTGTCTTAGGTATGTGCTGTCATTGCGGGTTTCCAGGGAAACAGATTCCATAACGATGTTGCTCAGCCTGTCAGACGCCCTGGGACTCAAGGTGTATGTGTCCTGTTTCATGGAGGACTCACTCACACGATCCCCACAGTACCAGTGTCCAGGAACCATGCATGTCCTGCCTGTCTTGCAGTGACAGCTAGGCTGGGGGAGGGTCTTGGTCTGCTCATGAACATCTGCGGTGCCCCATGTGAGATACCAATACTTTCTTCCCAGGGCTGCCCTGGTTTCACTGGATCTTGTTTAAATGTCGTCAGCAGTGTCTTCTCTGGTTTCCCTGCCCCAGCCTCCCCTTCCCCGGTACTGCTCTTGTCTACCTATAACACAGCTTGAGCTCTCTGATTCTGATTCTGCAGCTTCACCCCTTTACTACAAGACTTTGAAAAGCACAGCTTTGCCCACCAGGTACCATGTGGCTGCACCAGAGGTGACCAGCATTAGAGCCATGGTAGGCAGTGCCTGTCGTCACATTGATGCTGCTTACCAATGTGAGAACCAGCTTGGGCACTCGATCCCAGCACTGAGGCACAGCAAGGGAGCCACCCCAGCCCAGTGGTTGGAAAGCACTGGAGGAGGTGGGGAGGTCGGTGGGCTTCCCATGAGCCTCTCATGTACTCTGGTACTCCCCACTGTCCTCCATCCTGTATCCTGTTCACCTGTTCCACCCACCCCTGTCCCCCATGCTTTTATTTGTACCCTCCCTGCATCTGCAGTGCCCTTCTTTCTCCACCCACCACGCATATGTCCAGATTTTACTGGTTTTCTCATCTGCCCATTCAGAGGGCCCTTTGCCTTCATAGATCTTCCTGTCTCCTCACCTGCAAACTAGGGGTCCAGCCTAATGCCTTGTAGGACCTCACTTTTGCCTTCTTCCTCTAGATAATCAACAAGGTAAATGGAGATCTCATCAATTTTTGTCCAAATGATCTAATGCAGTAAACTGTACTTAGTAGGCACCAAAATATTTGTAAGAAAAGTGAACAAATTAAGGATGGATGCTGGATGGCTGAGAGTCCTTGGGAACTTGAGAGAAGGGAAAGAATGGCATGAGCTTAAAGCGGGAGAGCCATATGGAAGGAGGGCTCAAGATGGAGGTAAAATGGTTGGGCCTAGGGTCAAGAAGGCTGTTGTACAGTAAGAGAGACAGAGTGACTGAAGTGGCAGCCACATACTGTGAGTGATGGGAGGGGAAGGGGAAGCACTAGGTGACAGGTTGGTAGTGGCTCAGAAAAATAGGCTGAAGAGGGAACTCTGGGAAGGTCCACGTGGCGCCATGATTTAGTGTTGGCCTCCTTTGGCCAAGGCACAGCAGTAGTCAGATGAATTGCTCAAATCAGACCGTGCAATGAAGAGGGAGGTGGAGGAGGCTGGGTTTCCAGCCTCTGCTCCGGTTTCCCACTAACGGGTGCCACTTGGAAATGACTGCACAATAAACGTGTGTGTGCCAAAGCCAGCATCAGTATTTACTGACGTGCTCTTACTGGCATGCTTGTTTAATAAAACCTGCAGGATCTTCATTGCCCCAAAGGAAATGTGTTTTTCCAAGGAAATGTATTTGGTGATGAAATATTCAAAGATGAAATATATATGGGGCTTCCCCAATGCCTTCTAGAAATGGAATTGAAATACACATAGCACCAAATGAATTTATTTCTGCTATTAAAATTCCTAATTTGCCAGCTACTTAAAAAGCAAATTTAAGTAAACAAAATAGGCATGTGATTTCCTCTATGGGGAATATCTTAATAAGAATAGAGTTGGTTGATAGGCATTTATATCTATATCCCTTCTCTCTGCCCCATTAAACCAGAAATTGGTCTTTGCCAATGGTGACCGAGGCAAGATAATTAACTGGAAGGAGGCCAATTGCAGAATCGCTTATCTTGTATTTATACCAGCCTTGTATCTTCAGTACAGATCTACAGATTATAGGTTTTACATTCCTTCCCTGGAGAGAGAGAGATACTGTACACAAAGCAGTAAATTACCTCTGCTGAAAGTAGGTTGAGCTGTTTCTCCCCAGAACTCATCTCTCTGCCCCCAGTGATAGCCCCAGCCGTAGCCCACTGTCCTATATTGATTCCGGCAATAAAGCTCACTGTAGTGCACTGCCAGCGTAGTAAGCAAAGGGCTTCGTTGGAAGCCTAGCTGGGCTGAATATATTAAAAAGCAATTAGCTTCCTGAGGGTCAGTAGCTCATATTCCATTTCAGAACACAGAATGAGCTCAGATATAATCGTGAGAATTTATCAGACTCCGTGGCAGTTTTATAAGTAATATTTTGACAGGGGGTAGTTTGTTTTGGAACCTGGGAGTACTGAATGTATTAAATGATGAATGGGGTGGGTAAACCACCTATCAACTGATTCATTTTTCTCTTGGGCTTATTTAAACAAAAAAGTTTCCCCTTGTTTTTCTTTTTTCTCATACTTATTGTCATTGAAAGTCTCGATGCTTCTAGCTACGACATGATTATTCTCCTGTATGCATAATTTTTGTGTGATTAAAGAATGTCTTTAATTTTTCTCTCCAGGCTTACTTGCTCCCATCGTTATTACCATTGTTTGTTCAGTTTTCTGCACTCACTTTCTGGCCATCTTTAAGAACCTGCCAATGTTAATTAGGTACCAAAGTCCATCCACTTTCTCTCTAGAAATGTTCTTTAAAAAACATAGCTAACACCCTAATTTGAACCTGAATCTATTAGAATCCTAAAAAGATAAAGGGGGAAAGAATGTCTGCCAAGACTTTATTTGTCTTAGCAGCAGATCTAGCACTGGGGCAGACTCCAGTGGTGACTTTGGCCCATGCACCTTGATTGTGTATGGGATCGTGTATTTGATTGTCATGCTGATTGACATCATGTTCAGACCCTTGCTGCAACTTTTCAGCTACTTGCCCTGCTCCAGGGCTTCAGTCCCTTTCCTCTATGCTGTCCCCAAATCCATCTTCCCAAATTGTCACTTTCAGCATAGTTACTTCCTTTCTCATTGCATTCAAACTTATTTGGTTTTCACTTAGGTATCATCAATGTTCAATTCCACCCAACCTTACCATGGACTCCCTTGGTTCCACATAACTTTCTCTTGATCCCTCGATTTATCATGGTTCTTGCTGACTCCAGTATTTTGCATGTGTTGTTACTGCCTCTTGGAGTGCCAGTTTTCCCTTCCGAATATCTTGAGCTTACCTTTGAGGTCCACTTCAGTGTTGGTGTATTCCCTGAAACCTGTCATCACAGTGCTAGACCGTGTTGACCTCCCAGTCCCAAATGGTTCTTCTCATCTCTCCAAATGTCATCTGACTGCTTACCATGTGCAAAATATGATGCCACATAGGGACCTAAAGCTGCCTCAGGTTTGAACCTGATTGCACATTAGAGTCTAGCTTAGCCATTAAAACTGAAATGCCAGATGAACAAGTAAGAAAAACCATTCAGATGTGGGAGGTCAATTCCAGCACTTTGCTTCTATTGTTTCTGGCACATGGAATATCTGTTTTCCTGTCTGATATTCTGAATTCCACTTTCTGAGATAATGATGTTAATCTCTCCCTGAACATGTAATGAGCCTTCAATCAACATTTGAATGGAAGGATCAATAACCTAGTTCCTGGCTTTTGTTGTACTTTTCATTCAGGATCAGTGTATGGATTTGTCAGCTTTCTGTCATGATAATGAAATACCTGAGATAATTAATCTATAAAGAGAAAAGGTTTATTTTGTCTCAAAAAGTTGGAGGTTCCAGTTCATAATCTATTGAACCCATATCTTTGGGCCTGAAGTGAGGTAGCACATCATGGCTGGAGCACAGCTGGAGTGCATTCTAGAACAGAACTTCTCTGCCAGGGAGCAAAAAGGAAGGGACCAGGATCCCACAGGCCCCTTCAAGGACATGCCCCAGTGACTTAGGGACCTCCCAGGATGCCTCACATGATAAAGGACCACAGATTCTCCCAATAGTGCCATCCTGGGGACTAAGCCTTTACCACATGAACCTTTGGAAGACATTTAACACCCAAACTATTGCAGTAGAATAAGCAGGCCTTCCTTTCCCCCAGGCCTTCCTATGCCTTACACAGCCTGTATCACAAGGACAGAATTCTAAAATGAGTTGATGAAGGATGGCTGTGTCAAAGGTCCCCAAGACCACCTTCAGATTGGATGATTCATTAGGAGAACTCAGTACTCAGCAGCAGATAGTCATCTTCATGTTGATGATTTATTACAGTGAAAGGATCAAGAGCAAAATCAAAGAGAAAGAACAGATGGGACAAAGTCCAGAGGAGATCAGGGGCCAGCTCCCAAAGTCCCCTCCCAGTGGGCCACACAGGATACACTTAACTCCTCCAGCATGGAATTGTGGCAACCGTGTGAAATGTTGCCCAGCAGAGAAACTTCAGCTAGAAACTCAACACCCAGGGAATTGACTGGGGACTGGCTACGTCAGCACCTTTGCCTTGTACACACCAAAATTCCAGACTCCCAGAGGAAAATCAGATACTAAGCATAATCCACATTGTACGAACAGTTTAGTGCACCAGCCTGCCATCATTATTAGTTAAGGAATGGTAGTAGCCACTGGAAATCCCAAGCCTGCTTTCTTTAGGAAGGCCTGGGTGAAGGCTTGGGGCTTCCAGGTTAATTTCTTTCTGCATAAAAACAGGTTGAGGCTACACACTGCACTCTTTTGAGTAACTAGAGTTTTATAGAAAGAAGAGATGCTCATTCTCTCTCAGTGTATTTTGAGAAGGGCATAAATGTTTGGGGATGAGAGAATAATGGGGAGAAAATATTTCAGAGCAAAACATGGCAGAATTTGAGGGAATTAGGGCCTAGATCCTCCTACACACTCTGCTTGTCAAGGCTCAGGTCTGATACCGTGTTGTGCTTCTGGCTCCCTGTGCTGCACATGGTGTCACCTGAGGCTCATGACTAAGCCTGATGTAGGAACATGCCTGAGCATACTGTGCCTGAGGAGAGGAGAAACGAGGAGAACCATGGTCTCCTCCAGTCATGCTACCAGTACATGCAACTCCAGGCTGGTCTCTGGTTCCTAGGCTCCACCACCTCCATGCCTTCCTCTCAAGTGAGAAAGTAAAGCTTGAGGATAAGAAAGGTCTCCCCAGCCTTCTCTTTTTAGTTCATGATGCCTGCTCTTCATATCCACTCCTTTTCTTTCTTAATGGCTGTTAAGACAAACATGCAGGCTTAGGTGTTAGTGTATCTTGCCATTTTTAGTCTGCATTTTAAAATTCCTGTTATCTATTACTATACGCACACCCTACCTTGAAGCACCAGAGGGACTGCCTGACTGGCCTGGTGCAGGTCCACTTTGACCAAGGAGATGGCTCATCTGTGCTGTATTTAGAGTTCCAACTGTTCCAGCCTCGTTCCTGGTGTCTGTGCCCTTGAAATGGAGCTCAGCCTTCTGAGCCAGCTTGCCAGTTTCCACATCTCACCACTGATACTTCCTAGCTGTTGAGCATAGCCTGGAAAGTGCCCCTCTGGTTCTTCATCTGTCTAACAGGGATGATAGTAGTACCTACCTCCTGGTTGTGGTTCTAAGTCTGAAAGGAGATGCCATATGGCATGGATTCTAAGATGCACCTGCCTGCTCTCCCTACCCCTCACATTTTAGCATTTGTGAATCAGGACCCATCTAATACAGATGCTATGTCAGAAGTTAACCACAGCCTTTTCTTTCTTAGGGGTCCATTTAATAATGGGACATCTTAAAATCAATGACATCTTAGACTAGACAAAATACTATACAATGTATGTAGCACTTAACAAATGTTGAGGTTAGTGGTCATCATCACTGTTATTATCATTGTCCACGAAGGGGATCAGCTAATGTTCATTTAGTGCTTTCTGTATTTCAGTTTTTAATCTTTGCAACCCATGAGGCAAAGATTCTCTTCCCATTTTACAGATGAGGAAACTGAGGCTCAGGAGGGTCAGGCAACTCACTTCCACTCACAGAGCTGTCAGAGGGGTTAGCCAGGAGGCTAAGCTTCAGCCTACCAGTCAGTTGGCCAGCTGCCTTTTCTATATAATTGGTTTTTGTATTTTAAAATAATGGGAAAAAGCCAAAAGATTTATATTTTGTGACTGGTAAAAATTAATTAAATTTGAATTTCAGTGTCCACAAGTAAAGTTTTATCAGAGCACAGCCTTGCTCATGTGTTTCTTTTGACTTTTGCTCTATAGTGATAGAGTCAAATAGTCACACCAGAAACCATGTGGCCTGACACACCTAAAATAGTTGCCATATGGCTTTGTTGTGAAAAGTTTGCCAATTTCTGGTCTAGTCCTTGGCACTGTGATCCATGCCCTTTTGAGGAAAAAAAAAGTCTGATCTTTCTTTCTTCCACATATGGTAGGTACTCAGTAAGCATTTGCTAAATCAAATTTCTATGATCATTTCTAAGTCTGAAAAGTAAATCTCATGTCTTGCCAGTTACCATGACACCAGATAAACATCAAAATGAAATGTTCATCACCTTAAGAAGAGGACGCCTGTTACAGTGACTCTCCAAGACACTTTTGCAAATAAGTTCATATTTGCATTGCAGGATCTTTTGAAGATTAAATAAAAATTATGTGCCTCTGCAAAACAAGGCCACATTGCCAAGCGCAGCCAAATGGGCAAATAAAATCTCAGGTGGGAGATGTTTTAGAAAATTGAGCACTTAATGGTTTCCTGAGTATCAGCCCTTGGAAGGCTACTGGGTTGCAGCAAGACCACACACAGATGGCAGTAGGGTTCAGCTGTCAGGAGTCCTTTTGGCAGGTCAAAAGAGAAGTGAGCCCATGATAGGCTTTGAAAGTCCCATTGGTTTCAAGAGATCAATCAAGTTATTGAAATTAAACCACTATTGACATTTTCTCTGTATTAAATATTTACAAGGTCGGCAAGTGTAGGCACACTCAAGGTCATGGTGAAGGCTTGCACAACGTGGAGTTTGTACCAGGCATGGGCACAGGGGCCACAAACAAGCAAGAGGCACTGAGATGAGAGAAGAGCTCCACATGCTGAGCACTGAAAGGAGCTGCCTCTGGGGGTGGTGCCTGGGGAACCTTGTGTGTGCGTGAGCACAGGAAGCTGCAGCAGCCTTAGACCAGGCAGCCCAACTGGCCATGGCCGCCAGCTGACCTCCCCACACACCTTGGGTTTTGTCTGGAGTTCACAGCTCTGAAAGAAGAGAGCCTTGCTTTTCATACCTATGTGGAGAAAGCTTCAGACAAAGTTAGAATCAAGGGCAGGGCCATCTGTGCTTGGAAGGCCACCTGCATGCCCTCAGCCCAGAGAGACTCGAGTTTCCCCCAGGACCAAGATCCAGCCTCTCTAAACCTTGATTTTTTTATTTCATTTTATTTTTTGGTACTGGGGATTGAACCCAGGGGCATTTAACCACTGAACCACATACCCAGACCTTTCTTTATATTTTATTCTGAGACAGGATCTTGCTAAGTTGCTTGAGGTCTCCCTAAGTGGCTGACGCTGCCTTTGAACTTGCAGTCCTCCTGTGTTAAGCATTTCGTTGCATTGTTAAGTACTTTCCTTTTATGTCATCTCCCAAGAAAGCATAATTCTTAAAAGATTTTGTTTGTTTTGCCTTCCAAGATGTGGCAAAAAGAAAAAAAAATCAATGGAAAAAAATAAGTGAAGGGGAAAACAAATTCCCAGCCAAAGCATTTTTTAAAATGCAAGTGTATATTCCATAAAGTTCAGCAGAGTCCTGCATAGCTTGTGCCCAGTAGTCATCCTGATAAAGGTCTGATTTATTTTCTTATAGTTTGCCTATTTCTCTTAAAAGGAAAGTGTGATGCTCAACAAAAATTAATTGTGCTTATTGTGTACTGAGTTATTTTTCTTTTGAAAAAGGAGACATTGTCTACATGTAAGGGTTTTTCACAAGAAAACAAGTCATGCTTGAAATTTATTAAAAACCATCTCTAATATAGAAGCAACATCATTTACACACACACAATTTTAAACATGAAGCATTTCAACAAGTGGTCTAAAATGCTTATGTAGTTTTTAAGAACCTAAATATACATTTACATCATTATTTCTATCTATTTGTTTATTTTTGCATACTATGATTTCTAACAAGTAAGTTGCACATTGAACTTAGGAAAAATTTGCAAGATGCATGCAGCCCTGAACACAGGGTTGGAGGGTGATTACAGGGAGTCAAGGGTGATTTTTAGAATTCTAAGGCTATAGTTCTTTTTCTGTCACCTTTTGTGTGCTTGGGTGTACTCTTTATATGTAATTAGGGATTCTGGAGGATGGGGTACAAGAATTCACATGGCTCATACCACCCTTCTGCCTGGGAATGTCCCCATCACTCTTTAGAAGACATGCTTGAAGAAAACTGAAGAATTATCAGCAAAACTGAATTATTCATGAGAATATTAAGAAGGGAAAAAGTATTTTCTTAAAAAAATATATAAACCTCACACTCTAGTGACAGTCAGAATTAGGTTAAAAATAGAGGCATTTCTGGGAAAGACCATAGAATTTTAATTAGCTCATCACTCTGAGTAATTCTGGTGTATCAGCAGGTTGGGCTCAGAGGGGATGCTCAGAGGGGATGCCAGGATTTCTGGGCCATGGACACATTTATTTCAGTAGGTTTAAGTAAAAATAGGAGCTTCTGTGCAGCCCACACAAGCTGCATCTAGAACCCACCTTTTGAACACCATGTGTCTTAGGATTAGAACACTGCTTCCCAGGCCTGTGCAGGCCTTCTTTCCCTGACTGGCCTTACCCCCAATCCCATTCTTGTCCCAGCCTTCCACAGAATGGGGGATGGGTCCCATTCTATTGGAATTCTTTTCCATACTTACTGTGTTGGAGAATTTGTTTTCATTTCCCTAAAATTCTATGGTTTAAACTGCCCATTCTTGACTTTTTTCAGCTTTTAATCACTGACCCACTTTTTGTGGAAATTTGACTGATTTGACAGAAACAAAAGCACTTTTTAAAGCAATACTCGTGAATCTTTTTGGGTCAGAGACCTCTTCTAGAATTCAATGAAAGCTATGGGTCTTTATCCTGGAAAATTGCACACCTCACACGTGTATGCACTTGCATGTCTGCACACGTGCACACACGCATAGTTTATGTAAAATTAAAGTGAATTCATGGATCTGAGATTGAAAATTATATGGCTGCTATGGTTATGTGTCCCTAAAAGTTCATGTGTTGGAAACTTAGTCTCCAGTTCATATACTAATGATGCTTGGGGGTGGAGGCTTTGGGAAGTAATCAGAGTTAGATGGGGTCATAGGGTGGGGACCCCAGGATGGCACTAGTGGCTTTATAAGAACAGGAAGAGAGACCTGGGGTAGCATGCTTACTGTCTTGCCCCCTGTAATGCCCTCTGCCATGTTGTGATGCAGCCAGAAGGCCCTCACCAGATGCTGAGCAGGTGCTACATCCTGCTCTTAGACTTCCCAGAATCTTGAGCCAGACGAAATTCTATACCTTTGAAATTACCTGGTCTTAAGTATATTGTTATAGCAACAGAAAACTGACTAAGACAGTATCCAGGGGAAACTGTGCCTAAGCCCAAGGAATGAGGATCTTTTCAGGAGCCTAACTTGTATCGTCACTGACACTGGGACCATGTGGAAGACACAATGTGAAGGGCCAGAAAGTGGAGCATATTTCTAAGATGTAGATGTCATCAAGTCCTTTGTCACTTAGAGCCAAGGATTCAAATAAACTGTTTCCAGAAAATACTTTTTGTCCAAAATGGCAGGAAGTGAATACATAGTTGTGACTTCCCAACCCACAAGGCTTCCCACCTTTGCTCTCCACACTTAGTCGCTTCAACCTCACTCAAGTTCCATGAAAATGATGCACCTCTTGGATGACTGGTGATAATGCAGCAAGCTGGAAATTTCTGGAGGAGGCTGAGAAAGTGGAGTAGAACTTAGCAGTCAGGAAAACATGGTTCAGCCCAGTGGGAACAACAGAGACTAGTGCCTGGGTTTTGCCCTATTCTAAATAGAAGAGGGTGAGTCCCAGTCAGCATCGTTGGTGCTTTGGTGGGAGTGGGAGGAAGTAGGTTCCTTTTTCATTTCATGTGACTAATTCTTAAATACTATTGAATAGTCATGAGTCCTACAACATAGAACCCTTTAGAAAACTGCACCTACGATCATTCTAAGCCTTTCTTCTGCCACTGCTGGCTACATAGCTTGAAGCAACCTAACTCACTTCCCTGCACCTCAGTTTCCTCATCTGTGAGATGGCAACATTAGTGCTTTCCTCCTGGGCTGTTATAAGCCCATACTATAAAGCCATGCAATAGAGGCATCAGCCTGACCCTTATTCCACTGCATACTTTAATTGCTGAACTGTTTTAGAAATGTGCTTTGACCGTCTAAAGGCCATGAGACCAATGCTTTTGCCACTAAAACTCATGAGATCTGGGGAAGCAGAAAGCTCCCAGAAAGCAGCATTTCCTTTGGGATGCACAGGCACTGCCCTCTAAAGTTTTGTTCACAGAGATTCTTGGTGGAGGCAGGAGTTGCCTCAGCAGGAGTTCCAAGGAGCACCTGGAATGATCAATTACTATGTTTCAGATATATTGGATCCTGTTCATCTGCTCACTGCCTGAGACTCCGTAATAGCCCCCCTCCTTTCCTTCCAGAGGAAATATCTGGAGGGATTTTTGCTAGGTGAGTTGAGCAATGTTGACAAATCTCAACCAAGTTTGAATTTTGAGTAGAGGGTAGAGTAGGAGGCAGAGACCATTTGTTTGAGCTAGATCTTACCCATCATTGCTGAGATCCCTGGCCCCTAAGGAATGGTGGCTTCTGCGGGGAAGTTTGGGAGGTGAATTATTTAGCCATGTGCTTTAGTTGCTGAGACTGATATTTTGGGCTGATGTTTTGCCTGTGGGAGAGTTCTGAGCCCGTTTTGTAGACTTCAGCAATTATATAAATCCTGTAGAAGTACTGTTAGCCCTCTGTAGCTATTCAGCCAAAATCAGATTGAAATTTTTTTAATTGCATCTATACTGAACATATACAAAATTTTTTCTTCTTGTTATTATTCCCTGAACAATGTAACAACAATATTTCCATAGAATTCCCATTGTATTGAGTATTATATATTATCTAGAGGTGATTTGAAGTAGACAGGAGGATATATCCTACTTTCTATACTAATATTACACCATTTTACATCAAAGACTTGAACATCTGCAGGTTTTGGTTATCTTTGAGGGATCCTGGAACCAACTTCCTGAGGAGATACATATTTTTTGCCTGAAATATTTTGAGAAGCAAAGAACTCAGGAAAGGTTAGTTTGTATATATTATTGGTGATAGTAACAGTAACAAAGTGATACATTTTTTTATTGAATCAGAATCTGTACTAGGCACTGAGCCCCTATTCACCCAGATGCCCCACAGCACTGTGAGTCACCCTTTAGCAGATGGGAATGCTGAGGCTCAAAAGGTGGACTTAGGCCACTCAGCCTAGCATGGCTGGGTCACCGCTCACAACTCATCTTTCCAACTCTGACGTCCATGGTCCTCCCACTGTTCCTTCTGCTGTTCTCTGATGCCATCAACACTCTAATTCATGCATATCTACTGTGACCAGTTAAAGGAGCCAGAGAGAAATAAAGTCAATCAAAGAATAAGAAACCAACATATCTTCGATTGACAAATTAATACATTATTTAAAAGATAAGTTTTCTGCCTTCCCTTTCCCTTTGTCTCTAAAGTTCCCACTAGACTTAAGGATAAGGATGCTCAGGATGACTTTTTTTTTTTTTTTAATGCTTTAGAATTTTTGAGGAAACACACACACACACACACACACACACAATAAAACACATGTTCCAACCCTTGTCTTATGGTAACAACAGAAAAGAATATTTTTAATGGGATTATCCTGGAAAGCCCAGGATAGATAGTTTCCATGGTTATAGGTCTAATCCATGCTATTTGGTGTACAATTCTAAAGAGCCAGAAACCTATTAAGTCGAGGCTGTGTGCTGCACCAGGGCACATGTCCCCATCCGCTCTGCTCGCTCACCCAGACAGCACCAGGCAGGCCGTGGAGCTCAGCAAACGCTTGGTGACTGGACCAGATCTGTAGCCAGAATTTTAGGAAACCCTACTGTGTTGTCAAAACAGCATGCCAAGAAGATTTCTGTGGATTCCTGCTGCATTTTCCAAAGCAGAACAAGGAATGGGGGACATGGCCATCCACAGCAGAGCAGCTTATTCACTTAGCACGCACAGCAGACCCTGTGCCTGATCCCCTTTGTCCTTTCATTTCCCCTCAGCTCCCAGATCTTGGATTGCTCCTGGGACCTCTGACCTTTTCGCCCTCTCTCTCCCCCATCTTCACCCCCCAGCCAGAGTGATCTTTCAAAACCCAAATCCATCCTGTCACTCTTCTGCTTCATGTCCTTTCACAGCTCTGACTGTCCTCAGGCCAGATTCCATGTCTTAGCCCACACATCCCAGTAGCGGGCTGACCTGTTCGTCGCCTGCACCCCTGTGCTGTGCATTCCATTCAGACCCATTGGAGCAAGTAGCAGTCCCCAGAAAAGCACCCCTTCTTTTTCCCCAGGGAATGCGGGGGTTGAAGTGAGGAAGGATCAGGCTGGCGTGTGGAGCTGTTTCCTTTTTGCATTATGGTTCCTCTGGAGAGTACCAGACAAGCCCCTGGGTGGTGAGGGTGCTGGGTACCCACCTGGGCCTCACTGGACCTGAGGGGACACTGTTGGGCCATGAGAGAGGACTGAGCCCATGAGCTGCATCCCTGCCTGTCCCTCTCTGTGTCCACTCCCTTGTCCCCTCCCAGCCTTAGCTTGTGTCCAGGAGGAATCCCTGGCTCTCAAGGAGGAAGGCTGTCTCATCCACAGCACCCCAGCTGGGCCTGTCTTACGTCTTGTTTTGGTTGGTGGCCTGGCCCCTGGGACAGAGTCCCCTAGGCCCCCCCTGCTGAGTTAGGTGAGGACACTGATGCCAGAGCTGCAGGAAGGAAGAACTGACTTTGGTGGAAGGACACACAGCTGCTTGCATGTTTGGTTTGGTTTTGAAACAGCAAGAATATTGGTCACAGAAAACATGCTACTGCCTGAGCACACCATGGCTCATGTCCTCAGCCAGGCAGAGAGCCCATTTTTGCCAGCAAGGTGTTGGGGTGGTATGGGGGATTAAACTCAGGGGCACTCAACTACTGGGCCACATCCCCAGCCCTATTTTGTATTTTATTAAAGACAGGGTCTCACTGAGTTGCTTAGCACCTTACTTCTGCGGAGGCTGGCTTTGAAAACTCATGATCCTCCTACCTCAGCCTCCCAAGCAGCTTGGATTACAGGCCTTTGCCACCATGACCAGCCAGATGCTGGTCTCATTCTGATGCTCATCTGAAGTTACAGGCAGTGGGCTGCAGGACAGTTGCAGGGGTACAGAGAAAGGCCTGGGGTAGACATTTTCAGCACAGGACATCATCTGCTGTAGCAATAGACTCTGGGCTTCCAGAACGGGCCACACTGGGCCTGGCTAGGGCTGCCAGTGTCATGGCAGTTGAGTGAGCAGAATGCTCACATAAGAAGGGAATCTGTTCCCCACCAAGGGATGAGCGAGTCAAGTGGGATTATGAATCAAAACTTACTTCCTTGGCCTCTGAGCAAGTGCAGTTGAAAGGCTGCTAATTGGCTCAGCATGTTTAATATTTCATTTATGTATGCACATGGAAATGAAGAGGTTGGCCATGGTAGAACCTAGCCCAGGACTGTCCCTGCTTCCCATTCCCCCTCCTCTCAAAGTCTTTGTTGGATGGTCCTGACAGGCTGCACTTACTTTGCGTCCCCTCCTAGACCCTGGGGGTCTGCAGGCTTCTGAGTCTGCAGCCTTCCTCTAGGTATGGAGAGTCTGGACTTCCATGGTCTTTTCCTCACTGGGTCTAGAGAGAAAGACAAGATTTGTGGACAACAATTAGAGGTCTCCACTCAGCCCAGGTTTCATTCCAGTATTGTCTTTTTCAAAAGATGGGGCTGGAGCTTTGCCCTGCTCATTAATCCTGATCTCATGGAGCCTAGGTCTATGGGAAAATCCAGGAAGATCATTACCCCACATCTTTTTAACAGCTGTTTGGTCAGGAAAGGGTTTGCTCAGTAGGCATTGCAATGCCTGATTAATATACGTGGATATTTATTTCCTAAAGCATGTTTTAAGATGATAACCTTCTTTTGCTTTTGTGGTGCTGAGAATTGAACCCGGAGCCTCATATGTGCTAGCCAAGTGCCCTACTGCTGAGCTATGCCTCCAACCCTAATAAATTTTTTTTTTTTTTTCACAAAAGGACCTCACAAATCTTTTAATTTGCTGATTAAAGTAAGCAAGCCCAAGAAAGATGCCTGCCTGGAATGATTCCAGTAGATTTCCTCCATTTCTGTGATCTTTTTAACAATTAGCATATGGTAGAGCAATACTTGGATTTGTGGTGTCTGATTGTAATTCCTGGGCCAGAGTAGGGACTATCTTTATGTTCCTGGCTGCTAGCATGGGGATTGGCGTGCATTCACATTTTAGGAATATTTATTCACAAATTCCTTTATGATTTATTGAGATGACCTTACATTTCTTCTGACCCCAACAACACAATTCAATAGAAATGGTATTGGGAAACTAACCCATCAAGTGCTTTTTTCTTGGATCACATGGTCCTACTGTTTGTAGGACTGTGAGTTAGAATCTAGTTTCAAATGATAGTGAGCTGTTGCTAATACAGGAAGACAGCAACTTGCCCACCATGAAATGCAGAATAGCAGTATTCATCTGGACCCCCAAACCCCACAATTTTGGAAATGAACAGGCAGCCGTTGGGGTCACCACTTCTCAGATCTCCAGCCTCTGTGACCTCTCCCAACTGCTGAACTTGAAACACCTCCCTAGCTATGACACTGGTTCTTACCTGGTTGTGTGATGCTGTTTGAGGTGTTTTAGGTGGCATCCTGTCTTCAAATGAGAAGACAGAATGCCAGTAAATAGTCATCAGCACACATTGAGTCATCCAAGCCTTTAAAAGATGCAAAGTGATATTGAATGCCCCTTGGGTCAGCTCATGGCTTTTTTGGTTTCCTAAGTAAGGGGATTGTATCTGGGGGAAGACGAGCAATAGACATGGGATGTGGAGACATGAGGAGCGGGATGGTCAGGATTGACAGTAGGTGCATGCAAAGACCCTGGAACAACCTCCCTCTGCTGTTGAGCCAGTACCTGATATCTGACCACAAGAACATAGTCCTCTATTTTAAACTATGCAGGAGATGTGAACCCCAAGAATGGCAGTGCAATAAACTCCACCAATCACTTCTGCCTCCAGCAGTTCCCCATTTCCCTCTTCCCAACCCCTGGCAGCCCCCATTCTACTTTCCATCCCTAGAAATTTCCCTATTCTAGGAACCTCATAAAAATAGAATCATCCAATAAAGTCCTTTTGTGACTGGCTTATTTCATTTAGCATGATGGCCTCATGATGTTGTAGCAGAATTTCCCGCTTTTAAAGAATGAATCATATTCCATTATATGTATATATCACTTTTTTTTTTTTTTTTTTTTGGTACTAGGGATTGAATCCAGGGACACTTTACCACTGAGCTAAATCCCCAGTCCTTGTTTTATTTTTACTTTTGAGATAGGATCTTGCTAAGTCCCTGAGGCTCCCCTCAAACCTGTAATCCTCCTTCCTCAGCCTTCTGAGTCACTGGAATTCCAGGTGTGCACTACCTGTGGTACAGTGCCAGGCCATACATTCTCTTTATCCATTCATCTATTGATGGATAATACTTGGGCTGCTTACAAATTTTAGCTATTGTGAATAATACTGCTCTGGATATGGGTGTGCAAATATCTGCTTGAGTCCCATTCACTTCTTTGGGATATATACCCAAAAGAGGGATTGCTGGATCATATGATAATTGCATTTTCAAAATTTTTGAGGACCCATCAAACGGCTGTTATTGACAACTGCCCCATTTTGCATTCCCACCAATGGTTCCAATTTCTCTACTTTCTTGCAACACTAGTTTCTCTCTCTCTCTCTTTCTCTCTCTCTCTCTCTCTCTCTCTCTCTCTCTCTCTCCCTCTCTCTCTCTCTCTCTCTCTCTCTCAATAACCATCCTAATAGGTATCAGGTGGAATCTCATAGTAGTTTTGATTTGCATTTCTTTGATGATTAATGATCCCACGCATCTTCCCATGTGCTTGTTAGCTATCTGTATGTCTTGGTTAGTTTCTATTTTGTTTTATACTTGAACTCCAGATACTAGTGCAGATGGATATTTATGTGTGTGACCTGAGAAGAACCACTCAGTGACAAAGGATGTGTGTGCTGGCACCAGCTTGTTTAGCTCAGCCATGTCTGTTGTCTGCCCAAGCACCATGAGTTCTCAGGGAGATGCTCGTTGTAGCGCTGCCGACAGTGAAATGAGTTTCAGCTGGTTTGCTCTCTGCATTAACAACCCCCTCCAGTGTCAATCCTTTTCTCAGTTGAAATGATCTGTGATTCTGGTGTGGCCTGTATTGTCTGACCCATCTCTCTATGGCACTAAAGTAATAAAGGAGTTTTCTTTTGTGCAGTTGAATAATTTGGACTCCCTGTCCTCCTTTGGTTCTGAATGACTGAGATGTGATTGGACGTCAGTAGAGCTCACCTGACGTGAAGCTGGGGTGGAAACATGGTGAGTGGTGGTTCCAGTGTGCAAGATGACAGAAAGCAGAGGCTACCCATTTGCCACTTCCCTTTGAAGTGGCACTCTCCAGTGCCCTCCAATCCCTGCCGGTGCTGTGGTTCCTTCTGGTGTTTTCATTGGTGGATAAAACAAACTCTCCTGAGGACATTTTTTGCTAATGGTTGGCAGAACATTTAACACAAGATACCCTCTCAACTAATGTTCAGACGTACAATACAGTACGGTGACTTTTAGGTGCATGTTGCACGGCAGGTCTCTAGAGACTATTCGTCTCGCCTGACTGAAGCTTTATGCTTGCTGAGTATCTCCCGGTTTCCCCCGATCCCCAGCCTCTGGCAATGACCGTTCCTCTCTTCCATTCTATGAATTTGCCTATTTTTAGAGCCCTCATGTAAGTAAAATCGTGCTGTATCTGTGCTTCTGTGACTGCTGCATTTCACTGAGCATCATGCCCTCAGGATTCTTCACGTGGTAGCATGTGTCAGAATCTCCTTACTCTTCAAACTCAATATTACTCCTCTGTGTATTTTTGCCCCGTTTTTTTATCCATTTGTCCAGCCACAGACACTTGCGTTTTCCATATCTTGAAGACAGGAGCATTCATCACTTCAAGATCCTAATTTCAGTTCTTTTAGATATATACCCAAAGTGGGATTACTGGATCATATAGTAGCTCTATTTTTATTTTTTTTAAGAATGACTATGTGATTTCCCATATTATCCATGTGTATTCCCACCAGCAGTTGGTCAGTACAGAGAACCCAACTCTTTCCCGGCCTCCTGCATAGGACTTATTTCAGGAGTTGGCCACCTCTGCTGAGGTGCCTTCTTCCTGCCCCTTCACTGCCTGCACCATCCTTTGGCAGGACAGGCTTATTTACTTTTCCCTTATGGCCAAATCTAAATGCTGCTTCCTTGGTGAGGTTCTACCCTGGATCTGGTTCCCTCCTTGCATTCCTACAGCACAGGGATCACACCAGTGTGTCGTGCCTTAGAGTCATGTACCTCGCTCCCATTAGTCTGTCCATCTATTGAGGCCAAAGATGTGGCTTGTTTTTCTAAGCATCCCCTGTGGCCTTGTGTTTTGACCTAATCCCTGCTGAATAAATGAATGGAATGCCTTCGCCATTTCCATCTGCTTTCCATCAGTGTTTTCTAAGTGTGGAATATTCAATAAAGAGAGTGCTTAAATCAAGGAGCTTTTGCCTTGGCAACTAGAAAAGTCAATTCCAAATTTTTCTTTTTGACACACTTATAGACATCTGTTTGATATTCTGAAGGAAGAGTTAAGATCTGTGGTTAATCCAGTCAGTAGTACCAGGAAGAGGATCTCACTCTGCCTGAAGTGACTTCCGCATGTAATCGATAAGGGAATGGTCCTTGGACTATTGGTAAATAGTACATTAAATAAACTAAGAAAGCTGTCTGGATAATTATTAGCTGACTTTGCCGAGGCTGTGAAGAGTCCTCCAGCTGGCTATTTGCACTAGGGGTGTTACAGTACCCTTGACCTTTGTTTAAGGTTGGGGAAAGTTTGCTTGGCAAAAACAATGGTAAATATCCCCATGGCATTGAAATGCTGCTGAATTTCAGACTCTAGGAATGTCACATGAGCACTATATTAACTATTTCATACTGTGCCTGCTGTTTCCTTTTTCTTGTTCATCTTGGTTTCCCTTCCAGTCCCTATTGCTAGGTTTGCTTAATTCTTACAGAGTGTGTTCCCATTGGGATCTAGAAGCCTGTGCCTCTTTCAGAGGTGTTGCTTACACCCCAGGACCCATAAGCTGCCCTTTGAAGGTGCCATTTCTCATCTTGGAAATGGGGATAATACCCAAGAGCTTTATTTATAGGGTTTGCTGAGGGCTTCCGAGGTGAGGCAGCGACAAATGCTTTGAAGGGTGACAGTGCCCTTATCATGGGTGGCTGTTGATATCTCAGGCAGATTTCAAAACCCAGAGGTCCGAGCCAGCTTGACCCTACCCCCAAGCCCACGAGGAGGAAGATGACACAGTTAGAACAAACTCCCAGGCTCAGAAAGAAAGGTTTCACACAGATGGTGTCCTGGCCAGAACGTCATCCAGCTCTGAAATAAATACCCGTGTCTCTTGCACTGAAGAATTGCCCTGCACAGTGGAGAAGCCAGCACAGTGTAAAGAGGAAGAGGCTGAATTTAGACTCAGCTTCGTTTTTCAGAGGCAAACGGTGAAGGGAGAGGCTGCCTGACCCATGGTACGGAGGTTTCCCCTTCGCCTTGGCAAAAGCCGCTGCCATCTCTGATGTGGGAGGCAGTGGCCCTCTAACCTCGCAGACCTTGAGGTTGGATTGAAGATGCTGTTTTATGAGCCAGTTCTGTCAGCTGTTTATTTGCTCACCACTTCCTTTTGAGTGTTTCCGGTGGCCGGCAGTCATCCAGATCCCAAGGGCTGCCATGCTGCAGGGAGGTGCTCCCGAAAAAGCATGATGGCTTTGATTTCTTTTATTATTAGCCATGAAAAACTTACTTCTGTCCTCACACGTATCTACCACCCAGACTCAGAAACAGTCTAATTAATACAGTGCAGGCCTCCTACCCCTCTTTCAACCCTCCCTGTGTCCAAAAGCCACCACTGCCCCCTATTTGCTGTGTCTTGTCCCTACAATTTACCTCTAGTTTAACCACACCTATATCTGCCCCCACACAGCGCCTAGAACATTTCACTGTACCACTCTGCCTTTTTAAACATTTCATGTAAATGGCATCTTCCCATATTTGTCCTTCTGAACTTCCCTTTTTTTATTTTCTCGAATTCAGCATTCTCTTCTGGAGGTTACTCCCTGTTGTCAGGGGTAGAAAGAATGAACCAAAGCAAGGTCCACGTGGACAGTGGGGGTTTGCATGGGATCAAATGAGTCCTTAGGCCCTCTGTGTTCTCGACGTTAGAAATGCAAAAAGAAAATAGTAGATAATCCAGAAAACAATGTGGATCTGCCATGTTGAAGTTACCTTGTGGAAGGCACAGAAAGGGAAAACCAGGCAAGAACAGGGCCCAGCTCTGGAGCCTCTGAGTAGGCCTGGTGGAGGGAGTGGGGCAGGAAGGCCCAGACCAAACCCAAACTCTCAGCAACAGTAACCTTGCTGTGACCTTTTCCTGCATGCAGTAACTTCTCTCTGCCCAGCAACCTCTGCCATCTTTCCTTTTCTTATACAAATGGGAAAAGGAAGAAATTGCACTTGTGTATGTGTATACATAGAAATATATGGATGTGTACACACACACACAGGTTTTCTTTTTCCTTTTTTTTTTTTTTTTTTTATGAGGGACAGGTTGCTGTGTTGCCAAGAATAGGATAGAAGGAATTGATCAACAGGACCTTTATCTTCCTCTATTTTCTTTTATTGGGTATCTTATTGCACATAATATTGTCAGTCTCTTTCCTCTGACACTCTTATTTCTGATTCTCAGTGAAGATGAGGAAACATCTCTGAGGATAGAGAGGAAGGCCTCTCTACGCATCCTGTTGTCTTTGAAAAGCTGCTAGTCAATATTTGGAGGGAGATGATCATTTTAACTGAGGAGGGTAGTTATTGCAAAGAGAGGGTGCAGCATGGGGACTCAAAGATAAGAATTTGGACACTACCATGTGGAGAGGCTCTAGTATTTTTTGTCTTTTGTAAACTCAGTAAAAGGGACCGCCTTGTTTTTCCCACCTCGTGTTTATAGCACAAAGGCATTTATATGCTTCATGCTTTTCTGGGCAGAATCAACCCTGTAGCCCTCTGGCCCTTAGATCCATGCTTTGTTCCTCCGTGTTGCTCCTCCGTGTTGCTCCTCCGTGTTGCTCCTCCGTGTTGCTCCTCCGTGTTGCTCCTCCGTGTTGCTCCTCTGTGTTGCCGCCTGTGCACTAACAAGGCTACCTTATTTATTTATTTACTTATTTATTTATTTGGTACCAGGGATTGAACCCAGGGGCACATAACCGCTGAGCCCCATCCCCAGCTCTTTTTACTTTTTATTTTGAGATGGGGTCTTACTAAGTCACTTAGGGCCTTGCTAAATTGCTGAGGCTGGCTTTGAACTTGTGATCCTCCCACCTCAGCCTCCCAAGCCACTGGGATTAGAGGCATGTACCACTGTGCCCGGTAAGGCTACCTTCTTAATTGACAGGGAAGGACAGTGATTAATGGAAAAAGATGACATAGAATTATGAAATTCAGCAACTGATTTCATGGTCATGGCCTGGCACCGTACCTTTCCATTGTACATTTTTGCTGATTTTTTTACTGATTAATTCAGAACTTAGAAATGATGCTATACTTTGGATCTAAAGTGTCTCCCAAAGGCCAGTGTGTTAAAGTCTTAGTCCCCAGGATGGTCTACTAAGAGGTGGTGGAAATTCTAAGAGGGAGACCCTAGTGGGAGGTCTTAGTTCTTTGGGTATGTGCCCTTGATGGGGACCCTGGGTCTCTGCCCTTCCACTTCCTCTCTCTTTCACTTCCCTGCCATGAGGTGAGCAGTTTTACCTCACCACATGCCCTGGCCTAAAAACAACACCACCAAGTGATTATGAATTGGAACCTCCACATCTGTGAGGCAAAATAAACCTTTTCTCTTTATAAATTGGTTATCTCAGGCATTTGTTACAGTAATGGAAACCTGACTAACACAGATGGTGTGAATCACTGAAATCTCCAACTCCTTATCTTCTCCTTAATAATGCTCCTGTAGCATCTACTTACAAACAGAGACCCTGGTTCAGTTCTTCCATAGAGTTCATCCACTAAATGGTTCCTGAGTCTTTGTTGGGTGCTGGGGTTCCAAGGATGAAAAGATAATGACCTGCCATTGAGGTACCTAGAGTCTCTAGTGTAACTGTGGATCTGATCACAGTCGTGGCATGACTATGGTGGAGGCATATACTGAATGCAGTAGGACAAGGGTGAAGAAGAATATGAATCTTTTTAGATTTTCTGTTGTTTATCTAACACCCTTCATATGAGCGTCCATGAGGCAGGAGAAAGGAAAGCCCCTGAAATCATTTGCTCTTCAGTAAGTGTGCATTTCCTGTTGAATCTGCCATTGAGATGTCTAAAAAATAGTGTCTGTCTCTGAGAGGGACAGATCATGCCTTGTGATCTAAGGGGGAGTCCGTGTGTGTTTCTGGTTTGGAAGTTCCCCTGAACCTTTTGTGTGGCTCTGGTCTTGGTCATGTCAACTCTTAAGTAGAGATCCTCTTCATCAAAATTCCCGTAAGCCATTTGAGTCTGCCAAGGAGGTTTACCGAATGGGAAAGGTGATTTAGCTGTCTGTCATTCCAAAGCCTACCTTAGAGAATCCAGTTGCTCTGACCAAGGAGACTTCCCCTAATGTGTTCTTAGGAAAAAGCAAGGCAACCTGCCCATAGGAGACAAGAAAAGCCAGTGGTCTGGGATTTGGAAGGAGCCTTTGCATATGGCTTCTTCAATACTGCTATGCTCAGGGCTAGTGCTGGGATTCCAGGAAATACCTGTAGAGCGGAAGGTCTGCTTCTAATAAGAAAGACAGTGGCTGCCTGCTGAGGGAGCAACTCTGTCAGCCAGAAATCGTGTGAGTACATTAGGGTAGCAGGCCAAGGGACCGAAGGAGCCACATCAGAGCTTTGGGAAGAAAGAAGAGGGCACAGTACCCCACCTGTGAAAGTAGCACTTGACCAAGTTGGGAAGAAAGTCCAGTAGCCCTAGTCTTTTGGTTTTCAGTTGAATCCTTTTCCTGATGTTTATGTATGTATGATTTTGGAAACCCTAGTCAACCTGAATCAGAGTGATGTGAAGTTGCAAAGCCCAATGCCAGGGTCGCAACATTCTGGAGTACAGTCAGGATGTGAGGTGGGGTGCTGTAGGGGAGAAGTTGGGGAGACATGGGAGCCATTAAACTGAAATACCACAGAGCAGGGTGAAGCCAGCACTGGCTGACCTGGGGGCACCTTCGTCAGAGTTCTTGGCATGGTATAGAGGATCCAACATAGTCTTTTTTTTTTTTTAATATTCAAATTCTGGGGGCAAAAATCCAGATTTTGGTTTACTCAGTCAAGTAAAGATCCCAATTATGTGTCTTCTGTGGCTTTTTGCTACATTCTATTTGAAAACTCCAAGAATAAAAGATTATTCTTTTGAGCAGGGAAGTAGCAATTCTCATATGTACTTTAGATTAAATGGGGAACTGTTGAGTCTTTACATCTCCTGATGCATTGTGGGACCTGTCAATATTTGCACAGTGATAATATTTGCTTCCCACCTTCATCTTTAAGTAAGACTTCTCACTGTGGTCCTCAGCAACAGAGTTCTTTTGGAATCAGCTCATCACAGGGATTCTAATAGTGACAGAAAGGTCCTGTGGGCTGTCTGACCTTCTCCCAGATGTGTAGCAGGCTCTCCACATGTCCCCATGTAGACCTACAGGTGTGTCCAAGATGAGTGTTACTATATTCTTTTTCTTCTTGGCAAAAATTCCTCATTCAGCCGGGCATGGTGCTGCACACCTGTAATCCCAGTGGCTCGAGAGGCTGAGGCCTCTTGTGAGAGAATCACAAGTTCAAAGCCAGCCTCAGCAACTTAGCAATACCCTGTCTCAAAAAGGGGTCAGGGGGTTGGGATGTGGCTCAGTGGTAAAGTAACCCTGGGTTCAATCCCTGGGACCAAGAAAAAAAGAATTCTCACTCATTAATGACAAAATGGTAATTCTTTTTCTTTCTTTTTTAATTTTTGAATACTAATAAGCAACAGTAACCCTCAGATCTTAAGGAAATTTGGCAATTTGTGATTTAAGGACTCAAGTGAGTCTATTTTTCATGATTCAGGTGCATCCCAATAGCAAGTTTCTGATTTTCAGTTGGAAAAACAGGAGTGAAACGGGGATCAGTCTGGAGAAATCAAACCTGTACAACAGATGTTCTTTCCTTTCTGTCTTAAGACCACTGCTGTGTCTGAGACTTGGCATGTGCACATGCAAGCATTCTCTCTCCCTCTCTCTGTGCTTTTATGTCTATGTGTTTGTATGTCTATATATATGTGACTGTGTGTGTGACTGTTTTGTGTGATGTCTGTGTATATGTGTAGGTGTGAGAGTGTGTGTATATATCTAGTTGTGTGTATAAGTATATATGTGGGGGGTCTGTGTCTCTGTGTGAATGTGTGTGTATGTGTGTGTTTCTGTGTGCCTGCATGTCTTGTCTTCTGTATGTGTGCATATCTATATGTATATTTTTGTGTGTATGTCTGTGTGTGAATCTGTGTGTCTTTGTATGTGTATGTGTTTAAATTTGTATCTACATGTGTGTTTATGTGTTTATAATGGTTTGAATGTGTGTCTATGTATGTCTATGTGTTTGTGTATATGGATGCGCATTTCTGTGTCTGAGTATGCCTGTATCTGTGTCTTTGTGTGTAGGTTTCCCTGTCAGAGTAGGAGGTCAAGAGGCACTTGCACATCTTCTTCCAGAACCGCCTTTCCCCTGTCTTCCTGCTCTATAGTGGTGATAGGCCCAGGCTGCCCTTGGCCCCTGCTGCCCACTTCCAGGCTTCAGCAGCCCTGTCTGGAACAGGGAGCGCGGAGAACTTTGGCCTTGACTCTGATTTCAGAAAAGGAGTAGCCTTGCCAGTTGGGCCTTGGGCCATCACCCACCCAAGAGCATCCCTCCCTGCTCACCTCAGCCCAAGGGGACTAGGGGGTCTCCATGCCTCCAGGTGGTTTCCCTCTTCTGCACAGGACAGCATGGGCCTTGGCACTGTTCCCTTCAGCCCTACTCACCCAGGGGGCACGCATGTCTGATGCCAATGCATTGCAATCTGGGTCTCCTGATTCTGTCCCCAAGGAAGCAACAAATCTCCTTGGTGACAGCTTTGGTGCCAAACAGCAGAAATGTGGCATCCGTGAGGCCTGCTCCCTGGCATGGGTGGGGTGGGGGAGGAGATCCAGCCCTGCTCTTCAGAGTGGCTGACAGCATGTTCTTAGTCCAAGTCAAGAGGAGCAAAGAGGAGAGAGGTTTCTCTCCTCTCCAAGAGGAGCAGCAGGAGCGGGGGCTGGGCTGGAAGCGACAGAAAGGGCCCTTCATTCAGCTGGGTGCCTGTGTACTTGCCCTGACTGCACAGGACTGTGGCCGAGGGGCCTACTACCCGGCATTCTCAGGGCAGAGCCCCAGCGTTGGTGCTTGTTGCTCTGCCACCCCCAGCCCCATAAAATCCTGACATCTGCCTTCCTGCCAGCACTAGCTGATAACTTCAGATTACTTTACCCCTTACCCTTTTCGTTGGCCCTTCTTTCTCCACTCCCAGAGGCTGAGTCGCCCAGTGTTTTCCACCGTACTCTGATTACACTGGACAAAGGGCCATCCGACCAGAATGCTAATAGGGAGATTTCTTTTCCATCTCGTGTGGGCCTCACAAAAGCTGGGGTCCTTCCCTGTGGGCTCTCCCGCTTGCACTTTCTTTCCTGTAATTCTATACAAATGCCATCAGCCTTATATGAGGCCATTGTTTACAGCTGACCTGTGGGTACTTTTCATCTGACATCAGTTTCTTGAATTTTAAGTGGAATTTGTTTCCAAGTCAGCCTGGCTGGGCGTTACTTCTGGTAGAGGAAGTGCAACCTCAATTATAAGTTCAAAAGGGATTTAAATAAAAACAACAACAAAAAACAAATCTTTCTCTTTCACCACAAATTAAATTCCTCAATAAGAGAAGATCATTAAAAATTAAAGTGCTCTTTGATGGTACTAGATTATTGCCCTTCAAATTAAGGAGTGGGAAGGCAGAGAGGCCACCTCCCTTGCTACCCAAAGAAATTCCCTCTGTATTCTCTCTCTGATGTGGAGATAACTTGGCCTCCCAAGAGAAATCAACTCTCATAATTAAATCACTATTTGCATTTTTAAGTGATTTTACTGATTTTTCAGTAAGAATCTGAAGTAAGATTAAAATATCCTGCCCTGACAACCAACGTGACAAATTGGTCAGATAATCCAACAGCTACCAAAGCTTCAGAGCAGGTGTGGTCATGTTTTTCTCTAAAGGGCTGGAAAATAAATATTGGGGGCTGTGCAGGCCCCTGAGGTCACTGTTCAAGGGCCCTATCCTCAGGCTACAGCAGCCTCCAATGGTCTGGAGTGAGCAGGCATGGCTGCATTCCAGTGGATGGTCGTTTGTAGACACTGAGATTTTAATTTCGCATTAACTTCACAGGAGAAATTCTTTGGGTTGTTTTGAACCATTTAAAAATGTCAAAATGGTTCTTAGCACACAGGCTGAATAAAAACAGGCAGTGAGTTGTACAAAAACACGACTGGCAGGACTTAGCCCAGGGTCATAATTTTCCAACCCTTCTTCAAAGCCTGGTTTTAAAACTAGAGTTCACAACACATTTGGGGTTGAATTAAGGTAATTTAAAAGAAAAAAAGATTGTAGTGCATGACATAATAAGAGTAATGTTTTGTGCAGTTTTTGTGTGTGTGTGTGTGTGTGTGTGTGCGCGCGCGCACTTTCCATACTTAGAATTTCTGAACACCCGTGGTCTTTTTTATCCCCCAGACTTATAAAAGTTCAACAAACACAAAGATTTAGACTCCATGCCGTGTTAATGCTTCAGCCAGCAAGAGAGGAGAAAGGTGATGTTGGTCATCTTCCTTTGTGCTTCACAGGAATCAAGTCCCCTAGCATAGTCCCTCACTCCAGGGTCTCTGATTGACGCAGGTGGAAGCAACAAGAAAGTACTCATGCTTAAGCACATTAGATTATGAGCAACCTAATAAGGTTGCTTATGGTACCTCCCACTAAATATGAATTTCCTGCTTTCCTGCCTGGCTCATTTCTTAAATAGTTCTAAGAATTTGTCTTCTCTCTTGTGCTCTTCTGCCACCCAGACCCTGAATGGTGAAATCCCTTAATTGGTTGGGTATTCAGTATTCTTCACCAAACATACACACAATAGTTGTGGAAAGAGGGACAGGGCATTTCCCAGTGACGAAACAGCTTATTGCTAACTGTGACAGTGAACCTAACTGCAGGCCAGGCTGCTGTGAGGAGATGGAGGAGGAGGAAGGAAGGTACATTTTGGTATTACAACAATTCAGGGCCTATAGGAAATGCCCTCTGCGTGATCTACATCCTAGAGAGGTTTCCAGAAACTCTCAGGCCTGCCCTGGGGCTTTGGATTTTTGTTCTGTTGGTAGGAGATAATGTGACTAGAAAGTTCCCAAGGAGGTAGGATAGTGATGAGGGAGGCAGGGGAGAGAGAAGCTCTGGGCTTCCTGTCTTGAACCAACTCTAGACAGATGACCTGGAAGGAAGATAGACAGTTGGGGGCTTTGGGAGGTATGTAGGGTTCTCACTGTCCAGTTCTGTGCTGCTTGGAAGTTGAGGGCAGGCTCCCTCAAGGGCTCTATAGACCTGGGTAAGGAGGAATGAGGCCAGAGGGTGCTCCTGATGGGGTAAGTGGGGACCAGCCCATGTCCCAGTGATTCGGTGAAAAGGCCTGCTGTTCTCACAGGCACAACCAGAGTAGAGTCACCCTTCCTTATCATCCTTCTCAGAGGCATTCTGAGGCTCTGTGGCTTTCTTGTTTACCCAGAGGGAGAAACTGTTTACTTCTGAAGGGGTAATGAGAGATTAGCTTCTATTTCCAGGGTGATGATGAAGACCGAGGAAGCAGGTGGAAGGGAAGAGATGATCAGTTGACTCCCCTCGGGAACAAAGACTTGAAATGACACTGGTCACTTCCTGCCCCACCCTGGCTCTGGGGACATGGTGACCTCTGACCTGTAGGTTGTTGGGAAGGGGTTGTCTTTTTGCAGTTGAGGACCCTTGCTGTAAGACTCAGTGACTTTTTCTGCTTTTGGAAGAAGCTTTCAAGCTTCATTCTTCCTGGGCAGCTTCCTGGTTAGATCTTGTGATGAGTGAGTGTTTGGCCTCAGGTGTGGGCAGGTTGAGTCCTGGGAGCCGGGAAGAGCACCACACCCAACTCTGTGCCCAGAATGTTGTGGACTCTCCCACAGTGGCCAAATTGTAAGTGCAGAATGGCAGACTGCATCATTCCATCCAGAGGGCTGGACCTCTGTGTACAGGCCATGCTTAGATGCACAGATGGGAGCCCAGAAACCAGGCAGTGACCTTACTAAAGAGAGGATCCAGAGGAAAATGAATACAATGTGGACTGCTATTGTTACTCTAAGTAGATGGCCACAGATCAGCCAAAGTGTACCCTCTTAGAGTTAGAGGAAATGGAAGCCCATTGAAAAGCCTGAGCTCCAGGGAAAATGGTGCCTGGACCTTGGTTCAGTCAAGACCCTGTCATGTGTAGCACTTGCTCCAGGCAGTAGTCAGGAGCCAATTTCTTCCCTACTGTCCCTCCTTCCCTGCATTCTTCTTCCCTTCCTTCCCTCCTTCCTTCGGATTGTCTTCCTTCCCTCCAAAAGCATGAATTCAAATAATGTACAGGCACTGAGGATTAGAGATACAGGATTAAAAAAGTTAAAAAATAATGTCCTTTCTTCCTGGAGTCCTAAGTCTAGGGCAGAGACAGATAGTACACAGACAATCAGATCAATGTGTCACCTCAGAAGGGATGAGTGCAGTGACAGAGAAATATAGGGTGCTGTGGAAGAAGACAGGGAGGCCTGAGTTGGATGAGGATTGGAGAGATTAAGCCTCATGAGGACACGTCACCCAGGCAGAACTTGGAGCTCTAGCCAGGTGAAGGACAGGAGGATACTTTGGGCTGAGGCATGAGCTGCAGGTTTCCTGAGGCAGGAGAGCCTTGGCCTTGGAGTAGTAGAATGCAGGACCCTTGGCTGCAGCCTGAGGAGGACAAAGCAGACCAGGTAGGACCTCCGTGCTGAGGACACAGAGTTCTGTGGGAAAATGAGAGCCTCTGGTGCATATTACAGGAATGATAAAGTAATATGAAATTTCCACCCTAAAAATATTACTTTGGATGAAATGTAGCTGGGAAATTGCAGCTTTCTAGGCAAGAGTGGACAGCTTCCCAGACCAGGGAAAAGGGAGAGGAGATGGGCTGGATGCCAGTGGTGGGAGAGGGTGACCAGGCTCTGGAGGGATCTGATCAGCAGGATGAGGGAAGCTTGAGAAGAGACACAATGTGTCTCACGTGCATGGTGAGCAAGAGGAGAAGCTGCTGACTAAGAAGGGGAGCAGCCTAGGAGATCCAGGGTATACAAATAGATTCAGGAAATCCAAACAGAGATCTGGGAAATCCAAACAGAGATCCAAAAAATCTAGGAGATCCAAACAGAGATTCAGGATATCCAGAAGATCCAGAGATCCAGGAGATCCAAGAGATCCAGGTATTTGGGAGTTCAGGTCATGGTTGGGACCTGCTTCCTGCCACCTAGGGGAATGACTGAGCATTTCCATAGTTACATCTGCAATTCACAGTTCTTGCTATTGGAAGTAAGCTTTGGTGCAGCTCAGACTTGGGAAGCATGCTGCTTAAGTCAGGTTGTCAACAAATATTTACCTTTATGAGATCCATAGTGGGTACAAGGAAATGGGAGAAGGACTTGCCCACAAGAAGCAAAACTGATGTGTGTATACAGTAGTGTAAGTGTACAAGATAGGAAGAGACCAGAGGCCCAACAATGAAGAGAGGGCTGAGTTCATGGATGGTGTGGTCACCCAGCCAAATCTCATGGTCCTGGAATATCACCTTTTGGGGGAGTATTTATAACGACCTGGGGAAACATTTACAATAGCAAAAGCTAGCAACATTTAAAAAAAAAAAAGCTTTAAAGATTGGAAGGAAAGTATACTAAACTATGAGCACTGTGTCTAAATTATTGGTGATTCACTTAATATCTGTTTCTATATTTTTGGAAATTTCCCCTGGTGTATCAAAGGTGTACGTTATTCTTTAAATACTATCAGGGATATGTCCTGTGTGTTAGATGTGTGTCCTGACCCGTGACAGCTTTATCAGGATCTAGGACTCTCAGCTGGTTCTTAAAAGATGGTTAGAATTCATCCTGGCATCCAGGAAGGCAGAATATTTCTCATAGGAGGATTGGAAACCAAGATGTGATTGAAAGTCATTTTGGAAGGTGAGGCGAGCGTACAGGGAGGCAGTAGGCACAGCTTCTAGCATCATTCAGAAGTTGGGGAGGGGCACAGCTAGGAGGGCACTGGACATTCTGCCAGGGATTTGGACTTAATCCCATAGGAATGGGACATCAACCAAAAGGTTTGAAGTGGCCCTTGATTGTTCAGGAATGAGCTAGTAAGCTGGGTGGCAGAAGAGGTGGAGCGGACTGCCTAAACTGGAGCAGAGCATTGGAAATGGGTAAGACAGCTGGAGCAAAGAAGATCTGTAGACAGGAAGCTTGCTGGACCCAGAGACCAAGTCCAAGCAGCAGGAAAAGAGGTCAGATGGGATAGTCTCTGCATTCCATCCAGGGCAATTAAGGAAATGTATAGGTCATGAACAGTATGGAAGTCAAGGCAAGGGTTGACATCTGTGAGGGAGGGCAGGGATGAGTTTAGTTTCTGACATGCAGTGTTGAGTTTTAGAGGTGGCAGAAGCATTTGAGCAAAGATGCTATAATGCTGGGACAGAGAGCACAGACATGTCACATCCTGAGCCATCTGAGCAGTGGGAGTAGGCCATGGTACCAGGCCACATCCCCCATAGTAAGTGAGATGTTTTAAGTGCTGAAGTGAAAACCCTTAGGAGCAGGAGCACAGGGGACAGCAAGCATGTGTACCATGTCACCAAGTCATTTCACTGTCACTTGGTGTATTCTGCAGTACTAAAGATGCCCACAGCAGTCTGCACACTTAGAGAATAGGAGACACTGAGAAACCAAAAGGCCCTGTTGTGCATGTAAGCAGGTTATCAACGTAAAACAAAAACACAAACAGTGTCTGTTCAGTAAGCCTATTTCTACTGATAATTTGGAGGTAGAACTGGTTTTATATAATAATAGAAATATATCACCGTAGTCAACAAGCATTTGACCTGAGGAGCATGAATACCAGTCCCATGGTTCTCTCTTGTCCTTTGTGGAAGAAAGGCCCCAAGTTTTAAATGTAGGCTGCCAGTACCTCTTTTTTATTTTTTTTTGTTTTTTTTTTTTTGCGAGTTCTAGGGCTTGAACCCAGGGTGCTTTACCAATGAGCTACATCTCCAGTCCTTTTTGTTTTTTTATTTTGACACAGAGTCTCTATGTTGTACTTGTGAGTCACTGGGATTTCAGGTGTGCACCACCATGCCCACCTCTGATAGCTTCTTTACATCTTAGAAATGAGTGGTTTTCCTCTAAGAATGAATGAAGACAGACCTTACAAAACTCAAACATGTGTTTTTGCATTTATTTCTTAGTCATTTGATTCTCTGTACCCACTGAGACACCTCTGTGTGCTCATTCCTCAAATGCTGATGTCAAGAGTCTGGTGGGTTTAAGAACAGAAGAGAAGTGCCACTAAAATGGAAGTGTAAAGAATTTGAACAAAACCAGTGGTTCTTTGCATTCGGACATAGGGACATACTTGTTACAGTCTTAGCAATAGATTTTTTTGTCCAGCTAAGTATTGTGTGATAAATAGTCACTTTCTTTGCATTAAAGGAAGCCTGCATGGTAAGGGTCTGCTTGCTTTTTAGACGTAAGAGTGAGTCTGTGAGATGAGAGGGATGGTCCCCACAGTCCAGGCTCCCCACACTGCCAGCAGACCCTTTCCTCCTGGGTTTGCTGCTAGCTACAGAAGCACCTTTGCTCCATTGTAAGGAGGCAGTAGGTGCATAGTTTGCAAGAAGTTTATTTCTTAAATTATAAGGACTGAAAGAATACTGAAGTAGGCCATGACTGCCTAATGCTTTCCTATTTCATTATGCCTAAATGTTGGAATTGGTTCATTCAAGCCATGCTCTCCATTTCTGCCTCTTTATTCCTCATTCTGTGCATTCAAATTGGTTTGGGTTTAACTTTCAATGGAATTCTAAATATTATAGAATTTCTCATAGTTTTCCAGGAAACTTAGAATCTAGGCTATCTGGCTCCAGAGCCCAGGTCTATACTTACTGTGTTTTATTTTTTTATTCAGGTAAAAAATGGAGGGAGGGAGGAAGGAGAGAAGACTGCTATAATTTAGATAAGATTTGAGTGTGTCCCCCAAAGGTTTGTGTGCTAGCGTCTTTGTCCCTAATGTAACAGTATTGAGAGGTGATGGATGCTTAAGAAATGGTCCACATGGAAGATGATTAGGTCATGAGGACACCACCTTTGGAAAGAATTAAGTTAACTCTTGAAGGACAAAATTAGTTCTTGAGAGAATGGGTTGTTATAAAGTGAGGCCATCTCATGTGCCCTTTCCAGTTTCCTACCATGTTGTGATAAAATGAAAATGGCACTCACAGATGCCAGTGTTATGGTTTTGGACCCTCCAACCATTTGGCTCAGAATTGTGAGCCAAATAAATCTCTTTTCTTTATAAGGTACCCTGCTTCAGGTATTTTATAGCAATGAGAAGCAGACTAAGACATACATGTAAAGTTTTGACTAAGTTGAACTTTGGGGATGTTAAGTGTTCTTCATTATTTCTTACACTTTCTCAACATATGTGAAATCGTTATAATTTAAACTTTTTTAAAAGTTTGGTTCTCCCCTCTTTCCTACTTACACATTCTTGAGAACACTGGCAAGGTATCTTCATCTCAATATTGTAACATCAGATTATAGATCAGCACTGTCCAACCAAACACTTGAAATGCATATGGTATAACTGAAAAACTGAACTTTTCATTTTTTTTTTAAATTTAATTAATTGAAGTTTAGGTTTAAATAGTCATTGGTGACTACAATATTGGATATTGTATTTCTGGAAGCAAAAACCACAAAAACCAATGTATTTCCCAGTGCCATCAGAGATCAGACTGTATATTCTAATTCATTTACTGTTCCCTTAGCAAAATCCTCTTTAGAGAGAAGAATGGAGGAACTTTAGGTTACGTAGAGGGAAATGAGAGGGGGAGGGGGCAGGAGTATGAAAAATAGTGGAATGAGACAGATATCATTACCCTATGTACATGTATGATTAACAAGAATGGTATGAATGTACATCATGCACAACCATAGAAATGAGAATTTGTACCCTATATGTGTACAATGAATCAAAATGAAGTCTGTAAAAATAAAAAAAATAATAATTAAAAAAAAATTCCCAACTTAGGAACCAAATGAATCAAGTCTAAAATTTACTGAAGAAACAATAGCATTATAAATATTTGTAGAATGTAAGAATCTTCCCCTGCCATCTCGTGCCTTCTACCTGGTCCTTTTCCAAATGAGACAGTTTTCTTCCTTCTTGTGTACAGGGCTTCTCTCTGATAGGCAGCAGTGTGTGGCAGTGATTAGCTCTTCACTCGATTCCACTCCAGTCGGCTCCCCAAGCTCGTCCATCATGGTTATTATGCTTGGAAGCAGATGGACAATTCAGGACCAACCTATGGTCCTCTGACATTGGGCTACTGGCTGCGGGTTTAATTATGTCTCAGTAAACACTGGAGCCAGCGTTCCTTGATGAGCTTAGTGATTAAGAGCTGGTCTCGTTAATGGTCATGTTGATAAATTACACTAGTCTGGTTGAGAAAAAAACGTCTAAGAGGAAGACATTATGTGTAAATGATAATAGTGGTGTGTGTGTGTCTGTGTGTGTGTGTGTGTCTGTGTGTGTGTGTCTGCCTGCGTCTGTGTTGGTGGGGGATTGTGGCTTTGTTCTTACAGTATAAATCTAGTGCTTAAAATCGGAAGATCCGCATTCAACAAGTCCTGGATATTATAAACCATATAATCTGAGACCTATTTGATAACCATCCTGAAGAAGAGGAATAGCAGTTATTTACACAGCAGGAGTGTGTTAGGAATGAACGGAGATTCAGGTGACTGTGTATGCTAACAAAGTAGTCCAGAATATGCCACTGGGCTTAAAGATTTTTGAGCTGATGGCATCTGTGAATCAGCAGATGTAGGAAGAGGCTTTTTTCCTTCTACCTAAAAATACAACCTTCCAAAAGAATTCATCTGTCACAAATTCCCCTTTAAGGGAGGTTCCCTGTACTGGGGGCAAAGAGTGACTCCTGTTGCCAGAGCTGAACTGGTGCCAGGAGGAGAAATTGCACAGACACACCTTACAGAAATAAACCTTACCTTCATTATTTTGCCCCCATATTCCTCAGTCATTTCTCATTCCTTATTGTCCCTTGAAATCCTAACTCCTTCCCTGTGTTAAGATGCCATAGAAAACCCCTAATTTTAACCTCTTCTTTGAACCATTCTGTGAGCTCCCTTGGTATGATAGGCATCTATAACAAAACACCTGAGATAAGAAATTTGTAAAGAGAAATGGTTTGTTTTGGCTCACAGTTTTAGACATTTCAGTCCATGCTTGATTGACCTATTGCTTTGGACCTGTGTTTAGGCAGCATATCAGGTAGGAGCATATGGCAGAGCAAACCCACTCACCTTATGCCCAGGGAGCAAAAGACAAGAGGAAGGGGCCAAGGTCCCACAATCCCCTTTGAGGGCACATCCCAGTGACCTCCCACTGGGTCCCACCAAGTGACAATAGCACCACCCTGGGGACCAAACCTTGAAAACACAGTCCTTTGGGAGATATTCAAGATCCAGACTGTAACACTCAGACATTTGTAGATAATCACCTTTGTCTTTCTCATGCTGGTCTGTCTTTTGTCAGTTTAGTTTGCTGGAAGGAAAAGTTTTTCCTCCTGACACTAATGAGAAAGTGGTGTTCCTCTGATGGTAGTTTGAGGTGTATGAAAACCCCAGCAATTCTGCTGACACTCGATGGTGAAGGTCCTTGATCATAGCAAGCACCAGAACCTCCTGGGATACTCTGGTAAGCTTGGCTTCCTGGGCCGCATCCTCAAAGTATGTTTCTGTGGACCTGAGCCTAGGGCCCCAGGGGAGGCTACTGCAGAGGATCAGGGAAGCCAGACTTTAAGAAGCACCGCTTCCAGGGGCCTCTTATATAGGACTTTTAAATGGTGGGGGAGTAAAGGCTGGGGGAAGAGCCAGGACGGCTTCACCTTCATAGTTTCTGGGGCTATACTTCATTATGAATTTCAATTTTAAGTTTAGTATTTGGTTTCCTAAATGAAATGAGATGCCCCTTTCCATTTTGCTTTATCTCATTTAAAGCCACACAGTGTCTTTTTGAAGGAACAGAATCATTTTAAGGAGACATATAATCCTTAAAATACCAAACCATATTGAGTATGATTTGAAATTCTGAGTTCCATCTTGGAGCAAAACAGTAACTGAAAATAAGTTTTCACACAGACACACCTAGAATTTAAGCCCCTGTGATTTACCTAGAGGAATAAAATGCCCGTTTAGGAGTTACTAAACTTGGATTATCTTCTTAACTCTACTGGCCAGATTTCTTCCTCTGACCATGAATCAAAATATATTTAGTCACTTGAGTCCTAGAATTTGCTTAGGAAGTGAGAGAAATACATGGAGATTTAAATTATGATTTTATAAAACATTAACTTTCTTTTAAAGAATTTATAATATTTACCTAAAATGCTTGGCTCCAGTTTTATTTTAAACACTGAGTGTGAAGAAAGTGGGGGATGGCCTGGATTTATTTTCAGCCAGTCTTTTCTTTGCCTTCTCTCCCTCTGCCCTACCCCCTCTCTTGACAAGAGATCTTCGCTCACAATAGATGATGAATGAATTGTTCCCGTAGTTTCTGCTCTTTTGCTTCTTTTCTGTCAACTTGGTCAAAGGCAGCCCAGCATGAATCAGAAGTGCTGTCTGAACATTTACCCCCAGATGTCTGGGATGGTTTTGTGTGACAACATTTACATTTGAATGTCACCTAATGCCCTAGAAATGATTACCCCATGACTGCAACCTCACATCCTAAGTAGAATAGTACCATGATTTTTTTTTTCTGGACCCCCAACTGGGAAGAGAGCAAAACTAACCACCATAGGCATTTACTGGTGAGTCTGACACTCATCTTACTAAAATTGAACTTCAAATGTATCTTTAAAACTTCACCTTGAAACAGCCTCTTGCACCATATAAAAGTTTGGCTTTGGAAATAACAACAGCAAATACTGTGTTTTGATGGCAGAACTTTTCTAATATTTCAGACCTTCCTATTTAACTTTTTCACTTTCACCTGAAAAATACTTTCCGCTGAACCTCAGGAGGGCCTCTGAGGGTGACTGTGAATGGGTTCATCCTCTCTCAGGCCTCAGGCAGAGGATGACTACTTTTTAGAAAGTGCTGCTTGTTCTGAATGCATTTCCTTAAAGTCAAGTAACTCACTGGAGGCCATTTTCAATGCTATGGAATGACTGGAAGGTGCCCCGGGGGCCTAGCACACACAGGAGATGGTAATACCAACATTTACATGGAAATTAAAGGTGAGCTCCTGATCATTCAAACTGATCCTTTTAGAAGGAGCTCCAGTGCAGGCCTGTAATCCCAGCAGCTCTGGAGACTGAGACAGGAGGATTGTGAGTTCAAAGCCAGCCTAAGCAAAAGTGAGGCACTATAAGCAACTCAGTGAGACCCTGTCTCTAAATAAAATACAGAATAGGGCTGGGAATATGGCTCAGTGGTTGAGTGCCCCTGAGTTCAATCCCTGGTATCTGCCCCTGCAAGAAAGAAGCTCCGTATGAACGCATGACTCTTTAAATATAATTATTCCAAATCTGTATGGCCTCCATTTCTATTTCTCCAGAAGCCCAATGTGTCGCTCCCAATCCCATCAAAGCCCACAAATAACCTGGGACAGGCCCTCTCCATTCTCACGTCTCCAGCACATCATGGGGCTGTCCTTTCCCAGTCAGGGCCCCATCTGTTTTTCATAAGGACTGCTCTGAGTTGCTTTATAAATTTGCTATGGCAATTTTCTTGTGCTTTTTCACATGGGACCTTGAAATTTGCTTTTTTGCCTTTCCACAAAGGAACATTTAGGAAAATCCTTATACTGTGATTAGAAATGTGGTCACATTGCAAGTTGCTATTCTTATGCAAAAAGTCCCCAACTTTTGCAAGAGTTATAAACTTCTACAAAAGTTCACTTATATTGTGGTTACTTGGAACTAAAGGGACATTTTGTCTTAGATACAGTTGTGGTCCCCAGGCCAGCCCACAGGGCTATGAAACTGTGTCCCTGAATTTTTACACTAATGTGCTATTTTGGGGCGCTGAGTGAATGTGCAGGCATTTTGCCTCATGTCACATTTTCTTTAACTCTCAAAACCAATTTTTCCAGGTAGTACCTACTGTTAGGAGTATATTAAGTACCTCACTCAGGAGCACCTTGCTGGTGCTTGGAAAAATGGAAATGCTAACTGTAAGCTTGCCGGGTGGGTTCAGGACCAAAATGTAAACTTGCCTTGGTTGGAATGTAAAGTTGCCGGTGGGTGGTCAAACTGGAGTCAGACAAAAGTAGCCAAATTAAGCTTTATTAGAGTTTGTGCTCCTGGGCAAAATCCCCAGCCCTCTGGGGTGGAAGTTGGGGTGGGAGAGCCGGAGGAAATCGCATGTGGTTTTGGCTGCTCAGAGTCTTTATACGGAGGAAGGGGCCAGGGTCCTGCCCAGGAAAAGGTGGACCAGGTGGACGTAAAGGTCAGCAGGTCTGCATCTCATTGGTCACTTCTGGTGCACTGCCTTGCTCTTTGTGCTTGCAGTGAGTTTTTCTGCTTCCTCCCCCTGCAGCCACCCAAGTCTGACCTGACACCAACCAATCCCACCCCCTCTCCAGGCCATCTCTCTTGGATAGAACTGTGTTTGTGAGAGAACCTCTGGGCCAGGAAACACCTCCCCTGTGGGGAGGAAGGAGAGATTCACGTGGATACAGTCATTTTTCATTTCACTCATCTGCCTAAGGATGCTCAGATGTTGGGAAGCTAAGGCTCTCACCCCAGGGAGGATGGGGCGAGGGCTGCAGCTGGGCAGTGGACAGAAAACAAACAGAAAAAAACGTTCTATGGCAAAACTTGACACAGACCTTGAAGATGGATCACCATCTATCTCCATCGAAGCCTGGGTGCCTGTGGTAGGTTATCAGATTGGGGGTGAGAGGAGAGCCGGGGAAACACAGCTTTTATTTTTATCAGCATTGTGGGAAGAGTTCTAAAGGATATGAAATGCTGAATGGCAGGAGGCTGATAGGAATTTTAGTTGGAGTGAGGAAAATACCTGCAGATCTATTTGGTCACCTGAGGATCGCTGGCTGTTCCCGCCCCTTGATCCTGGTGTTCCCTCTCTGTCCCTGGCCCCTTCCTCTGGCACCTCTCAGCTACTTCCTCCATAGGGCCCTCCTGAGACCCCTAGCTCTCTTCCTGGACCCTCTCCTTGATACCTCTCTTGCCCCCTATTCTTCATCTGGTCATTTTGAATGAAATAGGACTCTGGGCTGTGAAGAGCCAGTGTTTTTAGACAAGAGCAGGAAATCTGAAAGATGACATCATCTTACATAATTGAGCTCATCTTAATGTTCCCATTTTTCATTTTGCATAGAGTTTTCATTCTCTAGTAGTATTATTCTTTTTATTATAAAAGTTATTACAAAAGCATAAAATGTAACAATATTAAGGATATGACTGTAGGGGAGGAAAAAAGAAATCTTTTCCTCAGAATCTTTTTAGGTTAAGCACCTGGACCCTGCAAATTAAACTAACGGAAGGCAGAGAATGGGTTCAAAAAGAGAGCTGGAAGTTGCTTAGTGGTAGAATGTGTGCCTAGCATATGTAAGGCCCTGGGTTCAATCCCTAGCATTGCCAAAAAAAAAAAAAAAAGAAAGAAAGAAAGAATTGTTAAGATCTGTGGCCATGCACTACAGATGAAATTTAAACCAGATGTGTTTAAAACACCTAAGCGTGAGCCTTGGTGAGTTACTGAACCACTCCAAGCATGTCATCACATCTATTTTAAAAATCATAATTAATTTCTTCCTATGTTTCTTTCAAAAAGTAAAAATGACCAATGGCTGGCCCATACAAGCCCTCTGTGCACAATAACTTCTGTCCCCAGCCTCACTGTTAGCTTCTCCATAAATCGCCCTCCGCCTGTTGTAGCACACATTCACTGAGAGCAGGGAGGGGGTGCAATAGAGACCTGGTAGTGAAGGGGTCTCCAGCTCCCTGTTGTTGGGGCAGCCCTGGGGAGTTCAGCACATATGTGCTTGGGGCAGCCCTCAGAAGCTACATTCATGGTGGACCCTCATGCCGTTGTGGAAATGTGTTTAATAAAAACTGCAATTATTAATTGATGGCCTTCACATTTTCTTCTGTGGAAATGGTGTCTCTTCTTCATGTGATTTTAATTGAGCAAGTATTTGTTGAACATCTAAGTCTGAATTACAAGACTAACTATTAAGGTCAGTTTTCCTCCCCACAGATGTGGGGAAAGACTGAGCCATACAGGGGAAAGTGGGATGTAAGAAGCTCCAGAATACAGTTCTTAGATCCAGAAAAAGGAGACTCCATGTGTTTGGCAGTCCTGGAAGAAGATGTAGGAAGATGATGGCTGAGTTGGGCAGTGAGGGATGGGAAAATGTGTTTAAGGGGACATTAATGTGCAGAGGGGCCTGAATGGCAGGATGGCGGGGGTGTTCAGGGCTTAGAACCATCTGATTTGCCAGGAACATTGTGTTATGTGAGGGGAGCAGCTAATGAGAAAAAGAAATAACCTAGGGAAGGTGGGCTGGGGTCAAATCATGAAGAACCAGAAATAGCATGCTCGGAATTTGGACTTGACGTGGCATTTTTAGCAGTGCTGAAATAGAGTGGAGCTGTGACTGTAGGGGTAAGTAGTAATCTGTCAGCAGGGTGTCAGATGAATTAAAAGGGGAAGGTCTTTGGCAGTGAAAACTTTGATCAGAAGCTATTGTAAGCTGGTTGCAGTGGTATGCAACTGCTTGGGAGGCTGAGGCAGGAAGATCGCTTGACACCAGGAATTCAGGACCAATCTGGGCACCATAGCAAGACCCCCATCTCAGAAAGGAGAAGAAGGAATCGTAGCAGCCCAGTAAGAATAAGGTGGGTGTGACCTGAAGGCACTGTCTCCTTCCTCCAGTCACCTGGAGTCGATGGTCAGGATGGTCACGAGTCTGTCCTGACTCCCAGCACTCTGGATTATTGAGAAACATTTGATTAACTGCTGAGTTGGTTGAGGTACAGATCTTTGTGTGTACATTTTCTATAACTCCGGCAGTTCCTCCTAGGATACCATAGAACAGTCCTGAATTGAGTCAGCACATTTGTAAGCCCAGACATCTGAGAACTGGAGGGGCAAGGCAGATGGAGCCTCTGCCCCCCAGGAGAGAAAAATCCCCATCTTCCAAAAGAAATGCCTGATCCTCATCTTAAAGGCTGCTAAGGTTGTAAGAGGCCACACAGCTGTTAGTTAGTGGAGTCCACAGTGAAATAAACTTGAGTCCAGCTGTGGAAGAATTTGGCTTAAGCACTGGGAGATTTAAGCAGGGGAGTATTCTGTTACTTGAAGGTCATAAATGTGTTACTCAGCATCTATTTACTGAACCCATGCTGTGTGCGATGAACTGGGTGTGACCTGTGGAGTGCCCTAAGGGACCTGAGAGTCCTGCCCTCTGAGTCTTTGTTCCACACCCAAACACGGGGTCAGAAGAATTCGCCACGGAGATGGCTGAGATGCTGGGAAGGGCTTGGCTGAGAAGTAGCGCTCAGCAATGTCAAGTTTCTCATCCCCTCATGCAGGAAATTCCAAGGTAAAGACTGTGAGACAAACTGTGAGACAAACTCACAAACTCACAAAAACAAGATGGCACCAGAAGAAGGTGGTGCCCAGTCTCAGACCATCTCAGAACCCCTGATGCCACTGAGGATGTCATTTCACTTGGGATGGAAGGAAAACCACCTAATGCCAACCTGCTGGCAGCATATTCCCTCACCTTGGACTTGTTTCCTGAGCACTCCTTTCTAGTTGCTAGCCTGACCTGACCCCATATTTAGTTGGCTGATGCTCATTCGGTTGAATATAACACAAAGGGTTTTGCACATTGGTACAGAAGGAGGAGGAAGCTAATTTTAACTGCTATGTGTCCTATCAGGGTTGATTTTTATTTTTATTATAATCTGCATTTAAAAATAAACCCAAAGCAATCCAAGTGACTAGTCTTCTCCAAAGGCAAATGTTGTGAGGTCCAGAGAGCCCCAGGCTTGGAAATCATGTTTTACTTTTACTCCCAACTAATTCTGTGACCTTATTTTCCCCTTGAATAAAATGAGCAGGTTGGACAAGAATCAGAGGCTACAAACTAGCAGTGCGTGATCAGCCCCTGACCTTGGTCATGTTTTGTGTGACCTCAACAGAGTTTTATTTTCTAATTGAATTTCAAGGTCTTTAAACCAGGCAAGCGCTAGGTGGCTTGCCACGGACTCCTCCCCATGCCAGGTAGCTCCTTATCTGCCTGGCATTCAACGCCAGCTGCCCTGCTCCATATTCTCTGTGGTTCCTTTTATCTGAAATAGACTGAGAAATTCTGAATTTCTTTGCACCTCCAGGTCTTTTATGCCTCTACCTTCCTTGCCCTTTAGGCATTGGAATAACTAGTTTTTTCAATGGAAAAAAAGTCCCATATCTGGTGATGGCAGACAAGCAAATATCTACTTACTCCAATACTGGTAGGTCAACAGGTGTTATAAGTGCTAAAAAAGCTTTGTTGTGTTTTGTTTTTAATATGCTAACGAAACAAAGGGAAAAATGAATCATGGAACCTCAGCAATAAGATGTATAAAACTCTGCCTATATTGTTTATAGCATTGGTTTTCAAAGGCTGTCCTTATGGTAATGTTACCTGGGAACTTTTTTAGAAATACAGATTCAGGGTTCCTGCCCCAGACTTCTAGAATGAGAATCTCTGGGTGTGTTTTGTCATCTGTAAATGGGCTGATACAATAGTACTACCTTGCCTGGTTACTGGGTGGACTGAATGGCATACTATCTGTAAAGAATGCCACAGTGACTCTTAAAGGGGAACATGTATCAGAATCTTTGTGGGGATTGTTAACCCAGACTTCGGAACCCCACCCCAGTTCCTAATTCAATAGGTAGGAGAGGGGCCCTGGAATTTGCATTTCTGACATGTCTCCAGGTGAGGATGCTGCTGAAGGGCTTAACAACACCTGTGCTAGAGACACTCTCCCTGTGTGATAAGAACATAGGGAAGTGTGGAAAGCAGGGGATGCCATTTTGTTTAGGCAAACAGTAAGGTGGCACTTGGGCAGAAACCTGTGTGGGCTGGGCTTGAGGAAGAGTAGGGAGGTCAGGGTGGCTGAAGTGGACTGTTTGGGTGTGGTGATGAGGTCAGTGGGATAGGGGAGGGGCACAGATCACCTGAGGTCTCAGAGTCATTGTGAAAGACTTTGCTTCTGCTCTGAGTGAAATGGGAACCCTTGGGCATTACCTGTCCCCTGGAGGGACTTCTGATTATACACTGTTGCCTCTGCCAAGTGGCTATATTTCAGGGTAAAGAAATGACCCTCATTGGTGTTTAAATTTCTCCTTTACGAAGTAATCAAATGTGGACACAATGCATAACAAGGATGAATTAGAAAGTCCAGTCACCATTGTGAGCTCAAGTTATTGATACAGGCACTGAGCTGCAAAGGATGCTGGAACCATTAGGGAAGAAGCTGGAGAACACAGGGTGGGAGCTAAGGAGCCATCCCATGAAACCATGGAGCAGTCTTAGTCTCAGCGTCTTAGCTGCATGCAGACCATGAAATACAGACTCCACCAGTGGGACATTCCTGCCAAAAACCTTGCACCTGAGTCAAATCAAGTCCTAGGTTAGAGGTTAAAACAGGACTTCAAGGAACAGGTTAACAATTCCATAGGAAAGTCATCATGTAAAACTGTAACCCACTGGTTCCCACACCGAGACAGTACCATGCAAGAGAGAGGTGCAGTAGAGTCTATTCTAGGCAGAAAACCTGAGGGAGAAAAAATAGGTGGAGTTTATTTGAACCCTGATTTTTGAAAAACTAAAAAGATCTTTTTGTGGTAATTAATTTGAACACAGATTGGATGTTAAATAACATTAAAGAATTATTGTTTTTGTTAGATGTGATGATAGCATTGTATTGATGTTAGAAAATGCCATTTTTGAGGGAGATATATTTGTGTTTAGAAGTGAAATGACATTATTTCACAAATTTGATTTAAAATATTGGGGGCAGGGAACAAAGCAGAAGAGTCAAGAGAGGCAAAGTATTGAAAATCACTGAATGGGATAGTGTATAGGGACTCCTTACATTATTCTCTCTCCTTTGTGAATGTATAAATTTTCAAAAAAAAAGTTGTTTCAAACGCAGATGTTAGAGAAGATGGGAAGGGTGAGAGAAGGAGAAAGAAAGGCCTTGCTTAAGACAAAGTTGCCACTGATTCTTCCCTGTTTAGGAAAATGATACCAAAGAGTGAAATGCATTTGCTGTTACGAGATATTATACAGTAATGATCCATTGAACTCATGTTGAGATACATTCTGTTTACATAAGGCCAGGCCCTAATTTCCTGATTGCATGACAAGCTCATAAAACAATGACAAGGAAGAGGCTGATGATGAGAAATACAAGTTGGGGAAACTTCCCTGCCCTCCGACAGATGGGGACCTCAGCACAAGCAATTATAGGGCAAGGCTGGAGGCAATTGAGGGCTGCAGTCCTGTTTGGCTGTACTCCTGGGGATTTCAGATCTGAAGTCCTGTGAGCTTGCATTTGTTCAGATCCATAACATATTCATGCATCCATGATCCATCACTGAGTATGACCTTGATCTATAGAATAACTGGCACCAGACAGATTGAGGCATTGAAAATTGTTACTTTGGAACTGGTTGCTGGAAAACCTAGATGGTAATTTTTAAACTGTGTCCTTGACCCGACAACCACCCCAGACTCCCTCTAGGCTCCTTTACTTACCTTGAAACACAGGGCGGACCTGAAATGCAAGGATTCCATTGAAGATGGGCTGTTCTGATTTTCGAAGTCATTTCTCTCCTTGGAGTTTTCTGCTCTTATTAAACGCTAGAAGTCTAAAAGTGCCATTAATTTAAATTCTTAAGCATGTACTGCCAAACATCAGTCATTGTTTTTAAACAGAAGAGATAGTTGAGCTGAAACATTAGTAAGGATTTAAATCTCTATTCCCCATTTGAGTCATTGTGATGTTAGGTTTTGTTGGGTTTTTTTTCCTTTTTTTTGCTCATTAATTTTTTTTTAATTTGATGTTAGTTTTAAAGAAAAGATGTGAGGTGGTAGGAATAGTTTCTTATCTGGAAAGGAAACTGAACTTTATGACTCATATTGGGTTTTATGGTTGATATTTCCTTAAATTAACATTAGCATATGAATACATAGACCGTGATGTGGCCTTTGATAAATTCCACCCAAGAGATCTGGCTGGTGTCTACAGATTCACAGACCAATTTCTTCTGCAGTGACTTTAATTGATTCCATGAAAAGGGAAACAGAGATAAAGTGACAAGAGTGGAAGAAAGCAGTATATGTGTCCATTTGACACAAACGTGAGCCTCTAGCATGTGCCTGGTGAGTCCTAGGCTCTGAAGATCAGTGGTGAGCAAAATCAATGAAGCATTGTCTCCATGGAGCTGACCATTCCGTTGCGACTGTAGACAGTCCTGCCTGCAGCACAGATGTGGGCTAGCATGGGGGAACCTGACTTCAACTCCTCCCTCCATCCTTCCTTAACTGTGGGATCTGGGACAAGTCACTTCAACCCCTTGAGCTTTGGGATCCTCTTGTGTAAAATGAGCATTAAAACCATACCTACATTGCAGAGTTGCTGGGTGGAATAAATGAGTTTAACACATGAAAAATACCATCCAAAGTGTTTGGTCTGCAATATGCAGGAGGCTTTGCCTACTCTGGTTCTGGAGATGTACTTGGTACTCAAATGGTAATTAATACAGTATTTCTGCATTTGAACATTTAAATGTCCATGTCTACATGTCCAGCAGCCACTAGAATGTGATTTGTGGGAAAATACCTAAAATTCCCTGATTTTTCTCTTTCTCTACTGGGAGAAAAATCACTCTTTTTGAATGCTTTTGAGCATACCTTTCAATTGGCAAACCCTGAATTAAGAAGAAAAATGAATTCTACCTCGGGGAGGAGAGATTCTGCACTGTTGTGATAATAGCAACCTTTTATAATCATGCTTTCGAATGCTATTTGGGTCTCTGTGACCTGCAATTTCAGGCTCTCTTGCTATAATAAGGAATCCCACAATCACATGTCCCAAGGTCTATTTTCCAGGCCCCCAGAGGCCCTGTGAATTTGCCTGTGGCAGTAATTATTGAGTGGTATGTTCACTTCCAGGCCCAGCTCAGTGAGTGACCAGAAGGAGCAAAAGCGCAGTGAAGAAGGGTGGCCCATACTGTGGGGACACAGGGAGACCAAGAAGTCATCAGAAGAAGGAGCAAGGTGCCTGGGATAATAGGGCTATCTTCCAAGAAGCCTCTGGTGATCTTGGGGGACTCAGCAGCCCTGATACTGAGCTGGAGCCAGCATGCAGGAAGATGGTGTCCAACTGAGCAAGTGGCATGGTCTGACCCAGTCTCTGCTGAGAAACTCCATTGATAGTTCCCCTCCACTCCATGTGTTCCCTCCTCTAGCAGAATAGGCTTTTAATCTATCTGGTAACTGGGGAGGTCAGGAGAGCAGTGGACAGTTTATAAGGGCAGTGGGTTTGGATACACAACCTGTGCCAATCCCATGTGTTCTTGGTCCTGGGCTGTGCAACTTTGGCCTCCAAGTTCCCACGTCCCAGTGGCAGCAGGGCCTTTGTGCAGACCTGCCCATCATAGGTGACAAGGAGCCAGGTGGCAGTGGCCTGATGGGTCCCACATTCCACAGTCCTGATCCAGGAATCATGTTTAATTTGGGTGCTTGAGCAGTGGGGGAAACCGTCTCCCTCTCTCTGCCAGCGAGTTATGTGGACTCACCCTATATGGAAGGTGGTCTTGGGCCTGGCCACAGTGACCAGTGCAGTGTGGATGTCAAGAGCTGACTTGCTATGAAGTACTTTCCAAGGAGAACATTCCATAACAGATGCTTCTGGATCCTTACTCGGCTCCCCAGGAAGAGTGTATGCTTCTCTCTCTCCATGGAGTCCTGTCATTCATCCTTCAGTCTTCCCCATTGGACTTCCTGGAATTCCATACACAAATTAGCAAGGATAGCATAGGTGGGTCTGGTGTGGGCTGCGTGGTTGAGAAGAACCTCAGAATGAACGTGTGTGGCAGGAACAAGGGGCAGCTCACATGCCTCACCCCCATGTCCACCTTCAGCCTCTGGAAGGGGAATACCCTGACCCTAAAGATCACCTTCATGCCAAATAGCCTGCTCAGCTTCCCTTGGATAGAAGAGACTATTGAGAAAAAAGAAAAGAAAAAAAAAAAAGAATCCCAACACATGGGGTTTCTGTGAAATATCCCCTGAGTCCATTTTGACCCTTGTGACCAAAACTACAAGATAATTTAGACCCATATGGAAGAACCTGGTTCACTAGAGCTAATCTCTTAGTGAAATCACCCCACTCCAGCACTCCCAAGGCACTTCATGTCTGCAAAGACAGGGAAGCCCTTTGTGGCTGTGGTATGAGCCAGATGTCACTCTGACCAATTGATGTTTTATCTCAACTGCCATGCATGGTACAAGTATTATCTACCTTAGAGCCCAGGACACAGAAGCACAAAGAGATTAACTTCACATGGCCTGGAAGACCAGGGTCCTGTCTGCCCCAGACTGTGTCTCAACCTCTCCCCTATAAGGCACTCTCTGTCCCAAGGACAAAGACTCTGAAAATTCCTAGTTCCCTGGTTTAAACTTAATATGTTCCTTTGTTATTAACCAAGTCCAAAAAAATCCTGTCCAGTTATTTTAGAAACACTGAGAACCCTTTGCAACCCCAAGAAAGTTCTCCCTATCTGCAGCCAGTGTACAAAGCATTTTATAAAACATGGTTGAAACTGTGGATATAGCTCACTGGTACAGCCCTTGCCTAGCATGTGTGAGGCCATAGGTTCAACTCCCAGCACCAAAAAAAAAAAAAAAAAACAGTGTTTTAGAAAGAATAAGGACTATATTTTATATATTTATCAAAGGATAGGACATGTTTTTTAAAGACTAGTTCCAAACATCTTTTAATTAAATATTTATAATTGCTGAATCCAGTGGATGATAAGTGTGTGTGTTTGTGTGGCCTGGGGGATGCAGAAAGAATGGTAAAGCTTTGCTCTCTGACTGGCATTTCTGCAGGCACATTTCTCAGACCCTGAAGTCAGGGCTCAGTTCCACCAGTCAGCATCAGCTTCTTGTTTTACCTGGGCCTCTTCCCCTGAGATGCCAAGGTGTAAATGTTTAATATGCAGAGCAGGGTTCTTAGCCAGCAATTCAGCAATTTTCTAAGGGATTGCCCTGCAAGTAAGGGGATGCCTGCAGTTGTTGAGCATGCTGATATCTAACACAGGTTGTCTTAAATGAACATTGGAATGGAACATTTTTCTTAAAAAAGAAAATAAATAAGGATTGGAGGTATAGCTCAGTAGCAGAGTGCTTGGTTATTACATGCAAGGTCCTGGTTCCATCCCCAGCACAGAAAAAAAAAAAAAAAAAAAGATGTTGTATAAGCAAGGAATTTCTAAAATCATGATTCAGCATTAAAACCCAGCATATCAATAGGTGTTGTTTTGTGTGTGTGGCTTTTGTTTGTTTTTTGGGGGGTTTTGTTTGTTTTTGTTTTTGTCTTTTTGCGGGAGAAGTGGGTACCAGGGATTGAACTCAGAGACACTTGGCCACTGAGCCACATCCCCAGCCCTATTTTGTATTTTATTTAGAGACAGGGTCTCACGGAGTTGCTTAGCACCTCACTTTTGCTGAGGTTGGCTTTGAACTTGAATCCTCCTGCCTCAGCCTCCTGAGCCACTGGGATTACAGGCATGTGCCACTGTGCCCGGCTAAACAATAGGTTTTTAAAAAGCAGGACAAACGTAGGTGACAAAGGGCAAAAAGGATGACTAGCCTTTGGTCTCAGCTAGAGGAGAATGTTCCAGTGTACATAGGCTCTTGGCGGACACATCCAAGAATATGCTGTAAGAATTTGCTTTTCTCTGTAGTGGTCATGGTTGACTCGGTGTCTCTTTGGTAACTTCAATGTTTCAGCACTTTCCAGTTAGCCAACATTCCACCAAGGGGTGTCTTGCCACCAGCCCACAGAGTGTAGAGGCCACACAAGCCCTGGTCACAGTGGGCTGGAGTCAGGTGATGAAGCCACCCAGACCCTGCCTTGGGGCTCTGTACCCTCAAAATCTTTCATGCAGACCTTGTGATGGGTTGCTGCTAGTTCTACTTTGAAGCCAACCATTTAAAAGGACCATGTGAAATTTGGTCCATCCCTATGCACAGCCTTTTAGCCACCATTGTATAGGGCAATTGCATTTCTGAGCCGAATGGGCCTTGGGCACCTGTTTGTTCCCTTTTCGGTCTAACCCTCAAATTCCTGGTGTGGAGGAGGTCAATGGCACCAAGCACCCTCTCCCCAGCCTTCTCATTCCTGAAATGAACTAAAAGCCAAACATTATGATGTTTCCTTCTTATTGCCAGATTTATTAAGTCCTTCCAGAACTCTAGAGTTCTTACATTCTGTCCCCCTGACTCTTTCTTCTTTCTTCTTTCTGTTCAGTTCCCCCTTTGCTGGAGGATCCCTGGGCTGTGTGTCCTTGCCTGTCCTCCATATTATACTATTAATCTGGGGACGCCACCTAAGATGCATCTGTGCACATTAAGAACGAGGGAAGAATGTCATCTGTTGCCTTCACAACTTTTGACTTGGATGTGCCCTCACCCTGAGTACGATGGTACCCTGGGAGGCTGGGGACACTGCTCAAGGCTGGGCTGGAAAGAGAGGCAGGGAGAGGATGAAGTGGGGCCATGTCAGTCCCCACCTGACACTGTAAGAAGGGTGGGTGGGAAGCCTCTCCTACAGGAAATCCCATGTGACCCAGTGTGGTGTGCAAGATGTCCTGATCTCCCTGTCAGGCTCCCTCCAGAGAAATAAAATCAATCTCTTGTCAGAGATTTTCTGCAAGGTATTGGCTTTCTTGTTTGTGGACCTAGTTGGGAAAATCCCAAATCCCACCCTTTTTGCTGGCTGCCTTCTACAGGTGGAATTTTTTCCTCTTTCTCAAGGAAGCCTCAGCTCTGTTTTTAAGGACTTTCAACAGGTCAGGTCACCCCACGCACCCTGATCGTCTAGGACTGCCTCCCTTACTTAAAGTCAGCTGACTGTGGACATGGTCACATCTTCATAACAACACCCAAGTTACTGGGGCTTTTTTTGTTTGCTTTTGTTTTGGTTTGACTTTTTGGGTTTTCTTTGCTTGTTTGTTTGTTGTTGGGTTCTGTTTTTGCAGTGCTGGGGATGGAATCAAGGATCCCCTGCATGCTAGGCAAGTGCCCTTCCTGAGGCACTGAGCCACATCCTCAGCTCCATAGCCTAGTGTTTGATTGAATACCTGGGACAGTAGCCTGGCCATGTTGACACATCAAACTGACCCCTGTGCCCTCCTTCCAAGAAGGACTGTGGAGCTAGCTGATGGCATCCAGGCCTGGGTGCCTTCCTCCCTCTGGCCTTCCTCCTCTGTCCCCTGCAGTGGCTGCTCTGAGAAGTACAACTTTCTTTTCTTCCAGGAAATTTGCTAGAATCTGCAAACTCTGAAAAGCAGATCTTATTCCTGCAGTTGCAACTCCTAACAAGGCCACATGTCTCGTGAGCCTTGGGCTGCTCCCACACCCTGAACTGACTGTCGTCATCACAGTCCGCATTACTTACTGACCAATGCCTTAGTTCCATCCTAATTATGGGCTATTTAATTCTGAGAGCCGTCAGCAGTTTCTCTGCTTGTCAACCAAGCATGTCTAACTTCTAAGAATTGCTCTTGAGCCTTCCCCTTTGAGGCGCTTTTAAAACAATGGAGACTTTTATGTGGTTTTCTTGGATTCCCGTAGTTCTGTTTTGTTGTTGATGTTGTTTTGTTTGGGATGAGTGTGTCCATGGTACCCAAAATCAAATCTTGTGATTTCTTTTGCATGTGCTTTACCACTGAGTTACACCGCCAGCCAGACCCTCAACTTTATTTTTCGATGGATTACTCCTAGGTCTGAGAGAATCTCCATGAAATAAAATGTATGGAGGAGAAATGTGACCTCATGGACTGTCGTTGTAGATTATTTCTCCTCTCCTGTCTTTTAGAATAAACTTCAGGCCAACTCTAAACAGTCACTAAATAAAGTGGACAATAAATGAAACCAAATGAGTGTCATTGGGCCAAATGTTAGATGCGGTGATGACGTACGGATCATCACTTACCACTGCTGGCACGACACTTGCTGTGTTCAGCACTGTGTGCTGTTTAACATTCACAACACCCCATTTTGCACAAAACTCAGGCACAGATGACCATCTAGATGACCAACCTGAGGTCACAAGCAGCAGGGACAGGGTTTGAACCCAGGAACTCTGGCTCCAGAGTCCAGGCTCTTAACCACAGCGGTGTTGGCCCTGCATGCTGGACACCTGAGATAGTTTACGTTTGATGCTTTCATGAACCATTGAAGATGATGATTTATTGTGACCATAACCATTTTACATGATCAGGGGAAGTCTTGCTGCCTGTTAAGTGACACTCTAAGACAATTTAGAGTTGGCTTCATTGGTAAAGAAGTTGGGTCTAAGACATACCAGGACACAGTTTACAGATGGGGTCTTCCTTGGGTGCTGTCTAAAATAGCCAGGCTTTCTGGGGACACTTGGACTGGGAACACCATTCTCTGCCTTGCAAGGTTAAGGTCAGTGGCACTGCCTGGGTACTTGGTGCCATCTTCAAGGTCTGTGAGCCATTACACCAACTACCCCTGCTTGCAGAGCTGGAGTGGGCCACGGGTGGGCTCAGAAGTCTCCTTGCCATCCTTAACCCCTTCTGACAGATCTGGGGACTTAAGGCTTGATATTCTGGTGGATTCTTTCTCTCCCATTTCAGAAAAAACTGATTTCTCACCTTCTAAAAGGAACATGTGATTAATGGCAAACCTGAAGTGCCTGCGGTTCCTTGATAATTGCTTTTTTTTTTTAACATTTTTATAGCCACCTTCAGAACATGGTTGGATTCAGGCAGTTCAGAAGGAATTTTTGGTGAGGAATTTTTGAAAAAAAAAAAGGTAGCTGTCTGCAAATGGCCACACCTGTGTCTCTACTTCAAGTCACTATGCCTTTCCATTACCACAGCAGGAATTGCCAAAATAACAAACACCTGCCCTGTCTACCATGAGTTTCTCTGTCTGATGAAATAAAGTCAAGTCACCGCCAGGATTCCTAGCAAAAGCAGGAGTGGAGAAGTCAAAAGATGGTTCCACCTCTTCAACTCTGTATCTGGGAGGCAAACATGCTTACAGTGCTGGGGAAGTACAGTGAACCAGTCATCAAGAGTGGTCCAGGGGTCTTGTTAAAATATGAGTGCTGATTCTGTAGGTCTGAGTGGGCCTGAGCTGCTGCATTTCTAACAAGCTACCCTGTGATGCTGACATCACAGATCCATGGACCTCTCTGGTGGCAAGAAATTAAGGGACAACTCAGACTACTTAGCAGAGAGGACCTTGCCCATCAAGGGACCATTTCCTCCATCATCTGCAAACCTAGACCATGGTCTAGGAAGTCATTTTGTGATCCTTTGAATGCTATCACACAGTGTCGATTAGTAATGGGAATAGGGATCGAAAAGGGGGCCTATAGTAAAAGAATTATGTAGTAGTCCCCCACCCACACCCTATTCATGGGTGATATAGTTGAAATATCCAGTGCATGCCTGAAACCTCAGCAAGTAACAAACCCTTTACATACTATGTTTCTTTCATACTATAGACTTTAGCAACCTTAAGCATATGATTTTTTTTCTTCCTTTAGTAAGTTGAGAACTTTCGCCTCTTCATTTAAAGTAAGCACTCTATGGCTTTTTTTTGTCATTTATGAATTATCAGCATCACTTCTCTTTGTTTTGTGGCCATCATTAAGTAAAACAAGGATTACCTAAACACAAGCACTGTGATATGACGGTCAGTTTGATAACTGGGGTAGTTACCAAGTGACTACAGGGAGGGTAACATATGCAGCATGGATACACAGGACAAGGGATTATTCACTCCTCAAGAGTGGGATGGCACAAGATTTCATCATGCTGCTCAGAATGGCATGCAATTCAAAACTTATGGATTATCAATTTCTGGGATTCTCCATTTAATATTTTTAAATTGGGCTTGACTGCAGGTAACTGAAAAGCTAGGAAATAAAACCACAGATAAGAGGGGACTGCCACAGTTGCAAATGTTTTCATACATTTTGTGTCACTAAATTTGAGAGGCAGTAAATAGGAAAACCACAGGGGGCACGTGGGTCTGTTGTACTAGCAAACTCACTGACATGAAGCCATCATGCTACTTTGACATTCTCCCTCTGACTTTGTTTAAAGGTTATAAGGGTGGCCAAGTGCTAAATTTTCTTATCTGATGCTTGCCTGCGCTGAGCCTTCTGACACTGCATGCACTGTGGCTAATGCAGATTTCTGGTCGCCATAGCAGCAAATCTGCTTGTGCTTAATAAGTGAAAACTAGAACCTACAACTCTGAGTCTTTTCTGAAAAGACTCTTTTCTTTATTATTTTAGAGAGCTGAAATGCCATCTCTGGGACCTGCTAGGCTGTAATCTTTTCAGTGAGCTTGGCCTGGGGTATTGAAAGAAACAGCATCACAGCAAATGGCCCAAAGTGGGCTGTTTAATCCTGTTTTCCTAATTAAATGGTAAAAGACTCTTTATAAGCTGTAGTCAGTGAGACCAGGTTTCTCTGTCACTCGTCACTGTAGTATGATGATGACCGTTTGTGGCCAAGCAGAAATAGAAATTCCAATGACTTTTTCTTTTTTTCCCCAAAGATGAGCTGACATAGGTATGGCTAACATAATGCCCTACCTTTGTTAGGACTGATAATATCCTTGTAGCCAAGTATAGTTTACTCATTCTCCCTCTCATCTTCCCCCTTCTCAATGCCTTTTGACCTCCTACCTATGCCACAGCCTGGACAGCAGCCTGTGAGCAATTGGAACAATCTACAAAGTCCACCCTTTGAACAGACTCCAGACTCAAAGGCATGAAAGTATTTTCTGCTGAGGGGTTTTCTTCTTTTCCTTTTTCTTCTCAAATCCTTTTAACTATACTTTAAAAAAATAAGCAAGAAAGAAAACTATAGGGAATACTGTATATTGTAGTAGAGTATAGTAAACAAATTTGCATGCTCTAAGGGAAAAGTATAGATAGAACTATGCTTCTAGTTTGAAGAGCCATTATTACAGGAATTCATGGAATGGTGGGTTCACTTGATTAAAATTATGTAAGCATACTTTTTACTCAAGGTCAAATTAAGAGAGTGGATCCTTATAGACAGGAAAAACCATGATCTGCCTCCATTGGGGGCATTTGTTGCAGATAGGTACTGTTTTTCACTTGAATTGGACATGATTCATCTGCAGCCTGGGAGAAGATGCCCAACACACCCACATTAGAGTGGGTACCAGGATTCCAACATGGCAAGGAGGTTTCCAATTACATCATTACTATCTGATCCAGGCCTGCTTTGTTGTTTGTTTTTGTCTTGTTTAAATAGATAGGCAGCAATTCAGCTTTATCTCAGTCTCCCAGTGACAGCAGGTTGCCTGGAACTCAGAGTTCCCAAGGAGCAGAAGATATGGGATGAGATGGGAGTGAATAGATGGATGTTCCTGGTGTCCCATCTACAGGTTGAGAGGGTCTCCAGCAGCATCCTAGACAGGAAGGAATGGTAACAGCACAGATAAGCAAGGGAACATGCTGGGCAGCAAACTCAGTAACATCAAAGGAGGGAACCATGGGCAATGCAGAAATTCCGCCCCACAGGCAGCAGCATTTCCTAGTTTCTGAGCTAAGCACCTCTAAATTGCAGTGCCCTTGCTCTATGACCTTGAGCAATGACCTTGCTCCCTTTCCTGTCAGGCCTCCTTTCACCCCTGTATGAGATGTTGGCATATTACATAGGGCTCCCCCAGGACATTGGGCACATTCCTCACATCTCTCTTGTTTTTCTGTGTCCTAGGAATAGAGCTGTGCCCGCCTGGAAAACGGTTCATGATCACGATGGTGGCGAGCTTCGTGGCCATGGCGGGCCAGTTCCTCATGCCCGGGCTGGCCGCCCTGTGCCGGGACTGGCAGGTGCTGCAGGCCCTCATCATCTGCCCCTTCCTGCTCATGCTGCTGTACTGGTCGTGAGTATCCTCCACACGTGTCCCTGTCCTTCACATCCCTGCATGCTCAGGGCACCGGCCCTGTGGTCCCAGACTTCCCACAAGTTCAAGCTTGTGTTTTTGCATGAGATTTTTTCTCTTAATATCATTTTCAACATTGTACCTTGTTCCAACTTTCACCAAAGTACACAGAAGAAAGAAATGAGCCCCCATGTGCCTGTCACCCAGCTCCAGTGGTCTTTCTGGGGTCAGTCTAGCTTCACAGCTCCTTGTTGCTGCCTGTCCCCCACCCCTGGAGTTATTTGGACATGAGTGTTTATGAAAGGATCTGCAAGCCAGGGTCAGGGGAGTTCACATCAGGAGGAAGATGAGGGGACGTCAAAGGAATGATATCGAAGCTTCCTGTCTCCTCTGGGTGAGGAGTGGACAACTTCAGCCTGTGGGCCAAAGCCAGCCCACCAACTGTGTGTTTTAAAAATAAAGTTTTGCTGGAACACAGCCGTGATCAGGTATTGACACACACAATGCCCAGGGCTGCTTACCTGCTGTGACCGTGCAACAGGACCACGAGGCCCACAAAGCTAGAAGTACTTCCTGTCTGGTCCTTTAGAGAAAAAAGCATCTGCCCGCTCCTGCTCAAGAGGAGGCCAGTGCGACTTTCACAACCACATGTAACTTTCAAGTTTTTGACTTGCTGACTTTAGAGGAAGGGAAAAAAAAAGACAACAACAACTGAGCACACGGGTCTAGGACATGTAACTTTTGGGCAACTGGATTTTTAAAAGGTCCTCAAGAGGATTCCTATTCAGCCAAGTTGAAAAAACACTGCTCTAAGGATAGAGAGATTGAAGGAAAAAAATAATAGTCTAACCTCTTTTATAAATGCTTGCTTTCTTCCTTCCTTCCTTCCTTCCCACCTGCTTCCATGTCTGCGCTTCACCCAGAGGTTCAGCATGCCACCGTGCACATGGTATGCCCTGCACTGCATTGTTAGCTGCTGGCCCTTGCCACCCACTGTGTCCCAGCTTTAAGTGTTCGCTGGAGCCCAGAGGCTTGGCTGTTCATCAGGCTTGCTTCTGAGGTGCCAGGGACGGGAGACAGCACCTGCCTTAAAGTCACGGTGCTGCCACCTCCACGAGGGGAGCAGAGCCACCCTCTGAGAAATGAAGGTGAGCGAGCAAGCAGGCACATTTTCCTCAAGAGCCTGGCCTGCTCGCTGTGAAAGGAGAACCTCAGGGGCTGCAGGGAGCCAGCAATAACATGAACAAAAGGGTGGGAGGTGCTCACCAGCCACAGCTGCCAAAACCAGGCTCCTCTGCCAGGACCCAGCCCCAGGAGCCAGGTGTGGCCCAGGATGCCTCCAGCAGGGTCTTTAGAAGCCAAGGATGAGGTCATTTCTGGGAGCAGAATGGGGTCAGCCACTGTCTTCCTTTTATCTTCTGAGGAAGCCCTTCCTGTCCCCTGCCCTGTGGCATCTGTCACTGGGCTTTATTTGTTTGGAAATTCAAGGGCACTGAGTTATCTAACAAATGCTCGCTCTGTGCTTGACCCTGTGCCAGGCGCAGACTGTGAGCACTTGACAGCAGCAAGTGGCTCACGCCTGGGATCTCATAGTCCATTGTGCAGAGGACAGAGCTGCGGTCCCCCAGCTGGCTGCTATTGGAGCCTGGACCAGGAGACAGCCACTCTAGCCACACCTTGTGCTGTGCCCTGCCTTCCCTCTTTCTCCACACTGCATCTGGTCCTGCATCCCTCCCTGTCACCTCCACTGCTTCCTAGTGGCCACTCTGCCCAAGGGCACTGGGTGCTGTCTACCCACCCAGGGCTGGAGGAAAACAACCTCTGGAGCCTCACACCCCAGAAAAGACATACAAGACTGTTACCCTGATGTCCCACCAAGACCCCTAACCCCCGCACCTGTCCCAGGTTGGAAGAGACCTGGGGGAAGATGACAGAGAAGGGCCTTGAGAGAACTCCAGGTCTGCAGGGCTGGCCTGCACCAGAAAGGGCTGGGGGTTTTGTTTATCCTTTTTTAATTTAAATTTTATAAGACATTCATTAATTTAAACATATTACAAGATATGATAAAAATTCTTTGAAAATACACAAATTTAAAAATAGAATTTTATCACTTTCAAAAAGTCATGCAGGGGACTTTAACAAGTACAGGTGTGCCTGTGTCAGTGCACAGGCAGTGGCCCCACTGCACCATGTCACATGTTCATGACTCTGTGCTACCGTGAGGGTGTTCCGTCTTAAGCAACCTGCTCCATACTTGAGTCCCTGCTTTCTCATCTCCATTAAAAAGTAGGTCATAATAGTTCCCACTACACACAGTTGTTTGAAGACTGAAATAATGCATCCAGAGGGGACGCACAGAAGCAGTCTGGAAGGGAGACAGGTACAGAGCCTGGAGTTCTGCCACTTAATACCTGTGTGAGGTTTGACAAGTTGTTTAACCTCTCTGGGCCTCAGATTCATCAACACTCAGGTTTGGAAAAATCAATAGGAGAAACATTTAGAGTGATACCTGTCACTTAGTGCCATATATGTTGATGAATATGTGATTATACCAATAATATTATGTTTTATTTATATTATTATTATTGAAGGTGATTAGCACATCAGGCCTATAATAAGTTCCCATAAATATTAACTATTAACTATTGCAACTATTTTTATATCACCTCTTAATATGTATAGGAGTCCAGATATAAAGGGGTAAACATATCAGTGATGAGGACAGCTTGGTGGCAGAGCACTAACCCAGCATGCGTGAAGTCCCAGGTTGGATCCCCAGCACAGTGGGCGGAGAGGGGGGCACAAAATAAAAGTTGGTGGTGAGAAATGTATTCCACCTTTGCCTTCCAGCCTTAAAAGGCTCCACAAGAATGATTGGCTTTTACAGACTGTGGAAGTGCCTGCCCTTTCTCATCTCCCTAATTACAGCCTCTTCCCTTCTGCTGCAGTAGGCTCGTCATTCCACAGGATGCAGTGGCCTGCTGGGGAGAGGGGGTGAGTGGCAGCACCAGCCGGCACAACCAGCTGTTGGTGGCAAAATATTGAAAGTCGCTCATTTTGCTTTAACAAGCAAGTATTTATTGCAAGCACCCAGGGTGCCCAGTCGCATGCTTGGTATTTTGGAGTAACCGTAAAGAGCAGGCGTGGAAGCGCATGTGTTCGAGAGAACTCTAAACCCATCTGTGTGAGGCGGAACCCCAAGGTTTCCGGTTGTTAGGTTGGAGGCCGCGAAGACAAAGGTGTAGAGAATGGCCAGAAGGGATCTCCTGGTTAAGAGGGGACTGAATGGGCAGAGGCCCCTCTAAGCACACACACAAATGCCGAATAAAGTATAACATTAAAAAAATACAACACTGAGCCCCAATGCAGGAAAAAAGTTACAGGGAGCAGAACAAGTAGAGGATTCTGACAGAAATAGCCTGCAGTGTCTGAACCAGAAAGCAGCCTAAGGAGCTTGGGTTTGAAGACCTGCACAGTGGCTAGAACTCTCAGGCCTTGCCAAGGTTTGGATGTGATTTGTACCCCGAGGGTTCCTATGCCAGATGCTTGGTCCTCAATATGGTGGTTTTGGGAAGTGGTGGAACCTTTAAGAGGTGGGACCTACTGGGAGTTAATCATGTCATTGGGGGCATGCCCTAGGAGAAGGTTGATGCTGTTCTCGCAGAGTAAGTTAAATCCCATGAGGATGGGTTGTTACAAAAGACTGAGCCTGCCCCATGAATCTCTCTGGCTTGCTGTCTCACCACATGATTTCTTCCACAGGCATCTCTGCCACTCTGATACCATTAGGGTTTGCATACGAGGTGTCCCCTGAAAAACTCATCTGTTAGCCCATGCAGGAATGTTCAGGGGTGAAATGATTAGATTACAAGCAGTGGATCAATCCATTTGACATAGTATTGATTTGAATGAATTACTGTAGGTAGGCAGGGTATGGCTGGAGGAAGCAGGCCAACTGGTGGTGTGCCCTTAGGGGCTACATTTGTCCCCAGCTCCTCTCTTGCTCTCTCTGCTTCCCAGCTGCCACACCGTTCCACCATGATATTCTGCCTTACCTCAGGCTCAGAGCAATGGAATTGGCTGACCATGGACTGAAACTTCTGAAACCATGAGCCCTGGAAAGTCTATTTCTCAGCCTTAGTGGGTGGCTGGAATTTGGAACACACAGTCATGCATGATGCAGACTTTAAGACTCCTATTTCTTCAGGGCAAGTCTTTCTGCTCACAGTCCAGGGAACCAGCCAGTTTTGGCTGAGTTCCTGTGGTGGGCAAAGATTTTTTGGCCCTATTATCACTGACAATTTTGACTCCTGTGTTTATTTAAGAAGTTCAGTTCCAACTGCACAAAAATCCTGTATTAATTCTTTTTCTCTTTCCATAACGAAATGCCTGCAACTGGGTGTATATAAAGAAAAGAGATTTATTTAGCACAGAGTACTGGAGGCTGAAAGCCCAACACTAGTTGGCCCCATCAGTTCAACCTCTGGTGAGTGCCTCATGGCAGATGGCATCTGTATTAGTCAGGTTTTCAATACTTGATGAGAACAATTTAGAGAGGAAACTTTTCCTGGACTGTGAGCAGAAAGACTTTCCAGGGTCAACAACAGAACCTCCCATGGAGCTAACTCAAGACTCACATGAAAGAAAATTCTTGCAAAAGATGAAATCACAGACAAAATTCACAGATCTCTGGGGAAACCATTATGAAGAACAAAAATTATAGATTAGAAAATTTGCATTTCAGGAACTATAGAAATTAGAGCAATCTGAGAGAGAAGTTAATTTGGCTATTATTTATTGAGTAATTACCAGTTCCCTGTGCCAATGCTATTCTAGATGCCAAATATACTACACATGATTAAGTCCCTTCTCCCTTGAGAAATACAATACAGGGGTGGGAGGGATCCCACAGACCACAAATCCATAAATAAGCAAATCTTGTGCTTCTAGATAATCAGTACTGTGATGAAAATCCAATAGCACAGTGGGAGGAGGGTAACGGGAGCCTGGGCAGGGAGCCTTCCCTGAGGAGCTGAGCCTCTTGCTGACACCTAAAGAACCAGAGAGAAGTCATGGCGAGTTCTGGGTGGAAAAGTGTTCCAGGCCAAAGGGAAGAGCCAGGACAGAAGCTTCCATTGGCTCATTCTGGAAGGGGCAGAGGAAGGTCAGTTAGCCACTGGAGCCTGGTAGGCAAGAGGGATAGGTACGAGACTCAGAAACATGGGCGGGTCTCTTTCAGCACCATGCTTCTGTTCCAAAAGCTATGGAAATGCATCAGAGGGTTTTAGGCAGGGGAATAGCGTGCTCTGGGGGATATGAACAGAGCACAAGCAAGGGTTGATGTAGAGGCAGACCACTCCTGTCTGCGTGAGCTGCATGGAGCTCAGCATGTGAGAGTCTGAGGTAGGAAGTGGTTCGGATATGGGCTCTGGATTGTGGGTCTGCTTGTGAAATGTGCACTTGAAGGTGAGTCTTGTACTCTCTCTAGGAATGCATTAACCCTATGAATGGTAGTTTCCTAAGGATTCGCAAAGTCCCAGAATGTCAACAATGTCAGAAAATGAAAGGGTCTGGTAAATATGCAACACTTCTGCAGCCACAGGGTTACAGAAATATTCTGGAATGAAATTACCACAAAGGTGGAGAAGTCGGCTAGCACAAGGCATTGGCAGTGTGATGTACCCAGAGACTGGACGCAGACTTGGCAGGGGATATGGGGAGCACAGGTGCTCTTAGTGATAGAGAAGATGTGACCCATGAATGGTCTGTGCCCTGTGAGTAGAGCCAAGGCAGGAGATTCTTGTCATCCCGCAAGGTGCCTGAGGATGCTCATAACACATTTAGGCTCCTGAGCCAGGCAGGACCAGCTGTGGTTTCCCTGCAGGCTTTAGGCAAAGGAAGAGCCCTGGAAGCCAAAGGCCGGAAGGAATGAAAGGATGCACCCCCATGGAGGTGGCACTTCAGGGTTTCACAGGGTCAGATTTAAGCTCTTTGTCATGGAGCAAGAACAGAAGAAGGGAGAGGATGTGTGATGTAATCCCTGCCTCAGATAGTGGGTAATTCCTCTAATGGACACAGATGCCTGAAGCTAAGATCCACCCGGCCTTTGTACCAAGTAAAAGTACTTGTTGAATCACTTTGTGTGAGCATTTATCATTCCTTAGGAAAGAGCAGCAGAACTTCAGTGCTAATCTAGGAGGAAGTCAGACTGACTGATCCTTTTTCTAGAATAAATGTAGAATACTTCCAAGCCCACAGCAAACAAATGAATGAGAAGAAACAGTCAAGATCTGAAATCCAGGAAAAAGGAAACGTCTAAGAGGAGTCCTTAGATATGCCAGGAAGATAAGTGGCAGGTGACTCAAGAATGGAAGAGGACACTGGTTGGAAGTGCCACTACTTTCAAATTGTACAAACTGGGGAAAGGTGCCCCTTTGGGACTGCAGCCTGCACCAGGGTGCAGGGCTTGGTGACAGCTCCTCTCTTAGCCAGAAGCCCCATGAATGGCACTGTCTGCTGCTGTATTTAGAGGCCCAGGTCTGAGTTACATTAGAACATCTCTGAAGATGGCAGGGTGGAAGATGGGGAGGGTAAGACGTAGGACAGAGTGACAACAGTTTTCCTGGGTAGAATTCCCTGCCGAGGAATGGAGAAGGGAGAAGGCTGTCCATGTGTTGTCTGTCTGAAGTGTTCTAGAGGAACCCACAGTAAGTAGGAACTCCAAGTGACTCCCAAAATGCAGTTCATCACCGCATCACCTTACCTGTGGATGCATTTTTTCCTGTGAACAGTTGGGATTCAGATTCAGTGAGCTGCCAGAGATAGCTTATTGGACACGTGTGCCCACTGTTTTTCAAGCAGTGTTCTCTAGGTGTCGGGACTGTAATCACAGTTCCTCCTCAGGGACCATCTTGACACTGAAGGGAACCACACTGTAATTTACATCCCCTCCTTTGAGGCAGAGGCATGCACTGTGATGTTCATCAATTTGAGCATGTCCTAAGATTTTCAAGACACACTTTCCCCAAGATCAGCTGCACACTTTGCATGTGTGAGGATGTCTTAACCATCCTACTCTTGAATGAGGTTGCAGTTGTGGTTGGTGGGACTCTTCCTCTTTTTAGATGGGGAAACCACGGAACCAAGAAGCTTTGGGAAAACACTCAGAAGTAGAGAAAGTCATTAAAGACTGGTTTTCAAAGGCCAGTGGTTTCCAAAGGGCAGTCCAAGGACCAAGTCTGAGAAATAGTGTTTCCAACAAGTTCCCAAGTGAGGCTGATACTGCTGAATTTGGTGTCTGAGGGTTGGGTCACCTTAAGAAGCACTTCTGGAGTGCCAATGAACCCTGAAGTTTGAGAAGCAGTCACATGTCAGGTTCCCCATAGCAGAAGAAACAGACTGACCTCCTGCCTGGGAATGGTGACCTGATATTCTTAATGATATTAAGAAGACACAAATGGAGATCCTCTGAGTTGGCTATAAAGTACTTCATAATTTTATAAATGAATGAGGGTTCAAGGTTCTGACGTGAAAGGAAACAGATGTCACCCTGTGGGAGAGCTGATTCACTGGTCCAACTTCACTGCAAGACAGATGCTGACTTGACCATCTTGGACAGCAAACATCGGTGGTATTCCTGGAAGTGATGAAGTAGCAAATGCTTGGTCCTAGATGGAACCACTTTATCTGCACCACAGGGACATACACATTGGAGGTTTCCATCCTGGCTGTGTTTCTGGGTAACAGGGGAAAGGCTCCCCCTGCCGTGATGACCTGATTGGCTGCCAGGAGCCATGGGTGTCTTCTCTGAAAGTTGTTTCTGCTTGCAGCTGTCCCTCCATCCCTGCAGGGGAGTGTTGGGAAGTAGCTTCCTTGCACTGTCTTCAGGACTTTTCAGCATGCACCGAGTGGGGAAAGACCCTCACCGTGCACTCCCCTAGCACACGTGCTTTATATGAGGCACTTGGAGGAAGCACAGCAGGCGTGCTCCAGATGCACAAAGATGAGGAATCATTAACAGCACCCTGTTCAGTTGGAATTTCATTCTGATGAGAGAAAAAAAGTGGTTGGCAATCAGCACTACTATCAGAAGCATCAGGGACAGCAATAAGAAGATAATAAGTCGTATGGGAAATAATGAAGAAATGAGAGAAAGATTGGGCTGTGCAGCATGCCATGGGAGAATAAGTAGTAAGTGTCAATTCCCCAAATGAAAGATAAACGGTAATGTAGAGGAAAGCCATGCTTGCTGTCATCAAGAAGGCACCAGCTGAGAGGGGTGACAGCTCTGAGGTCCCAGGCAGAAACCCTTAGGAAACAATGTACATGCTGAAAGACACTTTAATTATCAAAAATTTCAAGAGAAATGTCACTGTAGAACATGCAGATTGCCTCAGGTTAGATAAATGTCCAGTTTGAAAAAATACTAATCATATCAATATGGTCCTAATTCTTTAAATATCATTTAAAATATTTTAGCCAGAATGCTAATTTTTAACATTTCTTGAGGGTTTGTTTGGGGGAGTCATTTTCATTTTATTTTTTTGTGATGGGATCTCTCTGTGTTACTCAGGCTGACCTCGAACTCTTGGGCTTAAGGGATCCTCCTGCTTCAGCCTCCAGAGTAGTTGGGCCTACAGGTGTCCACCAGTCCTGGCCAAGGCCTTGTTTCATAGTCAGGCTATGTTTTCAAATCCTAATTCCTTTCATCCTCCCGAAGGCCCTCTGAAGTAGGTGCTAGGTCAACCCGGTGCAGATAAAGAAACTGGGACACCCAGAGATGCGATGGTTTGTTGAAAGGCCTGTAGCTGCTAAGCAGGGCTGGGATCTGAATTCCACAGGTAGGCGCTAAGGTGACATAAAGGCTACCGGCCACTCAGTTCAGTCCTGCACTCCATGGAGCTGCTGAGCCCAGGAGGCCCCTTGTTACTGAGCACAAGATGCACTTGGCACAAAGGGATGCTTCTCATCCTGGAAGGATTCCCCATGTCCTCTTTTTTTAATTTACTACATTGTTTAATAATTAAAAAACATTTCTTAAAATCATTGGGGTATCACTACCTACCCTGATAGGGGCTTAATAAAAATTTAAATGGATGAATTAATTTTGCTGCTTGTTGCTGGAACAATTTTAAAAGAACCATTAAAAATTGTGTGACTGTATGTGTATAATGTGTGTTTGTGTGTGTGTGTGTGAAATCTAGCAGTGATCAGCAGTTCTTCTTGCCCAGACAAGAGATACAACACCTTCCTCCATCAAGAAGTTTTATTTCAAAAGGGGATCAAAATGCTACATAATACAAAGAGACTTTATTATAGATCAAATAAGCGCTGTGGAATTCCCTGCATGTGAGGAGGGAGACTGAATTCAGTTATACTAATGATGAAGTCACACATGAAAATTTCTCCCTCAGAGGAAAAGGGAAGAAGTGAATCATTAAAAGCTGTAGATGCTTGGAGTTTGAATAAATGTGCAAAAATTATTTTAACAGATTATTAGTTAATTTAGGGAGATGTATTGGAAACAAAGAAAAAAATTAAATCCTATTTTTGTCTACAAATTGTCTAGATGGGGGAAAGATTGAATAATATCACAAAAGGCAAATGTAGAACTACAAATGGTACTCCGTATTTCAATGGCAAAAATTGAGCAATTATAAGTGAGATCGAAATGTTCTCTAAATTGGTGTTTGGGGATTTGCTGATGGCATGGAATTTTAGGGAGCTCTCAGGCAAGAGGCTGCCTCATTTTAAAATTCCAAGTACATAGAGATTATGTAAAATATTAGCAACCCCAGTGTCAACACAACTGCTTCCAAGGAGAAGTGGAAAGAGGCCCAAGAAGATGGGTTAAGTGTGGTCATCCAACACCATGCGCTGTACCAGGGCATCAGGCTCTCTGCCCTAGGGCAGTCTTTGTCCTTACCAATTCAAGCAGAGAATGTGCTCCAAGAATCCATCTCACTACCCCACCCACCAAGGAAGCTGGAGTTGCTTAAAGCTAGCTTGAGGATCCACAACCTTCCCAGGCAGAGAGCCACCATATAAGCCTGTTTTGTGGGGTTGATGGGGCTAAGCTGTGGACAACTGGCTGAAATCAAGAAGATGGGCCTCTGGTGACAGGTGTCTAGTGCTAAGTATTTGCTACTGACAACTGGCCAAAGTAGGGGACCCAGCCATCTCAGGGATGGCCTGAGAGACTCTTGCAAAGCACACAGCCAGACCAAAAGTGTGGCAGCCCTGGACAGGAGACCAGAGTGGCCTCACTCTGTCATTGAAATTGGCTAGGTTGTCACAGGCTTCCATGGGAGTCAGGAGAGATGTATGCGGTGATGGCCAAAGGCACCTCCCAGAGCCAGGGGTGAGGTCAGGGCAGAACCAGCAGGAAGCCACCCAGAAAATGAGTCAATGTCTGCCACCCGTCTGGGGACCAGGATTAGAGCCAGCAGGTTGGAAGAGGCTGGTTCCCCAGGGGCTGGGGGAGCTGATTAGAAATACAGAGGTGCCAATAAAACCCCCATGAGATGCAGGAGCAGCAGAAACCCATGTTCTTTCTTCCTACTTACCTCCTCAAATTGTTTTGCAAAATCACAACTTCTTTATCATGCACAGAGGTGCCAAATCAATTCCCCCTGCAACATTATATTTTGAATGCCCTATGTGCCCTGTACTCTCTGTAGCCTGATAACCACCTATGTGGATAAGTCAATTAGAGGAGCAGGAGGGGAAAGTGGAGAATGCTAACCCAGCTACATTCATGGTTATAGCTTCTAGGTGAATTCATATTTTAATTGAATTCCAAGTCTTCATCTGCTTATGATATGAACTGAGGAACATTTTGAATTCATCTCACTGGTTATACATTCAGAATTAGTTAATCATAGAAAGATGAGCTCCAAAGACATTTTGTAGTTTTGTGGGGTTTTTTGTAGTTTTGTTTTGTTTTGTTTTGTTTTTTCCAAATGTGGTGCTGGGAATTGAACCCAGTGCCTCATGCATGCTAGGCAAACACTCTACCACTGAGCCACAACCCCAGCTCTCCAAAGACATTTTGGGTATTGACTCTGTGTGCCTGGCACAAACCTGAAGCACCATAGGAGTATCAATAGGAGTTCAATCCTATTGATAGGAGCTCAATCATAGGAGTTCAATCCATGTCCATGCTCAGCATCATTTTTGCCTTTCCAAAGGAGTGACTGGTAGCCCCAGGGCTAGAAAATGTTTGAACCAGGCAGGTCTTGCTGCCATTCCACCCACCTTGCCCCACAGAGTGGGGAAACTAAGGCCCAGAGTAGTAAAGTGACTTGTACAAGGTCACAAAGTCTTCCATAATGTTTTTTAGCAGAATGCTGAAGCACGGACTGTGCTTCTCATCCAGAAAGGATTTCCCGTGTCCTCTGTTTTTTAATTTACTACATTGTTTAATTTTTTTAAAAACTGTGAAGACACAAAGTTATAAGCTTAGAATAATTAGTGGGATAGTCCTTTCAATTATGAAAAAATCTCCCTGTTCTATCAAGAGATTTATAGGGAATCCATTGGCCTTAGGAAAACCTTGGGACTTAATCATCCTCAGAGCCAATCTATATTGGATTTCAGGAGACGCATCCCTTGTCTCCAAATTTATAAGTTTAATAAAAATTTGAATTAAAAAACAATTCATCCACGTACTACACCCTGAACCACACCTTCTCACTTTATTTTTTATTTGTACCAAACAAAACTAAAGTTTAAAAAGAAAGCCCAGGCAAATCACATCTACTACCTGCAAGCTTCTATTTTTATAAAGCTTTGAACTAGAAACTAATGGTATTTTCCCAGTTAGTACTTAATTTAATTCTGACTGTTGATTGATTGATCATTTTGCTTTTGGGACTTTTCAGAATTTCACAGCATCCTGATGTTTGGTCATGCCCCAGAGCTCCAGCAGCTAGAATCACCTCTTTAAATCACAAGCACAATCAGCATAGACTCCCCTTCTTCATGTGCACATCCAGGGAAAAGCTCATCTCCATGAAGACTTTGGTGACACTGCCCTCTCCCCCATCCCACTTTGTGTGCCCGGCTTTATGTCACATAGGCCCACTTGATAGATGCTCCCCACCCCCAGGTCTGAGGGCACAGCTCAGAGGTAGAGTATGTACTTAGCATGTTTTTCTCCCTAACAAGATAACTACTAGGGTTCCAGACACTATGTGTGGTTCCTCTCCACACCCACCCTGGCCTGGCAGGTGGATGGGGCTCAGTGCATGTTTATGCCATAAACAACATCATGTTGAATCACAGACAGGAAGTTGTGCCTGTCTACACAGGTGTCGCCCTAAAAGTAAATACTTGAAAAAAAAGACGAATGACTTGAGGGTACAACTAATTTAATAAAGCATTAGCGGTTGGTCCTATTTCCTTCCTGTATTTTCTTTGAGTAAATATTCTAGTACAGCAAAGTAAAGAGAATGCACACACTTCTTATCCAGAGAATTTCCAAATTGGTGTTTTCTCAGAATAGATGCTAAATGAATTCTCAAGAAGGCAGCCTGGATAGGATAAAGAAATAATTTATTATTTTTAAATGTTGAAGAAAAATGACCAACCTTGTAATATAGGGAATCCATATTGAGTTTTAACTACTTGCTCCAGTGAACAATCAAAATTAGAGGAACCGAGAAATGTAAACCAGATGAGCTTGAGGCTTAGCTGAATCTCTACTCCAGGAAAGAGGACAAGTCGGGAATGTGTATTCGAAGCAACATGTCACTGTGGAATCCTAACTCTGCTCCACACAGCCTGTGCTGAGGCAGGTGCTGGAGGAGGAAAAGCAGGTCTTCTTGTCTGAATGGTGGCATTAATTCAGAAACAGAGAATATTTTCTGTCTTGATACAGTAACATCATTTATGTGATACCACTGGGAAAAGAGTTTCACATTAAAATTTTTTCCATTTAACTCTTCAAGAGTCAGTGTTTTGTGGTAGCTACTTTGGGTAGGAGTCTTTCTAAAATCTGTTTCTCCTGCTTTTTAATCAATATTGTCACCCTAGCAAGAATCCTGAAGACCCAGGTTCTGGGCCTACCTCTACCACTGATGGTGCCTGGCAGACTCAGTTTGTCAGTGAGGGTTGGGTCATGTGCCAACCAGAGGCCCCCATCTGACACCAAGTTCTGTTTTGTCACTTCGTCTCTCCTTGGTGAGTGAGTGTGGGACTCTCACAATAGTACCGGTGCCTCTGCATCACCACAGCTGGATCCCAGAGGCATCCATGGTGTGCAAAGCTCCTGAGCCCACATAGAGGAATGGGGGCACTCTGGGTCCCCTGTTGCTGACTGCTGTGTGGGGGTGTCTGGCTGTCTCTCCTGAGGTATGATCATTGTCCCCCAGTCTTCATTCCCCCTCTCAATGACCTCTCCCCCATGTTTGTGGCTGGGGGCTCTCTCTCCTAGAATTCATTCATCTGACTAAGCCCCCAAGGGCTCATCTGTGAAGTAACTCTGTTTTCAGTGACTGGACTGCATAACCTCCATGATATTCAATCAGAGACCCCTTTCACTTAATTTCTGGTTTTTGGCTTTTTTGAGATTAATAGAAGCCACAGGGTAAGCGACCTGCTGAACCATGCTGTGGTTTCATGTTGAGTTTTATGCGGCAAGTACACACTGGAAAATGATGTGGTTCTGAGGTTTCACTGACTGTGCATGCATGTCTGCAGCTCGTGAGTAGGAGGTTAACCTGTGCTATCCATGACCTCAGGAAGGGAGCCACTGGGTACCGTGCACACAGTGGGGGTCTTGGGGGCCACCAGATGGGCAAATGTGTGCCAGTCTGGAAGACAGGGAATTTTAAAGAGTGAAACTGAAACATGGGGCAATATGATAAAGCAGAGGAAGTGACTCTAATGGCTGCTTGGGCTGAGGGGTTAGCTTCAAGGCTGGATAAGAGGGACAATGCAGGGGCAACTCAGTTGGGGTCAAAGATCAAGAAGGGTTTCATCTTCTCTGTAATTTTTTTAAAAGATTGTAGCAAAATACACATAAAATTTACCACTGTGGCCATTTTAAAGTGTCCAATTCAGTGGTCACATTCACATTGCTGTGCAACCATCCCACGTCCATCCCCAGAACACTTTCATCTTGTAAAACTGAAATTCTAAATCCATTAAATGACAGCTCCACATTCCCCATCCCATCCCAGTCTCTGGCAGCTGCCATTCTGCTTCCTATCTCCATGAATCTGAGTCTGGTTACCTTGTGTACCTGGAATCATAAGTATTTGTCCTTTCTGTGGCTTACTTATTTCACTGAGCATAATGTCCCTAAGGGTCACCCATGTGGTAGCATGTTTTAGTCCATTGTCTATTGCTATAACAAAATAACTGAGATTGGGTAATTTATAAAGAATAGAGGTATATTTAGCTTCTAGTTCTGGAGAATGGCAAATCCAAGAGTTCTATGCTTTTGTAAGGCAAAGGCCTTCTTGGAGCATCATAACATGATGGAGGGCATCACACAGCAAGATAGAGCTCTTCTTATAAAGCCACCAGTCCCTTCATGGGAGTCCCCACCACCACCCATGACCTTATCTAATCTTACCTCCCAAAGTTTCCTTCTCCAATCAGCATATTAATTTGGGGGCTAAGTTTCCAACACATGAAATTGTGGGACACATTCAACCCATAGCATTGTATGTGTCAGAATTTCCTTCTTTTTTGTAAGGCTGAATAATATTCCATTATGTGTATATGCCACATTACCATCCATTGATAGAATCTTTAATATTTTAATTTTTAAGTAGAGAATGGATTTTTCTGTGATTTGCTTTATTAAGAATTCCATAACTAAACTCCTGATTCCAGTTCACTCAGCTATAACTCACTGGTGATCATCCGACCTCTGGCTGTTGCTGGGACAATGACATGAAGTGAGTCATGTCTTGTGTGGGCACCCATCACAAAGCCCTGCATTAATAGATGCATGGCATGTGACATCACATGATCCAAATGCAGCTGCACCATCGTTTAGCTGAAGTACCAGATGGTGTTGAGCATGTTTCAGGTCCACAGCCACAGTCTGTCATCAAACGTATGGGTATTTCTAAAATGAAAGTCTGGGGGGCTCCATGAGGGGAGAGGCTAAATACACACATGTCCAGGTCTGGCTCTGCCTCCACTGGACTCAGGCCTGTTTGGGTATGGTTTCAAGTTCAACAAAAAGGTTTTTGGGATTCTGGAATTGTGACTAAGGGATTGTGAACCTTCTAACCATCCCAAACATATTTCTGAAAGGGGCCCAGGTCCAATTCCAGCATTTTCCTTGGGGCAGGAAGTGTACATGTTAGCCTTCTGCTCACATTCCCCTAGGGAGTTCTTCTGGGACAGGATGGGTCTAAAATCCAGATGACCCGGGGAGCCAGTTTCCAGGGAGGAGAGCTCCTGTGCATGCTGCTGCACCTATAGTATATATACCCAGTCTGGGCTTGATAGTGAACTGGCAGGTATTGCGAATGCAACACGATGCTTCTGTGTGCTGTCTGTCTGCTTAGCCTGCCTACAGTCCATATACACACAAAAACTGTGCGATGCTTCAAGTTAGCGAGCATCCTGCACAGGCTGGAGGATACATCATCTCACCTCTCCATCACTGGATCAGCACCACATCTGGGAACTCAGAATGTGCTGGTGAGAGGCAGCTATCCACAGCCAGCAGGGTCTCTCTCTACCCCAGGGGGACCACAGGCACACTCTGCCCAGCAGAGCTCCTGCTTACTTTGGCCTGGTCCTGTATGACTTCTGCTTGAACATTGTGCTCTAGGAACCATCCTCATCCTGAACAGCTTTTTAGAAGCAAAGAGAAAAAAATGCTCTCCACTCTGCATCCTGCAGAGTTCTTGGTCCTTGTTCTGCTGCACCCCCAACCTTACTTCCCATGTGGGAATTAGCAGAATGAATACAGACTTTCTCTTCTGCCCATGCCCTCCCTGCAGGAACCCCAGGGATCAATGAACCACCCAGCTTGGAACAATCCAAGTGGTCACTTGTCAGGTGTGAAAGTTGAGATCAGGTCTTTCCAATCTGAAAAATCTCTTAAGTAGACTGTTGGGGTTCAAATCCCAGCTCTGCCCTTTAATAAGCAGGGTGATCCTAGGCAACATCCTTGGACTTTGAGTTTTCTCATCTGTAAGATGGAGATTTGAGTACCACCAGGTAGAAAAGAATTAAATACTTTCAGCTCTGAAAACTTCCTGCTCCACTCTTATGGGGTCAGGGCCATAGCGCCCTAACCGACTTCCACATCTGGTGCCTGGGACTCCCCTGGCTTGTACCTTTCCCCTTGCAGCATAGATACGTTGTGATAATAGGTACAAAGATTTGAAAGGAAAAAAGTGCTGCCATCCTGGCCAGAGCTGCTTCTGGCAGCCAACTAGAACGCCATCTGCCAGGAGAGCCATGTGGCTCGCATGCCTCATCACCTCTGATGGCTGCAGAAGTCAACCTCATGGTCAACATCCACATGTGAGAGTGTGCCCAGCAGATGTGGCCTCCAGCTGCCTCCTGTACATTTTTTATTATTTTGTTGAAAAGATCAATATCTCTGAGGTTCAGCTACGTTCCTCCCAGGTCCTGGGCCATTGGCCGGCTTTTTAATTTGCGCGGTATTATTACATTATGTACTGTCAGGAGAGATTTCATTAACTTCCCATAATGTGGCCATACTGCACATTATCCAAACTGAAACAACTTTCCCTGGGCTCTCTCAGAGGCCAACAGTCCAATGAGTTCTTTATGACTTTGCAGTAAATTTAAATACACTGAGCTCCTCATAAAACTTAAGTATTCCACTCATTCATCCTTTGGGCCAGTAGCATTCTAGAAGGCCTGGGGAAGATTGCTGAATGGCAATCCCAAATCCCAAATGGTAGTTTCTGGCTTGCCTCCAATGTTAAGGGTGTGGACCCTCCAGTCCAGACTATCAGGGTTCAAATCTCCACCTGCCATTTAACAGCTATGTGAACCGGGGCAATGTACTTGAACTTTCTTTGCCTGAGATTTCCTATCTGTAAAATGGGTTAATAATAGTACCATTACTGATGAGTTTCACATGGAAGACTGGTACAGTACCTGACAATCATCAGTCCAGTCAGGGGGTAGATGGTTTTCAGAGCCATCTGCCACTGGAGACTATTGTGTGGCTACCAGGAGTCTGTTCACATCTCCAGGGAGAGCGCCATTTCCGATTTCTGTTCATTGTGGTCTAATAGCATTTTATAATTCCCAGGATCTTGCAATACCCACAGCCTCTCTCCTCTTCTCATCTCATCTCATTCACAGCATGCTTCTTTACCAGCTTCCAGCTCCTCTAACACAACTCACTGCTCCAAGCCCCCATGTCTTCCCTCTGGGTCCTGTCCCTGCATACACCTGACAGCCCACTGGGCCACATCAACACCTGCTCATCTTCCAGGAGAGCCCAGCAGACAGCCATCTCTCCTGACAACCCCGGACCACCTTCCCCAGTTGCTCCCACCATATGTCAGGCTCCACAGGCTTCCATCCAACTCTCTCATTAGAGTTTGTGTGTGTGTGTGTGTGTGTGTGTGTGTGTGTTTGTGTAGGGATACATAAGTTGTATGTTTTACCTTGTTTACTACAGAGGTCTCCTGCAAAATGTGAGGCGAGAATGTATCCATCTGGGATGGATTTGTAGTAGCAACGCTCAGTACACTAGAAAAAAGTAATTTGGTGACCCAGTGAAAACCTGAGCTCTAAGGCCACTCCCACTTCACCTGTGATAACATGCCATGCCTTTGAAACGGGTGTTCTCCTGGAAACCTTTTCTACAAGCTCTGCAGTCCTCAGAGATTCTCGAGAAAGAAATGTGCACTGGTCATTTCTCATAAGAGTGTTTATTTACTGTAGTTGGTTTTTAGTTAACCCTTCTGTTGTCTTCAGAACCAACATGTGCTGGAGAGTGCATGACTGCTCAGGGGATTAGGGAGCACCCCAGAGGCCTGTCAACCCCAGGGCATCACTGGGCTGCATGTGAAGCCTCTTGGTTGGGGCTCCAGTCTCTGCCTGTGGCTCTGAAACAGAAAAGAATCTTCTCCTGAACGTCAAGGGTTCTGTGGGTATAACACTGTCCTCCTGGGATTCAGTGCCTACACTGAGAACTCCAGGAACAAAAAATGTCTGCCTGTATGCATGATGCAAGGCTTTATTTGGAAGACAGAATGATGCTACTCAAATATATGACCCTTTGTATTTCCCCTGAGTCCTCACTCACCTCCTGAATCTAGGGACCAAAATCATGTGCAGCAAGCACATCCCCATGGTACCCCACTCCCATGCTGTGGGGAAACCTGGAGGATGAGTATAGGAACAGGACTTGAGATGGCTGGGGCAATGGAAATATCCCAGTCTGTGTTGGAGACTCAAGTGCTCCAAGCTCCTGGCCCCAGGTGTTGGAAGGTGGGGTGCAGCTCTGCCCCAGTAGCTGCTTCCATCCCCAGGCCTTGTTCTTCCCCTGCACAGCATTTGATTATGACCCTCATTGTCAAAACCTTCCCCACAATGTAGTTAGTGCACATGACATAATTAATGTTAAATTATTGGTAAAGGACACAAACTTCCTCTTATTGTATATCATCGTTGAACACTTCACAGACCACCTGCAAAATAACTTGGGCTCTCAGGTTAACTTATTTATGTATTTTTTTCCATAGGTACGAGAAAATTCTAATGATAATCGTAAGATTTTTAGAATCAAATCACAGATGTAGCTAAAGTTATACATGAAATTTTGAAGTCTTAAATCCATATGTTGAAAAATGAATGTTAATGATCTCTAAGTCCATCTCAAGAAATTAGAAAAAGACATTACATCCAAATATTATCAGAAAGATGAAAATACTACACATAAGAACTTCAACTATGGGGGGGTCAGCATTTGTGGGTCATGGGGGTTGTCATGACAAAGAAAAGATTTGACAAAAAAAACCCCAACTTTAATATTTATGTCATGTTATATCTGTGTGCTTAAATTATGTTATTTACAACTTTTATAACTAGAGGCCAGTGAGACAGATATTAATTCTGATGATTAACAAAGAATTGGTGCCTTCAAGTTAAAATGTGTGTCACTGTGGCTTTCCATCACCAACATTCAGACCATAGTATAGTGATGTTTTTTCCAGCTACTGGATTCATTCAATTAAACTCCCTGGAGCTGGCAGGGTAGGGGTTAGGTCGTTACAGTTGCTTCTCACCAGGGTCCATCATGACTTTCTGGATACTGTGTAACTCAACTAAAATAGACTGGTAACTAGAACACCTGGGCAACAAGGGGTTCGGACTGCCATCCTTGGTGTTGATTTCCACTTTTTGTCACTCCCAAACCTGCTGCCTGTAATAAAGTTTTATTGGCACACAGCCATGTTTATTCTCCTAAGTGTTGGGCTACACTATACCTCAAAATCAATTAATTGATAAAAAAAAAAAAAAGCACCAGGGAGAGTACTTTCTCTCCCCCCTGTTGGGGCTTTTCACAAAATTACATCTTTTTTTAAAAAAAAATCTGTTCCTGATGAAAACTTGAAAACCATTGTGTGGGGGCTTCATTTCAGGAGAAATAACACAGCAGCAAAATTGAAATGATTTTGAAGGCAAGCTGTTAGACTGAGCCTTCAAACGTGCAAAAACTGAAAATAGCGATCAGGTTGGTTGAGTTAGGAATAATTTTTTAAGCTTAAAACTATTCTATTTGTGTTTTGTGACAAAACATAACAAAAGGATCCTTCAGTGAATTGGTTATGCATGTTTTAGAAACCCATGGTTGGGCTGGGTGGTAGAGTACTTGCATAGCATGCATGAGGCCCTTGGTTCAATCCCCAGCACACACAGACACACACACACAAAGGTTATTTTGAAAGGTGTACACTGATTCCTTGACACGGTTGATAGAACATTTTCATATTGGCCACATTTTCTACAAGAAAATTGGACACATCTCAGTGCCTGCAGTCTTATCTCCCCGGATCAGGCTGAGGAGAATCCAATCCATGGGTGGAGGGCCACACCTAAGCCCCTGCTCCTCAGTCCCCTGCAGAATCGGAAGACATTCCGCAATTTCCTTTGTGTCTTTGAAGGATATTCCCTGAGTCCCTCCGGTGGCTGATGGCTACCCAGCAGTTTGAGTCTGCAAAGAAGCTGATCCTGCACTTCACACAGAAGAACTGCATGAGCCCTGAGAGCGACATCAAAGGTGTGATGCCGGGTAAGTAACTAGACTGTGGGCTGGTGGAGGCGTCCAGAGGCTCCGGTGGAGCAGGCCCTGATTCCTGGGCTGGTTTTGCCACACCAAGTAGCTGTTCCATTCAGTTCTCCTGCAACCACTTGGTTTGAAGAAACGCAACACTAACATCTAAAGGCTAGGAGTTAGAGCAAATTGAAATTCTGTCCACTTTCTGGGTGCTGATTTCTTTCATGATCAAGTTCAACACACTGTGGTGCTCCACATGGCCCTTCCAAATCTTGAAGTGGGGTGTGAGCCTAATACACACCTGATCTCCACTGGGTCCGTTGGGCTTTGGCACACAGCCTAACCTGTCTGCCTTGCCTGATCTTCCAGGTTTAAAAGCCACCAAAGCTCTGACTCAGGGTGCAAATAGCCCTCCTGACTTCTCTTTTCCTGATAATGACCTTCAGAGAGCTGCCATTGTCTATTTCTGGCCATGATCTGGTTGTTGGGCAATGGAAGAACTGGAAAACTGTACTATTCTTGCATAGTGGTTCAGATCCATAGAATTCTTGTGAATCCAAGGCATTATTACAGGCTAGGTAGAGCTTTAAAGCTGGGGATCCATAAATGTCACCAGAAGGTTGTTCACATCCAGATTCCTGGGCCCCTCTTTGGACCCAGAGATGTGGACCTAGCAGATCTGAAATAAGCCCTGAGAACTTAGATTTGCAATAAGCACTAGAAGAGGTTCTGGTATAAGTGGTGCACAGATCGACTTCTGAAAGACACTGTAGACCCAAGCGCCCTACCCTGAAAACTGTTATTGTAAAATTTCCCAGGAAAATGATCCATAGGTCCTTGTCCAGGACCTATGTCCCCCACTGTCAGAAATCCTTGTTATGACTGTTCATTCATTCAACAGATACTTACTAAACACCCACTGTGTGCCAGGTGCTCTTCTAGAGCCAGGAAGAAAATAAGCCAAGGCTTGCTCTCAGAGAGCTCCAAGGCAAGGCCTGCAGGCAGACAGGAAGTGGTTACATGTGCACTCAGAAGCAGGGGTGGGACAGCAGGGCCAGGGGATGAGAGTGGTGGGGAGGAACTGCAGTGGGAACAGCTGGACAAACCTGGCTTCAAGGCACAAGTGAGCAGGAACCTGTGCCAGGTAGGAGAATGCACCCTGCAGGCCTCCATTCCCATAGGAAAGGAACAAGCAAGGAACCAGAGCAGAGAAGACTGTAGTCCCTAGCCAGACTTCTCATTAGACTCCTGAATCAGAAGATCTGATATCCTGAGTTGTTAGAAGCTCCGCTGGTGCTGCTGCTCAACCAGGATGCCTTCTCTGCCTCCACCTAGAGGACAGCTGGGCTGGGTCACCACCACCTGCTGGGTAAGGTGTGTTCCACCAGCACTGCAACCTAGGAAGAGAGCACAGGTCAACCTAAAATTCTGACCTCTCTGGAATGAAGGATGGGAGCCAGGTCTGGTCTCCATGCAGAGTACTGAGTGCTAGTGCCTCAAAGGAGCATCTGTGGTTCCTTTGATCCAGGGGCACAGATAGCAGATGAGATGACACATAGTGTTTCTATGGCAGTCCTGTTTCTAAATGATTTGCAAGGATTGGCTCATATATTTAATCCTAAATGCTTTACATGTATTAAGCTATTTCTTCCTAAAAGTCCTATGAGGGAGGAACTATAATTATCCCCATTCACAGATGAGGAAACTGAGACTATGTGGCCTTGCTGTGAAACTGAGGTCACATGGCTACCAGGTAGTAGAACTGGAACTTAAATCCAAGCAGTGGCTTCCCTGTGCTGCTCTCAAAAGGAGAAGGCCCTGGAGACATGTGGGAAGGAATGAGTATTAAGTTAAGCTTTCGCCTTGGAACCAGGTTTGCTTGCTTTGGGCCATCCCAAGAGCTCCCCCAAATTTCCCCAGGTCTCTTTCATTAGCAGGTTAATGCTCTTATGCCTTACAGTACATTTGTTTCTGGCCTTTCCCTGATTAAGTCATCACACTTCACTTCTTGGAGGTTAAAATATTGCCGGGGAAAAGCTTGTTTCCTCAATCCTAATTACCCTGATTCATTTCCCTCCTGTTCTTGAAAAGGGGTATTAATTTTCTTCTTTTTAATTTTCTTGCTTATAAGCTTTGTTGGAGCTTATTTCTATTCTGGTGTCCCAGGCAGGAGGCAGGGCAGGAGGTGGTTGGGACACTTGACTTAACACCAGGAGAAAGGCTTCACCTGCACCTGGGAGCTGTCATCACAGAGCTCTCTCTGTGGGTCACTAACTTCACATCTGCCTCTGGCTCTCTGTCACCTCCTGTCAGGTGCCTTGATGACAGTGTTGAGCAAAACAGGGAAGCATTTGGGAGACACAGCATGTCTCTTCCACCTGGCCAAAGCTGCCTTTTCCATTTTCCTCTGCTGATACACTTTTCTGCTTGAAATTGATTTCCCATCACTTCTTCCAGTCTCCTAACCAGCTCCTGGTCTCTTACTCAGCTCACTCCAACAGCTAAGTGGTCTACCTGGCCTGCTCCATCCTCCTACTGTCCCTTCTATCTGCAGCCGACCAAATATCCTCTGATCACATCAACACCTGCTTTAAAACTCTCTGGCAGCCTCCCTGGGTCTTTAGAATAGATCTCTGCATCTTCCAAGCAGGGTCCCTGCCTGGTCTCTGCCTATCTCCCCCAGACACCTGGCCTTTCTTGGGCTCCCACGTGCTTCCTCCCCATAGGGCCCATCCCAGGAAAGCCCTGTCCTCTCTCCCATCTTGGCTGACTCCTTGGAGTTCGAGTCAGCCCTCCAGTTGTGCGTGGTTTTAGCTGCAACACTTCCCCTGTTTCCCCTTAGGCTGGCTGTAATGAAGGATTTGTAGGACTCCTCATTAGTGCCTGCCACACCTGCAGAGCCGGGAGGCTTGGTCAGGCAAAGCTGGTCTGCAGAGCTGGCTATTGTACCCCCAGCACCCAAGAAGACCTGACAGGTACCAGGAGTTCCATGAATATTTATGGAATACACAGATCCTAGTTCCCTGTAACCAGGAAAGGCTAGGGCTGCTCATTCTCTCACCTCTGGGTAGATGAGTGTCTTGGATGTAGTGCTAGGTGTGTGGGGGTGGAGGGGGACTGTTCAGGCCCCTATTAATGCATCCTAACCTTGGGTTTATGCTAGGAGAAAATCTAATGTTCCAGAAATTTCCATTTCTATTCCTCTTTTAAAGCTATATTCAGTTTATCACTGAGCATGTCTGATGTTCTTAGTGACATGTTGCAGCTGAATTACTTTGGACACTTGGATGTGTTCCTGAGTGTCATTCTCTCCATGTCACATGACACACCCAAGTTTGACAGCACCCCTTCCTTCCCAGGTCATAAGTCCCAGTATTTTGAACATTTACAGCACAAGTAGAAGCCATAACGATTCCAAATTAGGCCATGTTGGTGATGTTGCACACTGCAGAAAAATCTTCCTGGTGAGGCTAGCAAAGAGCCATGGGGCATGGGGAAACCTTTGATGTGCATTTAATCCACATCAGAGCCTCATGACAGGGGAGAACATTAGTTCTCCCTTCTTTACTGGTGGGGAAGTTGGGCCCAAAGAGGCTGATCACTCTCCCCACCATGCCCAAGGTTGCCCCACGGAAAGGAGATCTTAGTGAAAGGTAGCCCAGGGAACAAACTGCCTTCTTTCCTTCCTTGGGGGAGAGCCATGGGTGAGGAACCGTTGTCCTCTTGCACTGAACCCTCTGTGGGCAGCCCCACTAGAGAAGCCAGGTTGCCTGGCACTGCCAGGATAGGTGGCTCTCTCAGAGCTGGGACTTGCCCTCACCTGTCTCACTCTTTGTCTTATCAGTCAGTTCAGAGCCTGCAGTGACAGGAGAGTCCCAGAATAAGGACACCTCTGTGTCCCCTGCATTAGCTAACTTGCCCAAAGTCACAGCACTCAAGTGAGGAAACAGATTTGACACACAACCTTTGCTTTTAACCCCACTGGAACGTGACTTCTGCCTCTCGCAGTGGGTTGGTTAGTGGAGTCTGCCGTGCTGGGCCAATTGTTGAAAACATGGGTAGATTTTGAAATTCAGCTGCCTGAGGAGACTGATGAGACTCGGAGAGCACATTTGCTCTAGTGGCCACAGGCCGGCATTCTAGATCCCTCCCTGGGGGACAAGGGCTACAGAGAAGAGAGACTCAAACCTCCACTTCTGAACCGGGGTTAGGACCTCAGAACTGCTACCCTGGTGCTTTGGATGTACATTTTTTTTTTCATGGCTTTTGTGGCAATGGTGTGGATTCCCACCCCACCTCGTCCTTTTCCTCCTCCTCCTCCCATTTCTATTTTTCTCCTCTCCTCACTTCTCTTTTTGCCTTTTCTTGTTTTTCACCTCTATAACTGACATTCTCCAATTTCACTGCTAACATTAGCATGGTCCTCAAGCACCAAAGCAAGTCCAGTTCACCACACACCCCTGCAGACCAACTCGATCCCCGCTGTGTACCTCCCACCCCTGCTATGGGCTGAGCTGCCACTGCCTTCTCCCCCTGCTGGCCTTGGAAGGAGTAGTTTGCCTCTCACACCCAGATCTTTAAATATGAAGAGACTGTGACCTGCTTCCTGGGGTGTGCAAGGCCACCCCTGCCTCCCACAGTAGGTGGTGAGAAGCCAGGGCATGTGCAGTTGCCAGACACCAGGCTGCGGGGAGGTGCTGCGTAGACACTTTGACACCTTCCACACCTTGTCTCACTTAACAGATGAGAAGCTGGACTCACAGCATGAACAGGGTCCTCCCTTGGCCACAGGGCAGAGAGATATTCCAGGACCCCAGTGGGTGCCTGAATCCACCAAGAGCACCAAACCCTGTATAGGCTTTGTTTTTTCCTCTATAAATATGCCTGTGATGGGCTGGGGATCTAGCTCAGTTGGTAGAGTGCCTGCCTCTCAAGCACAAGGCTCTGGGTTCAATCCCCAGCACCGCAAAAAAAAAAAAAAAAAAAATGCCTGTGATAAAGTTTGATTTTCAAATTAGGCACAATAAGAGATTAACAATAATAACCATATACTGTAATGAAAGTTATTTCCAACTTATGAATTGCTAATCTCTAGAAATGTCCATTTAATATTTTCAGAACACCATTGACTGCAGGTAACTGAAAACTCAGCTAAGGGACAATACTATGCATGACTTTCCTGACGAAGCTCACAAGAAGCACAAAGCTGAGCTCCATCAGGACTTGTCAGGCTCTCACCACATCCAGACCTCTGCTGCTGCCACACAGGGCAGGGAGATGCAAAGGATGGGGACTGCGCCTGTCTGGTCCAATGAAGTAGGCTCTACCTGCGTCTCAGTTTGACATTTTTCTAATGACTGTAGATCAAGAAAGTTGAAGAGTGTGGGAAGGGGACAGCAAGAGGCACACATTTCGCAGCAACGTCTCTGAGGCTTGTGTCTGATCGACTGTCCAAGTGTCTTCTTCTTTCCCCCTCCTTTTATTTCCATTTGCAAGGAGTTTAGAAAAGTCCCTAGGTTCGCATCTGCTAACTAGAGAGACCAAAAGGTCTCTCATATTCATTGCCCTTATGGGGTCTCAGAAGTCAGCTGAGGCTTCTTCCAACTCACAGCTTGTGGATTTTTATCCCAGAAGAGCACATGAGGAATTTTATGTTGTTGTTGATAGGAGGGTGATGTGAGTAACGGGCCCTGACAAAATATCAATATCTCTGCAAAGGTTAATTTAGTTCCATTTAGAGTAATGTGGTTACCTCTGTACACTACAGTCAATTCTTAGACTGGGCTCTAGGGTTTAATGTTATTTTAAAAAAAACTCAGATCATAATTCAATTGCTACACTTTCTTTAACATTGTATTTCATACACAATAATGCATCAGCAGTTAAGTATGGGCCACATTTTAAAAAGGAACAACTTCAAGCTGGGCATGGTGGCACAATCCCAGCAGCTCAGAAGGCTGAGGCAGGAGGATCATAAGTTCAAAGCCAGCCTCAGCAAAAGTGAGGCACTAAGCAACTCAGTGAGAACCTGTCTCTAAATAAAATACAAAGTATTTTGTGGGGATGTGGCTCAGTGGTCGAGTGCCCCTGAATTCAATTTGGATAACCCCACCCCCCCACACTGCAAAAAAGGTTATAACTTCAAATGCATATAAACTTGCTAATGGACATTTAAATTTCCATGAAAGATTTACCTGGTGAGAAAGTACAGCTATTGTAGTTGATTTCTAATGAGTTTTATAACAGTGAAGATACCTACATCATTGAATCTAAAAGCATCTGACAATCATATTTCCAGGCTCTTAAAAGATATGGTCATACACTGCATAATGACGTTTTGTTCAGTGTAAGACCACATACACATTCATGGTCCCGTGAGATTTTAATGGAACAGAAAATGCTCTAAACATCGTAGCTGCATAACATCATAGGGAAACACATTCCTCACATGTTTGTGGTGATGCTGGTGATAACAAGCCTACTGTGCTGCCTGTCATATAAAAGTGGAGCACATACAGTTACATACAGTGCATGGTTCTCGATAATGGCAGTAAACTGGTTTATGTGCTTACTACATATAGTATACTTTTATCACTGTTAGAATGTCCTCCTTATTGAAAACAAATGGTTGCTATAAAACAATCTGCTGTGATGCCTGCAGCAGCCTCTTCCATCTTGCTTTTTCCACATCTCTCCATGGCATCCAGAAGCCCCTCAGACCATCTTGGGCTGCATGAGCACTCAGTGAAGGTCACATGAGGACAAAGCATGTGAACATCACGTTCTCAGACTGCAGCCCCTATCGCTATTATTAAGTGACTCGAGTGTATTTAGTTTTATAACCATAGAGAAAGTGTGCCCACAAGTCAGTGTATTTTTGCTGAGAAGAAAATACAGGTCGGGAGACCTCAGGAGCTGAGGGAGTCTGTGGATAGTCAGGAAAATGCCAGCTGTGCTGGTTTGTGCAGAACTCAATCTCCACACTTAAATCTGGGGAAGAAGAAAGTTATGGAAACTCAGGGGGCATGGTCTTCCTCATTCAAAGGAATCCTTTACATCTGTGGGGCATTGGCTTGGGGATCCCTCTTGGACATTAAAATCTGCAGATGCTAAAGTCCCTTCTATGAAAGAGTGCAGTATTTGTACAGAACCTGCCCATGGCCTCCCATACCCCTTAGGTCATTTCTAGACCCTATGACACCTAATACAATGTAAATCCTATGTGAATAGTTGTTATGCTGTATTATTTAGGGATTCATGTCAAGAAAAAAGTCTGTACAAGTTCAGTAAAGATGCAATTTTTTTCAAATATTTTAGATCCGTGATTGGTTGAATCTGAGGATGAACAACCCATAGATACAGGGGATGGACTGCACATGCCCCCAGGCACTAAAGATTTCCTCAGTAGACAGGGACCTCTCTACCTCCACTGATGTTTACTTCAATACATTTCTTATTCTGGAATAATTTTGTATTCACAGGAAAGTTTACTGCCAAGACAGTACAGAATTTCTGTGTGCCCCAACTCAGTTTCTCCCATTACTAACATCTAAGATTTTCATGATATCTTTGTCAAAACTAAGAAACTGAATACCGCATATACTACTGTTACCCAACCTCCAGCCCCTTTGGTGTCATCATTCTTCCATTAGTGACTCCTGACCCAGGACTGCAGTTAGCCATCTCCTCTCCCCACCTCCACCCCATCTCCATCTCCCCTGATCTGTGACAGTTTCTCAGTCTTTCCTTGTTTTTTGTGACTGTGACACTCTTGAAGTGTACTGGCTCCCTCACTGGATCTGTGAAGTCTCTTCTTTTTTAACTCCTAAGTGGGAACATGCCACAAGGACACGCCCTGGCTAAAGAACAGAGAGGGGCCCAAGAGGCCGAATGTGGGACATTGCTGCTCATGGGCGAGGGCCAGTCAACTCCTGGAGGCTGAGGCCTTTTCTTGTTTTCATCTTCTCAGTTAAATTGCCAAGTCAGCAGACTTGTGGCCTGGTTACCATTTGGGGCACTGTTAGACTCAGTCAGAATGGCATCCTCGGCTACTCTTAGCTGCACCAGAGTCTCAGGCTCACAACTTCATAGTCACATCCCTTTGAGTCAACACATTGTCCATCTTGTTCAGCTCCCAAAGATGTTTTTGTTTTGTGTTTTGGGTGCTGGCATGCTAAACATGAGCTCTACCACCGAGCTACACTCCAGCCCCAGATCCCAAAGACCTTTTGTCAACTAAAACATGCACATGTACATATGTTTGTCTCTCAAATATTTGTCTCTCAAATATTCACATAACTGTATGGGCAGTTTCTATGAAAGGAGTCACATTCATGGTATCAGAACTAAAAGATAAATTAATAATTTAGACTTAACAGACATATGTAGAGAATTTCACCCATCAATGACTGAACATACTTTCTTCTTAGCAGGAAGGAACATTTTCTAAAATAGGCCACAAAGCAAGTCTAAACAAATACAAAAAAATAGACATAATCTTGCATCCTATCAGATCATAATGGAATGAAATTAGAAACCAATGATAAGATAGAAAATAGAAACCCACAAGGTTAAGAAGTACATCAACCTGTGGCTCTCTGGGTCTCTGAGTTGTGGGTGACACACATGGATACACATTCTGTAAAGAAAAGAGCCACTTATTTTGTTGGGCCTGGGTAACCTAGAATGTCATCATCAAGTGTTATACTCAGACAAAAGTTAAATGAGTCTACACTGTTTATTTGTAGATACCTGCCTGGTATGTACACCAAAAAAACAAAAAAACAAACAAACAAAAAAAAACAGGGTTTTTTTTTTTTCCTTTTGGACACTTACACTTCTATGCTCTGGCTCCCTTTCAGTCTCTGCAGGGGATTTTGAACTACAAAGTTTGAGTCCTGTGAATACATTTCTATCCTAAAAGCCGAGACCCTACCCCCTGGCTTAAAAGAAGGAAAGGCTTTCTCCCCTCTGTGTGGTGTCCTGACTGGAATCTTCCATCCCACAATCTTCCATCTCACACAGTCTGCCTTTTGCAGAGCTGGAGAAGGAGCTTTCCCGGAGGCCCAAGAAGGTGTGCATTGTGAAGGTGGTGGGGACCCGGAACCTGTGGAAGAACATCGTGGTTCTTTGTGTGAACTCGTGAGTCACAAGGGGACATGGGTGGCCAAGTTGTGGAGTGGGGGGTACAGGACCCTCCTCCCTGCCCCACAGCAGACTTTGAATCACAGCTTGTCCCCCGCCTGCTCTCAGTCCAGCTCTCTGTGAAGGGGGTCATGGGAAGTGTGATATACCCCATCAAAGCTACCTGTGGACTTGAAGATATCTACCACTCCACCAGGAAGTCCTGGGCAGCTAGCACCCAGCCAGTGGTCCCCACCCCATCCTACTGGCCATCTTGCCCTGTGTTCTGCACAGTGCTAGAGTTCCCCAAGTATAGGAAGCCCAGGTGGAGGCCCAACCTAGGTCACAACACATGTGTCCTAGAAACAATGCCCTCTCTCTGCTTTTTAAAAGAACGAGGGGGTTTGAAATGATGGGGCCTTGCCTGGCTCTACAGCCCAGGACACAAAGCGGCTGTGTTCCCTGCCTGCACTCAGCCCTGCCTCTTAGACCTGCAACCCAGCCAGCTCAGAGGCCCCAACCAGGGGCAGCCACAGATAGTGGTAGGTCAGTCTGAACCAAGAGCAAACCCAGATGCCCTCCAAGAAGCCTTTCACATATTACTGTTCACACCTATCTGCTGGGCCCTGTGAGGGAGCCCATTGCCCACACAATGGGCTCAGCATATACCTGGAAAGGTCCTTTCTGTGTCAACCCATAGCTTAATAACCTGCCTTTCCCTGACTGTACAAGATGGACCTTCATTTAGGATCATATCTTATCTGGGGTGATTAACTCCCATTAGGGGTTGGCAGTCATCTGGAGGGAGGGGTTTGCACATTATTTGTGAAAGGTCAACTGGGGGAAGAGTTTGCACCTGTCTGTGGAAGGTCTCAGGCCTGCCTTCAGGTAAAGAGAGGCCCAGGATTGGGGCCTGTCATTTCCCACAACTCTTTTCTGTCAAAGCAGCTCCATTTAATCAGTTCTCAGTTTGGGGGTTCCAGATTAAATTTCATTTGTGAAGGATACAAAGATTTTACCACCAAAGGATAGAAAAGAAAAGATCAAATCACTCCTGATACCTCTTGGGATGCCCAGGCAAGCGAGGGACCAGCCACAGTCATGCAGTGATCAGGGTCAGAGCTCTCGGTCACCCAATGTCAGCACCAGGCACACTCATCCCACTGCTGTCCAATCTGCACATGCCTGATAGGTTAATGGTACTATCAAGAATGAAATGACTTCTCCAACTTTTATATTGAAAAAACCACAAAATTTGGCATAGACAAGATGGCAAGTTAACTTTTTCATAATTCCTATGGAGGAGGAAGGACTCCATCTCCCTGGTTTTTTATCTTAAAATTACCTGTTGTAGGCAGAGTACTTCATTTCTACCAGAACAAAAAAGTAGAAGATTGCCTTGAGATCCCAGCAGGCCAGGAAGAAAAGAAATTAACACAGGATCCCAGGAGACTAACCAAATCAAATCAATTGCTAGATTATAAAATGGTTGCACAGGGGAACTGGGTCCTGTAGAGGATCTCCAGACTGGAAATGCATTCACTAGGCCAAGGGTGCCTGCCCTGTGTGGGGGCAAGATCTGTTGTGACTGACCTTGATGCATCCTCAAGGTCAAATGGAAAGCATTTACATTTCCCTGTAGCATGAAAGAGTGGTTGGGAGAGGAATTTTTAGCTGTGGGTAGACAGAGCTGACAGAACTGAAATATGAATGGCATCACAGGTGTTTCAGATTCTGCCACATCCTAAAGGACACTTCAGAGCCCTGGAGATATGTGCTGGGCATCATCGACCCACGTTTTCATTCCTGTTTTCCTAGGTGGATCTCTGTGCCACATTAGGGTACACGTTTTCCAACAGGTTTATATGCTCATGTGGGGCAGTAAAGAACTGAACCCAGGACAGTGAGGGGGAAGCTGGGATAAATGAATAACTGGGACAGTTTCCTGAAGATTAAATGTCTCCCTTTGGCCTGATTTCTAACAACCAGTTCCCTTGGTTGAGAAGAAACAGGTAGGAGTGAAATAAGTAGTTCTCTAGATGGATCCCCAAGTTTCCAGAACCCAAGTGTCCAAAGAGGAGGAGTGACCCCAAGAGGCAGTGTGTCTCAGCTGTTGTCACTGACCGGCTGAGAACTGCCCTGTGCCTGTTTGCCCATCTTGACCACCTATGATACTGTCGTGGGATTAAATGAGCACACAAAGTGCTTTGCTTTACACCCTTGGTTCCCAGGAGAGATTGCACTTAAACAAGAGGCCTCTCAGACATTTCTTTGAAGTCTTCTCTCCTGTATTCCACTCTGTCAGAGGTTCACTTTGATAACAGCATGTTTTCCCCGCACATATTGAATTGCTTCCCTCTCCCTCCCAGTCAAGGGAGATGGGGCTTCCCTTGAGTCTGTGCAGGCCTGCCCACTGCCCCTCCTGGTGTATGTCTGTGTGTGTCTCCTACAGGCTGACAGGGTATGGGATCCACCACTGCTTTGCAAGGAGCATGATGGGTCACGAGGTGAAGGTGCCACTCCTGGAGAACTTCTATGCTGACTACTATACCATGGCCAGCATCGCACTGGCATCCTGCCTGGCCATGTGTGTGGTGGTCAGGTTCCTTGGGCGCAGGGGAGGGCTGCTGCTCTTCATGATCCTCACCGCCTTGGCCTCACTTCTACAGCTTGGGCTCCTCAACTGTGAGTGGGTTGAGGGAAGAAAAGGGGTGGAGTTGGGGGTGCTGGAGGAGGGAAGCTGGCAAACTACCAGAGTATTTGGAAGGCTTATCAGTTTTCTGTTACTGTAACAAAGTACCCAAGATAATCAGCTTAAAGAACAGAGAAGTTTACTTTGGCTTTCAGTGTTGGAGGTTCCAGTCCATGGTCAGTTGGTCCACTGCCTTTGTGCTGGGGCAGGGTAGTACATCATAGTGGAGTTCATGAGGCAGGAAGTTGCTCACCTCATCGTAGAGAAGCAAAAGAGAATAAGGAAGATGAGGGGCAGGGGTCCCAATATCGCCTTTAAGGAGATGCTCCCCAAAACCTAACCCCTTCTAATAGGTCCCACCTCCTAAAGTTTCCATCACATCCCAGTAGGACCACAGGCTGGTGACCAAGCTTTCAACACATGGACCTTTTGAGATCCAAACCATAACAGAAGGGCTGGATGAGACTTGAGGAGTTTTCTGTGGCCTGAGTGGTCATTCCAAAGTCAACAGCTTTAAAAAACTACTTTGGGAAGGACGGCACTTTATTAGAGTGTCTCTGGACTCTGCCTCTGAGGACACTGGGCCTTCCCTCTTCCCTCTGCCCCCAGCTCTTTGGCCCTAGGTCAGTGCCCTCCCAGCTGCATTATGACTCCCCAGCATGCCAGGCCTTTGGAGTCCTGGTAGATGTGACTTTGCTAATGAGCAGACTATTTCTCTGTGATTCATCACATGACAAAGAACAAAGGACCTGTTTCTTTGTCTGAAATAAGGGGAAAATAAATGTTTCGACACCCTCACATGGGGGTACTGCTTTTCCACATACATTCCCATTTATCAGTTTCTCTCTAAACTGAAGAATTTCCTGGTAAATGTTTAAAATAATTTAAGAAAAGGCTAGAAAATCCATCTAGTCCCTCCAGCAAGCCACCTCTGTGCGTGGAAAGAGCACCACTTCACCCCAGGCCTGCCCAGAGCACAACATGAACGAGCAGGACCGCCTTCTCATGCCCAGTCCTCCTGGGACAGGCTGGGGACACTGTGGGTAAAGCAATGCTGTGGCATGGCCCCACAGCTCCCAGCTGTCAGTTAGCCTCAATGACTGACCCTATGCACCCCAGATCGAAGCAGCCCTGTTGTGCAGACTGGATTATAAAACAGCTAGTTTCCAACTCAGGAGTGATTTTTCTAACATGAGCAGGTTCTTATGCATTCAATACCTTGCAGGGAGACTGATCTTATTTGCAGCTGTGACTAATGATGGAAATAAACAAGTGGCATCTCCCTCCATCTCTGTCCCCTGATGAGCATTGCACTAGCTTCCCTTCCAGGGAGCCTCTGCAGAGCTCACACAGTTGGGAAAGATGTGTTAGGGAGCCTCTGTTCCCAGGATGTCACAGATGCTCTCTGGCCCTTAGCAGTAACCCTGGAATAACTTTATATGCAAGGATTTACTAGGGTCTCTGTTCTGAAGGGTTGTATTCTCCCCCCAGGCTCTGAGGCCAGTGGGGCTTCAGCCCTCTCTTCACAAAAAGCTCTTTGTTTAGTCCAGGGTGAATTCCACTGCCCAGGCAGCCGGCGCCAACCCAGACATAGAAGGGAGTTAGCTCAGAAACAAGTCACATGGGCGCATACTGCACTAGTTCCATGTCTAACATGCCTTCTCCCTCTCTTCCCACTTTTGTTACCCTGTGCATGTGGGTGCAATCATTTCCATGGGCCCAGTGATCGGGAAATACAGCCAGCATCCAGACTCAGGTGAGTCCCAAAAGCTTGGACTTGCACATCCTCATCTTTTATTGCACCCATGTGGGAGTTTTCATAAAGACTCACAGACTGGCTTCCTTTTTCTCTTTCTTCTCCTCCCTTTGCCCTCCAAGAATTGCAGCTGAAGTTGGCCGTAGGTTGGACACTATAAGCATACATTTGTATTCTCTACCCGCTCTTGCTGCTAGGGAGAGCCACTCCTGTTTCCCCAGTTTTGTGCAGCTTGGCACGCATGCCCTCCCCATCCCCTGGCACCCAAAGTCAGCACAGGGCCCTGGCCCCCTGCTGATAATGCTTTGTCTCATGGACAGCACCTGAACAGGATCAGAAAGTCCCAGGAGTGTTGGGGCCTGGCTGTCCATGCTTCCGGAAGGAAGCCTTTGTCTCCTCACAACTCAATGCAAGCTCGCTGCTCTCCAGTCATGGGACAGCAGAGCAGCTGCCCTGAACCTCGTGCTGCCATCACACCTGGCTGGCCCAACCCAAGCCCATGCTGCACTATCCCTGAGGAGCACTTGCCCTCCCATGCAATCCTGGGGGGAAATCTAAGCTGGGCCCAGATGTGTGGCCCACAAACACATGCCAATGAGCTGTGCTTCAAGCTGCCTTGTGCAAACTAGGCTCTAGGGGCATTGATGCGCGTTGCAGGGATCAGCTAAGCACTTTCCCTCCAAGCCCTTGAATTCTTCTGGGGTTATTTGTGGTCTTGTTCTCTTAAATCAACACTAAGATACTCTGCCTCCTGGCAAGGGCTGATCAAACCCAAGGCTGAAATCACTGAGGCTCCTTTAGAAGCTGGGGCAGGAGGGGTGCTGCTTAGACAGCAGGGAGATGGTCCACCTGCTCCCTGCTGGGCATGGCTCCTGGCTGCAAAATTCAGGTCACCATGAGCTCAGGCATGCTTGATGCAGGGGGACTCACAGAAACCCAAAAGAGTTTCCTGCCAAGAAGGCTCCAGGCTCCTAAGCCTGGAGGTGCTACCTGAGCAAAGGAAACTGCATGCCCCTGACTGTACTGCAAACTGGGCAGCAGGGAGGAGGGACGTCCCTGTGGGTGGTCCCAGGCTTTCCTCCTCCCATGCTGCTCCTGCTCTGCACTCTCACCCCTGGCCTAGCTCCCACCCATTCTTTTCTGTTCCCCCCTCACTTCTTCTTCTTCTGATTCCCTCCAGGGATGAGTGACAGCGTCAAGGACAAGTTCTCCATTGCGTTTTCCATCGTGGGCATGTTTGCCTCCCATGCAGTGGGAAGTCTTAGTGTGTTCTTTTGTGCGGAGATCACCCCCACGGTGATAAGGTGGGTAAGAGGGGACACCGGCAGCACATTTTCTTCTGGGGATGAAGTCCTTGGCTACAGGCTCAAGTGTCATGAACCCCAGCAACTCTCTGCCCCTCCCTGCCTTCTGGACCAGGGTACCGGGTGTGCAGGTCATGTCAGCTGCATGACTCACAGCCAGATGGTCAGCTTCACTCTGACCCTGAGGCACCCAAGGGACAGGTGAGAGCATGATCCCTGATCCTGTCCAGGAAGTAACCAGGGGAATGGGGAGCAGAAAACTGTTCACATATGGAAAACATGGCAGTGACTGGAAGGGGGAGAGAGAAACAGAACACTTACACCCGTATTTCTGCTAAAATCAGTGCAGTTAGCTCTTCTAAGAGACCTCAATACCAAAGCTATCAAAAAATAAAAGGAAGCTGGATGTGGTGGCATGGACCTGTAATCCCCTCTACTTTGTAGGCTAAGGCAGGAAAATCATGAGTTTAAGCTCAGCCTAAGCAACACAGCAAGACAGTCTCAAAAAAAAGGAAGCGAAAGGGACCTATTTTTTTACTGGCCTAAGAAGATTAGAAATCAATAATCCAAAGGAAGGCTTCAGAGAGAGGAAGCCCAGGAAGTTCTCACTTTGATTTAGTTAGGAAAGATTTATTGGGAGCCTGCTATATGCCAGACTCTAGGCCAGGTAAATAGAACATAACCCTGGCATGCATGGAGTTTGTCCTTAGTCCATCCTTTCCAGAAAGGTGTCATTAATATGGGCTTAATACTTTTGTTTTAATTCATAAAGTGAAGTTTCGTTCGTCTCATGCTTTCCCTGGAAAGTAGTACAGGGATGGATAACACCATTTAATGTCATCATTAAAGCATAATAAAAATTAAGTGATTTAAGAGTGTCACTTAACTGCAATCATGTCATTTTCCTAATACAAGTTGAGCATTCCTAATCTGAAAATGTAAAAACCCAAATTACTCCAAAATTCAAAACTTTTTTCCAACATGACATCATAGTAGTATCACAAAGTTTCATGGACAAAATTATTTAAACTGTTATGTAAGAATACCTTCAGGCTATGTCTATAAGTTGTATATAAAACGTAAATGAATTCTGTGTTTAAACTTGGGTCCCATCTCTCAGATATATCATTATGTATACACAAATATTCCCAAATCTGGAAAAATCCAAAACCTGAAATATTTCTGGCCACAAGCATTTTGGATAAGAAATACTTAGCCTGTGCTTGCTATTTTGTGACTTACTGAAGAGCTTACCTTGGTTTATATCACACTGAGCTTTTTCTAAGGACATCTTTAGCATCAAAGCACATGCTTTTTAAAAACATAAATTGTGAGTATAGGCAGTTACTCAGCTGTGAGCTAAAACCCAAAAATCAGCATGGTGACACCCTTTTGGAAGAACAAGTAGAGGCCATTCCTATTCCAGGCAAGACCCAGAAAGACTAATTATTTAGCCCCTCTGGTGCTAGGGAGGACTTGGGGAGCAGGCAGGCAGGCTTGTAGACTTTCTTCCTTTACACATTCCCAGTAGTTATGCTGACAATAGAGTTTTCAACAGGCTCATTTTGATTCATTCTCTTGGATTTGTTCAATACAAACAAAGAATGATGGCTACTCAGTTCCTGTAAGGAAATGCCAAGGTATTGTACGATTAAGAAAAAAGTAATTAAGTGACAAGTAATCCATCCTGTTCCTACCTTCTGAGTAAGCCAGTCAGGAGACGTGTTGGCTTGTTTCATGCCTGCAGTTGCAAAACACCTCGGCACATAGCAACTTCTTTCTTTACCTAGTAAAATTTCCTTTATTAAAGAATCCAGCAAAGATGATTCTTTCAAGAGGTCCAAAGTCCCAGTTAGACTTTTTGGGTTTCTGGCTGGCCTCTCTGCAGTTTTATAATGATTATGCCTGTTTCTCTGGAGGGAGGGCACCCCTTAACTCTGGCAGTTGGTAGCCTCCTTATTTATTGTTACATTTTGCTTAGCAAGCTAGATTGGAGGAAATATGGTATCCTTTTCTTCTTTGATGCAAACCTGAACAGATTATATGGGAATAGAAATTCAACAAATATGTTCTGAGACTCAGCTCACCAAGATGACCGACTGGAAAATCATTAGGCCCTGAGGGATGTTTTTGTACCTGCACAGGATGAAAGGAAATTGAGTCCAAAGGGGGTCTCCTGGCCAGGCTGGAAGAATGTCTAGTGTTCCTGATATAAATCACCCTTCTCCCTGTGAGACCTTCTCACCCATGGACTTGTACAGCTCTTTCTTGCACATGTATTCAGAACAACTCCCACGAAGTCCCTAGGGTGGAAATCCCCTGCATCACATGGATAAGTCCAAGGAAAGGAAAGTGAGGGTGGGCAGCTTGGGGAGGTCTGTGGGCTTCCTCTTTCTTAATGCAAAACTTACTTTTTTCAACAATGCTGCATTAAAAACAAACCTTCTGAGCAAGAGCAGTAGCAAAGATTAAGATGTCAGGAGTGACTGTAAACAAATACAAGAATAAGTTTTCCATAGAAACGCTTGCAGATCCTTTGTCCCAAGGATGACAAAGACTAAATAGAGTGAACAAAATTGTGTTTCATGAGATTCTGTCCAGAATCTATATGTCAGAATCGCTTCCCTACTGCTTAGGCTTAATCCAGATGGTGTTTATCAGTCATGTGACAGCTTCTTCTGAGATTTACTTCCAAGGCTTCAAAAACTAGGTGCAAGTTGCAGGTGTGCTGGGAAAAGGCCTATATCCCATGGCCCCATCTCTCCCTTTGGCTTGAGCAGAAGTGGCCTGGGGGTCCTGGGTTGGTCTGTTAGCAGCTGGTGGATTTTCTGTGGCTGGTCATCTTGTCTGTCTGCTGTTGATCTGGAAGCTGCAGGCAGGAACTCCTGGGCCTTCACTGACTTCCTTTCTCCATACAAAGGGGTCAGCGTCGGGGAGGAAGCAGGCATTGGTGGTCATGACAAGTTGGCTTCATGGTCTGCATAATTCCAGGACCAGGAGCCCTGGGTGTTGGTACTCAGTTCCCATGCAGTGTCTGAACTCCTTTGTTCACCCTCTCCTGCACACCTCCCCATCCTGTACCCCCAGCCCATCCTTCTAGATCATTTGCAGTCAGACTGGGCTTGTCTGAGAACTTCCTCCCTGAACAAGGTCCCAGGGTCTTCTGTTCTGATGTTGCTTCAAGAGGAATCATGAAGGACAAAGATGACCTGTGCTTTAATATGGCACTTAGAGTCTATTTCGTTTCTTTTCAAATTTGTGCCTTAAACAAATCTAACATCTGATAACAAATACTGAGTGACCAGATGAGAAGCCTCTGCATATTCCATGCCAGCAGCATCTGCGATGTGTATGCACTGAGGGGACGAGGAGGATGAGGGTGCAGCGGAGTACAGAAGAGCGAGGGACAGAGTCGGCTGGGTGTGATCCCAAACTCCACATCGTCCTGTGGCCTTGGGCAAGTCACTACCCAGCTTTAGTGTCTTTACTTTAAAATGAGACTAAGCTTACCTACCTTGTTAGGTGATAGTGAAGAATGGAGGGGGAGAGAGAGGGAGAGAACAGGCATCCCTCTCTCTACACCTGCAGATTTAACCAACCGCAGATTGAAAATATTTGGAAAAAAAGTCCTGTCTGGAATGAACATATACAGACTTTTGTGGGGTCATTATTCCCTAAATAATACAGTGTAACAACTACATAACATTTACACTGTATTAGGTATACTAATATAGAGATGATTTAAAGTATGTGGGAGGATATTTACAGGATTTATGCAAATATACCACATTTTTTACAGAGTACTTGAGCACCCAAGGATTTTGTTATTTCAGGGATCCTGGAACCAATCCCCTAAGGGTACTAAGAGATGACTATGTATGTAAAGAGCCTACCCTCAGTAAATGACAGTTGACACTATTATTCCTACAATGATTTTTTTGACAGTGACATTTATTTCTCTAAAAAGTGGTGTGTAAATATATATATTTTTATATATATATTTACTTATATAAATATATAATTTATTATATATATTTATATATTAAATATATAAATATATATTTAATATATAAATATATTATATGTTTATTTATATATTATATATAATGTTATATATTTTATATATTATATATTTATTTATATATTAAATATATATTTAATATATTTATATATATTGTTTATATATATTGTTTGTCTTTGACTTGAAAGAAATATAGTAAAGATAAATTAGGAAATATAAAAGAGGAAGTGAAAATGGGAGGTTTGTTTCTTGTGCTAAAATGCAAGATGGTGATGTTTACATTTTACAACAATCTGAAAATTCTGGAATTCTTAATTCAAGCTTATACTTTCAATAGTAGTATGCCTGTCATCTTTCTATTCTTATTTATATATTATTACTAGTAAAGGTATTCATATTAAAGTATCTGTGCTCCTAAAGCATAAGACAGATTATCCCCTTTCTATAAAATCAGGCATCTCTGATGGTTAAACATGGGTGCATACTGCCCTCTAGTGATAAGCCTGGAGAACAGTAGAAAAGTCAGGTCTACATTTTGGAAGAGGAAGATGAATTTAACACCTTAAAACTATGCCAGTAAGGATCACATTAGAGATTTCAGAAAAGGAAATACAAAGTCAAACATGGTATACCAACATCTGGTATACCAAAATTCTTCCTAATATTACAAAAAATTTCAAGGAATCCGGTATAAAACCAAAGAGAAAAGTGCTTTCGTAGAAAAAAAAAAAAAATAGAGGTATATATAGTCATGCATTGTTTAACAATGGAGACATGTTAGGAGAAATGTTGCCAGCCAATTTTGTCCTGCAAACATCTTAGAATGCAGTTACACAAACCTAGATGGTCTAGGTTAATCATGTGCATGGCCTCCTGATATAACCAAGGAACATGGTAAACATATATGAGGTCATCGTCAGTCAAAGCAACACAGTATACTACTACTTACAGTAAACTTTACAGTGTACTTCTACACTCTAAAATAATAAGTATAATAAATACACAAACTAGTAGCAGTCACTGGTCATCATTAGCAAATATTACGTACCATACATAATTTTATGCACTATACTTTTGTGGCAATACGGTAGGTTTACACCAGCATCCTCACAAATACACAAGGAATGTATTGTGTTGGATTTCACGATGGCTATGTTACCATAGCTACAATATTGCCAGGAAAGGAATTTTTCAGCTCCATTGTAATCTTATGGGTCCACTGTTATGTGTGTAGTTTGTCATTGGCTAAAATGTTATAGTTATGCACCATATGGCTATATTCCACATTATATATGCATATGAACATATGTTATATATTATACACATTATATACAGATAGGTTAATGAGCCATAAATCAAATATATTTCATTCATGTGATTTATCAACGTATGTTCATTTGATATTATTCACTTGGCATTATACAAGGAGACGTCCTTGGTGCAGAGCATTTGCCCTTTAGTAGCAGCTCCATGCACACTCTTCTTAGGGTCTGCACTCCACCTTTCTATATAGTGACCCCCCCATGTGAGCAAGGGCATTGTCCACACTTAGTGCCAGGAAACACAGGCAGAAACAAGGGAGGCTCCAGAGACAATAATGGTATCAAAGGCCCCAAACCCATCCATTATCCCTGGCATCTGACAATGTCCCTCACGACATCCTGTGGCTTCCTGAGTTTATCAGAGGTACTAAATGGCTATTTTAGGCATTGGAATTGCTCATCTGATAGATGAACTTGGTCTCATTGCTCTTCGTAGTGGTCATCTATATTTAACCTGTCCCATTCATTTGGGTGAGCCAGCCTTCCTACTCAGGAAGCCAGCATGATCCACAAGTATCCAATATTTATTAAGTATCCAATATTTATTAAGTATAAAGTGTGTTCCAGTTGATGTTCTAGAAAACAATCTGTGTTCTTGAAAGGTTCATGACAAGTAAGAACAAAAGGTATGTAGGAAAATATTGTCAGAAAGCTGCAGAATATCCTTAAAAGGTGGTCCGGAACCCTCTGCCTGAGAAGGAGGTGGGTATCTGGGAAGCACTCCTAGAATTATTGCTCCTTATTTGCATCCCTTGATGGGCCAGCAGCATAAGGGTATGGACTTTTCCTGCAGATTTTCAGTTTCTCCCCTGGTGAAGGGCTTTCTAATATAAAGTGCCAATGATATATCACAGCCTGGGTGAGAGTTTCCATGTCTGAAGCTGGGGAATTCTTTCTCTCACCAAGTATAATAGTTTTCCATTGCTGCTTAACAGATAATCCCAAAATGTAGTGGCTTGAGGCAGCACACATTTGTTATCTCACAGCCTCTGAGGGTCAACAGTCTAAGTCTGGCTTAGCTGGGTCCCCTGCCCAGGGTCTTTCACAGGCTGCAGTCATCTGGAATAGGATCTGCCTCAAAACCCAACAGGGCATTGTACGGGAACCAGTTCCTTACAGTGCTGCAAGACAGAGGACTTCAGCTCCTTGCAGACAGTTGACAAGAGACAACCTTGCTCCTTGCCACATGAACCTCACACCATAGCAGCTTGCTTCATCATAGTCAGCCAGTCTGATCCAAGTCAATCTGTTGAGAGCTGGTCATGGAAGGGACAATCTCCTTACCCCTGCTGTACTTTATTAGTAAGAAGTGACTTATTTATACCTTAAGGTCCAGTCCACACTCAAGGCATAAGGGTGGGAATACTGGAAGGTGGAAATCATTGAGGCCGTCTTAGAAATATGACTGCAACACTGAGTAATCCCAGCTGCTGACCAGGTCTCAGGCAGTGGGACAGCAGATTGAGGAAAACCTGGTCCTGCCCTTGAAAACTTCTTCAGTCTATAGGACACACAGTCATGCACTGTCTTGGAGTCATACAGGAATGTCCTAAGGATATGATAGGAGCACCAGGAGGGAAAGCAGGCTCAGATAGATGGGAGCAGTTCTGCAGCTTGCCCTGCCTGGACTCAACAATGCTGACATGGACAGGGAAATCCCAGGGAATTGTAGGAGCCACAAGCTCAGTGTTCAGAAAAGGATGAACACCAAGTCATGCCTCCATATGCACCTGGCACTGTTCTGAGACGGTCTGTGGGAACAGGACAGGGACTCTCGCTCCTTGCTGTTAACTAAGGCCCTAAAAAGACTCCAGGCACAGGGAACAGTCTGCTCAGTGCCCTGGCAAGCAGAGCAGAAAAGAAACCCTGGCCTGAGCAGCTACAGATGGCTGTGAAGAAGGCAGTGTGGACAGTCTCTGGGTATCTGGACAGAAAAGGTGAAGTCTTACAATATGGGATGTAGCCACCACATTTTGTATAACATAATGGGGATTTGTACCAGCAAGAGGCCGAACTCCCACAGAGACAATTTCAGAGGAGTGGTTAACAGCTTTGAGTCATAATTTACGTACCATCAGATTCATCCATTTTTACAGTTGAGACAATACATTTGTCACCTTGTGACCATCACAATACAGTTACAGATCATTTCCACCACCCCACTAAACCCCTGCATGCCCCTTTGTCCTCACTCCAATCCCATCTCCAATCCCATCTCCAATCCCATCTGCTTTCTGTTTCTGCAGATTTGCCTTTTCTGAGATTTCATATCAATGGAGTAATATGATTACCTGGAATATTTTTGCCATTTATACATGGGATAGCACCTATCAGTATCATTCCTTTTTGTGGCTAATATTCCATTATATATAATATTCCACATCTTGTTTATCTTTTTACCAGTCAGTGGGCATTTGGATTTGGACTGTTTCCAAGTTTTAGCTATTATGAATAATGTTTCGATAAACATTTGCTTTATTAGGTTTTTTGACATGTTTTCATCTGTTTCATATGTGGAATTGCTGGTTATACAAAAAGTTTGGTTAACCTTTTAAAAAAATTGCCAACCTGCCTTCCAAAGTGGCTGCACTATTTTATATTCCTTTCAGCAGGAATATGTGAGGGACATACAAGGATCCCAGTTCCTACACATTCTTGCCAGCACATTCTTTTTTTTTTTTAAGGTTTTGAGAATTGAATCCAGGGGCACTTGACCACTGAGTCATTTCCAGATCTTTTCTTTTTTTCTTTTTCTCTTTTTTTTTTTTTTTTTTTTTTTTTTTTTTTTTTTTTTTGAGACAGTGTCTTATTAAGTTGTTAAGGTTGGCTTTGAATCTTTGCAAAATCCTCCTGTCTCAGTCTCCTGAGTTGCTGGGATTATAGGTACATGCCACCACACCTGGCTTGTTATTCCCTTTTTTAATCAATCCTCTGCACAGGTATGAAGTGATATCGCACTGTGGTTTTGATTTGCATTTCTCTATTACCGATGATGTGCATCTTCTTGCATCTTTTTGAGCATTTGTGGTTTCTATAGTTTCTTTGGAGAAATCTGTTGAAATCTTTTGCCCATTTTTAAAACTGGATTATTTGTCTTCTCTTTGAGTTTTAAAAGTTCTTTATGTACTCTGGATACCTGTCCTTTATTGGACATATGTTTTGCAGACATTTTCTTCCAGTATGTGACTTACATTTCCCCCTTCTGAAGACTGTTGTCTTTTGAAAGGTAGAAGTTTTAAATTTCAATGAAGTCCAGTTGATCTTTTTATTTTATATATAGAGTTCTGGTGTCATATCTAAAAACTCTTTGCCTGATCCAAAGTCACAAAGATTTTCTCTTTTTTCTATAAGTATTACAGTTTTAGCTCTCATCTTTAGGTTCTATGATCTGTTTTGGATTCATTTTTGTATATGATATGAAGTCAAGGTTCAAATTTATTTTTTTGTACATAAATACCCTATTGTGCTAATACTACTTGTTGAAAAGACTGTCCTCCCCCCTCCCACACTGAATTTTCCTTTATCAAAAATCATTTGATGCCGGGCGTGGTGGTGCACGCCTGTAATCCCAGCACTTGGGAGGCTGAGGCAGGAGAATCGCGAATTCAAAGCCAGCCTCAGCAACTTAGGGAGGCCCTAAGCAAGTCAGCGAGACCCTGTCTCTAAATAAAATACAAAATAGGGCTGGGGATGTGGCTTAGTGGTCGAGTGCCTCTGAGTTCAATCCCCAGTACCCAAAAAAAAAAAAAAAAAGTCATTTGACCATAGTGTAAAGGGTTGTTTCTAAACTCAGTGCTATTCCATGGATCTGTCTGTTGATACACCCATATCACACTGCCTTAATCAATGTAGCTTTATAGTAAGTTTTAAAGTTTTGGGAAGGCAAGTCTTCCAACTTTGTTCTTTTTTGAAATTGTTCTTGGCCACTCTGGGTCCTTTGTATTTTCATATAAACTTCAAGATCAGCTTATCATTTTCTCAAAAGAAAAAAGAAAAAAATCACCTTGGATTTTGATAGGGATTCTCAAGTTGGGAAGAACTGCCATTTTCACAAGATTGAGTTTTCTAGTCCATGAACATGGAATATGTGTTAGTCAACTTTCTGCTGCTGTGACAAAATACCTCCAAAAAACAACTTCAAGAAGAAAAGACTTGCTTTGGCTCACAATTGCATAGATTTCAGTCCCAGTCAGCTGTCTCCATTGTGTCTGGGTCTGTGGTGAGGCAGCACATCACGGCAGGTGAGCATGGTGGAACAAACCTGCTCAGCTTATAGCACCCAGGAAGCAGAGGAAAAGGCACACCCCCAATAACCCACCTCTTCTAATAAGGCCCTACCTCCTAAAGTTTCCACTACTCCCCAACAGTTCCACCAGCTGGGATAAAACCTTCAACACGTGATCCTTTGTGAGACATTCCTGATCCAAACCATAACAGAATGTCTCTCCATTTATTTTTCTTTTCAGAATTTCTTCAGCAACATTTTGCAGTTTTCAGCATGCAGGTCTTATATTATTTCTAAGCATTTTCATTTTGTAGTTTGTTGTTTGCATGGAGACATGCAGTTGATTTCTGTAAGCAGATACTGTATCTTGTAAATTTGTAGGACAGTCGAGTTAGGGGTCACCTACAATAGAACCACAAACTAGTCAAGAGCTGGAATTACGTACCTACCTCCTACCTGCTACAAGGCCTTCCCTTTCAGCTCCCCACTGCCTCTGATGTGGCACTTTGCTTAAGGGAGATGCATAAGAAGTCTTGAGACGCTCCATGAAAAAGTTCTTCCTCAAACCAACCAAAGTCCGTATCACTGTGTGTTCTACACACAGCTCCAGGGTGGGGAAAGCAACTCTTCGCCCCGATCCTTGAAGACAAAGCCACCTCCAACTGTCACCTTCAGTGAGGCCCCAGAACTGGGAATCAGGCAGCCTTCTCTGGCCTGTCACCTGAGCACCATGGTCACACTGCAGTCCAGCACTTCATTGCTTTCTTAGGGGCCAAGAACACCTTAGTCTCGATAATATTTTAAGGTCAAAGTAGAGAGAAATTAGAGTCATAGGGGATTTTTAAGTGTTGCATGTCCTGTAAGTCCCTCTGGGATATTCGGCAGGCTACCTCACTTGACAAAGAGTGGAGATAAATGGCTTGTGCTCTGGGTTTGGTCCTCTCTGAGCTCAGGGCCACCATGAATTCCTCTCAAGTTGTACCCTCATTTCAAGAACCCTTCTGGCACAATGCCAAGATAAAGACAGTTTCCACTGATGGGATGCAGAATGATTTCAGGAAATACACAGGACGTCAACTCACAGTGAGGAAATTATTGTCTTTAAAGCACAGATATTTTCTAATCTCTCCAATTAAGACCAACAAAGCCTCTGTTAGTATGGATATGTCTTTAAACCCTGTTCAACCCTTGGTCATCCTCCACTCTCTCTAGTCCCTGCCTTTTTCTTTAAATAAAGAACAAACCTTGGGAAAACAGTATAATTTAATAACACTGCTTTTCCTTGTTATTTACAGCAAATAAGACTGTGTTTCCACTTAAAGTGGTAGTATATAAAGTTTGCCTTTCCAGAGTCAGTGAAAATTTTTGAGTTGATGAGGAAACAGTCACTGAACTAGAGGTGGTTCACAGATAGCACCAACGTGAAGGGAGTTGGGACGTCCCACCTATGGGACACACTGATGATGCCAAGCAGAGCTGGGCCCACTGCAGAGGTGACACTTCCCCATGTCTTACCGTTATATGTTGATATAAATAACAGAGACTGAGTAATTTACAAAGAATAAACATTCATTCAGCTCCAAATGTAAAGCCTTGGAGGTCTGAGGTGAGGGGCTATACCTGATAAGGACCCTCTAGTTGGGCGGGACTCCAGAGTCCCAGGGTAGTGGCATCACATGGTGAGACAGAGGAAACACACTAACTCAGGCTTTTCTTTCCTTATGAAGCCACTAATGCCATCACAGTGCCCCACCCATCTTGACCATATCTAATCCTAATTATTTCCAAAGGACTCACCTCCAAATGCCATCAACATATAAATTTGAAAATGTCATTCCCAGTACATGGAATTTGGGAACTCATTCAAACCACAGGACCAAGCCTGCCACTGCCTCCCGTGATCCACTCAAGCTCTTTCCCCACTTTGGGGCATTGTGTTGCTGGATGCTAACCCTGTGCACACCACTAACACTGTGTGCTCTGTCTCCCTCTGCAGGTGTGGAGGGCTGGGGCTGGTCCTGGCCAGCGCAGGCTTTGGCATGCTGACAGCACCAATCATTGAGCTACACAACCAGAAAGGCTACTTCCTCCACCATATCATCTTTGCCTGCTGCACGCTTATCTGCATCATCTGTATCCTCCTGCTGCCTGAGAGCAGGGACCAGAACCTGCCCGAGAACATCTCCAATGGGGAGCATTACACAAGGCAGCCTCTGCTGCCACACAAGAAGGGGGAGCAGCCACTCCTGCTCACCAACGCTGAGCTCAAGGACTACTCGGGCCTGCACGATGTGGCCACTGCAGGTGACGGGCTGCCTGAGGGTGCCACAGCCAATGGCATGAAGTCTATGTAGCTGGCCAAGCCACCATCCTGAGAGTCCCCTGCGGCTTGAAGGGTTGGGGGGAGTTTGGGCACAGGTTTACAGACCAGGGAGCAGGCACATGACCCAGGGTAGGCAAGTCCAACTCTACTGCTGACGCTACCCAATTGTGAGACTTTCAACTGGTATGGGGAAATTCTGTCTTTCCAAAAGTCCAAGGAAAGGGTTCAAGGAAACTGACTATTTGGAAATAACCCGTCAAAGACTTTTTTTTCTGCCATTAAATGTTTGTATTTATTTTGGTCATTTTTATGAGAAGCACTTTATTCCCTTTCCTCTCACTGGTCACGAAGTGGAACCACCTCCTTTGGGAGCAAGGCATGGTCACCCCAAGGAAGATCCCATGAGTGACCAACACAGCAGCCAGTGTCTTCCCTGGAAGTCAGATGCTGCTCCTCACCCTGCACCAGAGGAGCCAGAGATCACCCGGGCAGGCCCAGAGAAGCCCCCCACAGGCTGCCCACCTGTGGCCTGACACTCTTGGAGCATTCCCAGGACTGCATTTTAGACAGTGAAATGTACATGAATTAGGTTTTTGCTAGTCTGTGTATGGTTTTTTAAACTTTTTTTTTTCTTTTTTCTTTCTGTTTATAAGGTAAGAGCTTCTATCCAAGTTTTGGGGGAAAGCAGTTCCCAGATACCATCAAAACCAGCTCAGTCTTTCTTTCCTTCAGGATCATTCTTTTGTACTTGATGCTGGAAGCTCTTTGGGGGAAAACTTCCATACTTCACCAGAAATCATAAATGATCAGTGATAATATCACCAGTTTTCTGATGCCAGGTTTTGCTTAGTTAAGTACACAACCAGCAAATGTGCTGAGGTCTGAGATGGGTTAATTTTTATTAAACTCCTTCCCAGATTTCACTCCAGCAGAGAAATTCCCTCTTTCACAGTCAGCTTTGCATCTGGCACTACTTGAAAATGTGGCTACTTTCTGAACAAAAAACAACAGGGAAATAACTGAAAAAGATGACTGAGGCAAACCACAGGAGGGAGGGTTTGCTCTCCCAAACGCAGCCCGTCACCCACCTCTCAAGCACACACCACAGAGATCACCGGCTGGGACAGCTGTCACTCAAGTCACACCAGAGCCCACAGCACCTGTGAGCCTCGCATCTTTCTCGGTGGCTCCCTGCTTGCCACTGGCTCAGCGCAGAGGTAGGGCTTAGGGCAGGAGTGCAGATTCCCCACAGGTGAGTCCAAATGGCCTCCAGCCTCTTGGAAGCAAGATAAAGTTAGAGAAAGCAATAACTCACCAAAGTTCCCTCCCACCTCTGTTCCATCTCCAAGGGTTCTCGCCGTGTTCCTCATTGTGCACCATCCAGTAGGAAGCCCAGAGCTCTCAGAAACCAGCCTTCTTGGCATGCAGATGCCACTCTGTTGCTACTCCAGCACCCGCTCTTCTGGACAGTCTGGCTTCTCACGAGAACGTCAGCCTCACCTCTTTGTGATGCTCACCTTTGCCATGGGCTGTGTTTTTCTAAGGACATTGTGGTCTTGGCCTAAGTGGGCAATTAGATGACTTCCAAATGACAGTTGCTGGAATTCAAAGGACCAGAAAGGGGTTGAGTTTCTCCCCTTCCAACTTCACCGGTCTTTCCTGTAGTCTCCGTCCAACTCCCCTTTACAGCTGGTACAAACATTAGGAGGAGCCCACTGCCTTGAGAGACATCAAGAGGGCAGAGATCAGACATGCAGCCATGTGTTCCCAGCACCTGGACCTGAGTTGTCTCATCAGCCAATGCCTGGGGTCAGGAGTACCTCACTCAAGTCCAACAGCGAAGGGGGCTGTCTGAGCAGTCCTTCCCTATCCACCTGCTCCAAATTTAGTTCATCCTCTCCCTTCCTGGTTTCTGAAGTCACTTTTGTTCCATGTTTCCGCATTAGTCTGCATTCACCTTACAAAGGCCTTTTTATTTTTTGGATCTGTGCAGCCTTCGTGTGCCAAACTTGTGAAATATCTTTTACCTTTTTTAGGGATTTTGCTACCAAGACACCTGGCAGCAAGCCCTGTTAAGTTCAGGATAAGGCATACTCAGAAGTTGTGAGCAGTCTCACACTGGTCATGCAGGCCTTTTAAAAGAAATGTATGGAAACTACAGGGAGCTGCTGAAATGACTAGGCAGGTGGTGTCAAGGTATGGCACTTCTAAACTTCTGTTCCAAAGTCTCCGATCTTCACCTCAAATGACAATGATGAAAACACTGGGCCAACAAATTCAGTACTGATTACTTCAGCAATCAGGTCTAATCCATCAGCCACCAGAAGAGAATCTAGCTTTGAGGCCTAGACTCAAAGGACCAAAGTCTAATGGATGTGCAGGTGTTATCCCTTGGCCAGCAAGGGGTTTCCCTTTTGGAGAAGCCCGAGGATAAGGCTGAGTTGCTACTTCAGCTAATGGGTACCTGAAGCTCTTGAGGAATACTTTTATGAAATGTAGCCAGAGGAGACCATCGCCATGGACAGAGCCCTGTGAAATAGGTACCAACCAAGTCAGAAAGGCAGCAGGTGCACCCAAGCCTGATACGTGTCAGGCCTGCAGGGCTCCACAGAGGAGGTGGCCTCTGCCCAGCTTGCAGCACCAGGCTGCCCACGCTTGAGCTTCTTGGTCCTGTGTTCCCCGTGGTTAGTAGAGACACTTCTCAGGCTCTTGCCCCTTCTATTCGGCCCTCTCCCCACCAGGAAAACATCAGGAGGTTTGCACTCCCTGCTACTCTCTCTACTCACCCTTGAGCCCTGTGACTCCTTTATGATAAAAAGTTATGCACAAACGTGAACGCCTGAGCTGGGGCTGGATGTTTCATTTTGTTCTTTTCCAGAAGCCAATAATAACTATTATCAAATATCCTACTTATTAGCACCCAAGACAAATAGGAAAAAGTTTTAAATGTTTTTGTTTTCTAAGATCATAATCACCTGCAACTAGAGGACAGGGCTGGTAAGTTGGTTTGACCACAGAAGAGAGAGCAAGTAAAAAACCTCGTTAAGGGAAGTATCACACTCAAACATGACCAGTTCCTAGAGCCAAAGGAGAAATCCCTGAACTGGAAGTGCCACTCAATCAATCTCATGACTGTCACATTCGCACAGCCCCAGGGTGGCGCATGGGTTGGAGGAGGCCCACGCTTCAACCCTGTCTTCTGTTTTGAAGGACACCACCTCACTTTAATGTATTGTGTGTGTTTTGGAGAAGCAGTACAGTGTGTTATGTCTAGTGAGGAACGCTTCCCTACCTCTGTCCTTTCTACACCCCAAATGTGTGAGGTTTTCACATAAGAACCGTGTTCCTGTACGTGTCAATGGGGGTTCCCCTGGCGGTACTTGTTCACAGCACAAGCTTACATCGAGTTCTGAACTGTCATTCACAGCTACATGTCTGCATGGTGTCGCATCTGTTGTACCTTTGGGGAAAATTCGTATGTAAATGTACAGAAATAAAAATGTTGCCCCATTAACAGATTTCCTCTGGAATGTCTTCCCTACCTCACCTGATGGTATCCAACAAAGGGCATTTCACTACCATTGACGACGAGTAATAAAAATCCTCCATGTTGATTCAGACCTCGCTCGTGCGTCACTACTTTCAATGCCTCTGTACACTTCGTCTTCATTCGCCCTGAGGGGGATGGTGGGGGCCTCTCTGCTTTAAGAGTCCTAGTCTTAAAAGGCAGTCAGAGGCACAGACCGGATTAAACATAAACTGTTTAGCCATTCTCAGATCACCTGAGAATTCAGTGCATTTAAGAGGAATTTTTTTCTCTTGTTTATGTTCTACTAATCCGTGGCCTGAAGGTTCCCAGAGAGGTCAAGAAATGAATATCTTACACTGTGATTCTGTGAGGAAAGACTGATAACCCAAAACTCTCTTCTCTAATGTAGTATTTTTTAACAAGAAAACAATTATTTCTTTAATAAAGTATTTATACCAAACTCTTCTCTCCATAGCCCTGATTTTGTGTTACTTACTATACTATTCCTAGAGAAGTGCCCATTTGCTTTCCAAGCTAGCTGAGGCCTCCCAGGTTAGCATGCAAAGTCTGCAAAGGAGGGAGGCACTTGGAACCCCATACATATGTCTTCCTGAGTGCTCTTCTTCCTGGCCAGTCACCACCCTCAAGTGCTACCACAGGCTCAATGCAAAACTCTTGCCACTGCACAAAATGGTTACAGGGCCCTGAACTATCCACCTCCCTTAACAAAAGGGTCCACATGGACCCCAAAGATTAGAAAGTTCTTTGTCAGTGGTGTTCACTTTTTCTTGCTTGGAGAAGCACCTAGGAAGTTTTTCCACCTTGCCAAAGCCTAGGCCTCAGACTATCTGTATCTCTGAGGAAAGGACACAACTGGAATCCAAGTGGTAGTAGACAGAAAAGGCTAAGGTGAAAATTAAAGGCAGATACTTGGGAGAAAAGAGAAAGGAGATGAGAAGAGAATGCACTAGGAAGAACAAGAGGTATCTGAGGTATCTGAACCTGTAAAACCGTAATTGACACTTGACTGCCAAGACATTTAGTTTACAACACATTTCCGCATACTTAATCCTAGCAGTAACACACAGCAAGGTGGGGCTTATTCCCATTTTGTAGATGAGAAAATACAGTTCAAAAAAGTTCAGGCTTCACTCAGACCACAGATCTAATAAGTAATATTGAGTGGGGTTCAAATGAAGCCCCAAGAATAAACAAGTGAAGGAAGGGCTCAAGGAAAACAAAGCACATGCCGAAGAAAAGGGTTTAGCTGAAACAGGCAGATAAACACATCAATGCACAAGGCAGAGAGCTGTCGCAGGAACACACACAAACCCAAAGCATATTTACAAAGACATTAATCTTAATTCTAATTGGGAATGCACATATCAAACATGACTGGTCTACACTTTAGATTGTTAGATCACACGCTTCACTCCCAAAAAAATCCCATTTCACCCTTTTCCCTATGACCAAGTGACCAAGTACTACTGCCCCCTGGCTCTGCTTCTCCAGGCCCATCACCGTGGCCTTGTAGCCCCCAAACTGTGAGGAGAAGGAAAAGCTCCTAAGAGTGACCCTTTAAAAGCAAAGTATGAACACAACTGATAGAATAAAATTCAATCCATTTATTTAAATGTACACTGTAGATAAGTTACAAATTCTCCCTCTGCCACTCAGCTAGAACTTTTCCGGAAAAGCCTCCATTTCTTCCTTGATCCTGTTTTCTACAAGTAATGCGAAGTTACTGTCTGTGTTCTGAAGGTTATAGCTGACAAACACCTGTTTGTTGGTCTTCCTGGCTAAAAAGAGAGAACACATTGACACAGCCATGACTGAAAAACCGCAGGTCCCACATTCCTCACACCTACCTGCAGCTGGTAATGCTTGGAAAGAGAACAGGGTTTCAAGGGGAGAACAGAGTTCTAATTTTTAGGACTCTTAGAACTGATGCTACAAATGCAGACAAGTGCCATTTAGCCCCTCTCATAGTTTCTAGAAGAGTGATTCCTAAGTAGGGGCTCTAAGCAGCAGCCACTGATGGAATCTGTTAGAGATGCAGATTCTCAGGCCCCATCCAGACCTTCTGCATCAGAAAGTTGGGGGTTCAGGCCAGTAGTCTATTAACAAGCCCTCCAGTGAGCCAGTCATGCTTGAGAGCCTCTGCTCTATGTAGGGTTTTTTGGTTTTTTAGTATTTTGGTTTTTATTTCTTAAAAGCACAGATAATATAACATTAAAATACTTAAAAGGGGCTGGGGTTGTAGCTCAATGGTAGAGCAGTTGCCTAGCATGGGTAAGGCACTGGGTTTGATTCTCAGCACCACATATAAATAAATAAAATAAAGTTCCATTGACAACTAAAAAAAATTTTTTGAAATATTTATTTAAAAGTTAAAGTTCTCAGATACCCTCCACCAATTCCACTCTCTTCCCAGAGGCAACCCTATATTTCTATGCATTTACATGTGTACAAGTTCACACACATGTGTGTATATACACACATGTGCGATTTTCTGACACTGAAGTTTTAGCTCTTTTCTATAGAACCAATAACAAATAGTTGAGGTACACTGGTCCAACTGCAAAAATCAAGCAGTCACATACCCCGAATCTGAAAGACAATACAGTGTTCTGAGAAGCAGGCAGTAAGCCCAAACCAACTCAATGCTGACTGCACTGTGCCAGGGCCTCCTTGGTCATCCTCATCCACACAGCACAGGTGCAGAAACTCCTACTCTCCCATCCCACTGCTATCGATCTCCTCCCACAGACAGAAAGGCAGTAAAGTGAGGCTCCGGTGATTACCTGCACCATGCTTAAAGACTGGTTTAGAACACACATAGCACCAGATTTCATCCAGGGGTTACTCTGTCCACTCAGTTGGTATCACCATCACACCTGCAGCCCTACTAGGGATCATGTGATTCAGGAGAATGGGAAAAGCCAACTGCAGGAGATCTGGGTCCTTTCCCACCCCATGACAGCCAGGAAACCTCTTTAGGCTCCAGGTCCTCCTTTGTAAATCAAGGAAGGGTAGACCTCTGGATCTCAAAGGGCTTTTTATTCACCTCTTCCAGGATAGTCTGATTTTTCAAGGATGAGATCTTAGAGATTAGCTGACTGCCCTTTTTACAGGGCAACTGGCAGATCTCTAGAAAAGGTCAGAGGACAAGCCAGCCTTTGCATTGAGGAGAGCTGGGAAACTGAATGGCACGTAAATTATACCTAAATTAAGCTGTTCGTTTTTCCTTAGGAAAAGTATCTGAACAGAAGCAGTTCTCAGTATCCTAAGAGTTAGTGTTTTAGTATTGGCCTACAGTGCTTGGTGCAGTCTCTCACTAGTTTGGTGGGTGCAGTATGTCCACATCAGTGACAGCTGTGCGCAAACAGTGATCCACTAAGCTGTGGGGGGAGCAGGAAGGCCCACAGGTTCCCATCCTTTCTTCAGTTCATGAAGCAGACGAGGAATTACTCATTCAGACAATGATCTGTAAACAAGTAAGAGTGTAGCAGAACAGTGGGACATACCAAGGCCACTTGGGAGAGGGCCCATCAAGCCACACCCATTCAGCCTGCCCTGAAGAGGTTCCCCTCTCCTCATGGGAACCCACTGAGATTCCAATCACTCTATTTACTAAAACAGGTCCTCTGGGGGAGCAGTGCTGTATCTTCTAACATCATTCACCCATTCAGCTGTCCTCCAATGCCACAAGAGCACAGGGTCTCCTCATCCACACCAAAGACTATGATGCTTCCAGAACTACTTGGAATTTCCAGGCCCACTCATTCCCTACTTGCTTTCACCTTCTATACAAGATACTATTGCAGGAAACCTCTCCCTTTTCATTCTAATGCATTAATAATGGATTTCCTGGCTCAAGAGGATGGGCACAGCACACAACTTCACTGGGCAGCCCCCACTTGATCTGGGTACTATGGGCACCAGACCCTTCAGAGAAGCAGACAGCCACACTGCACCACTCAAGCAGTTCTAAGCCATTGGGAACCACTTGTTTTTTTGCATATAAACTGGGAGTAGGTCTCTGGCTCATGGATACTCCTGAACCTATTTTACTTTTCTGGTATAAAACTCATGGCATGTAAGAGGGGCTCCTGCCATCCTTCTCTATGGGTGTCTGTCGTGGCAATCCCACACAGCTTTCTGTCTCTGTAAACAGGAACATATTCCCACAACTTTGAGCAGGCATGGACACACAATAGTTTATCTGATAGAAGTGCACTACCCCTCACACATGGAAAAAAAATGGTGAAGCATTTAGAAGAAAAGGGGTATTATTGGGGCTCAGTGATAAAGCACTTGCCTAGCACATGCAAGGCACTTGGTTTGATCCTTGGCACCACATAAAAAAAGTAAATAAAATAAAGGTATTGTGTCCATCTACAACCAAAAATAATAACAATAATTTTTTTTAAAAGAAAAGAAAAGGGGCATCATTATCTTCAACTGACTTTCACATGGTTCAGAAAAAAATAATATAAATCTGGAGCAGGGCATCTGGTGTAGACTGGGGAAGAGTTCCTGTGTCTTCTTTGTAAACTTCTTGTAAATTCAAAATTACTTCCTAATAAAAAGTTACAACTTACTAGGCAGGACTAACTCCATGCTAGAAAAAAATGTACCCTGCAAGTTCCTAAAAGCTGACCCTGTGTAGATGACAAGTCTGGAAGGGTTGGTGACATCCTATCCCCGCCTGCCTTCACCTGCTGGACGATGTCCTCTTTGGTTGTATGTTGTCTGTTTATACATGTGGAACACAAGGTGACAGAGGTGAATATCCCCTACATGGATCAGGTCAACAGAATTCTCTTGTATGGTACCCAACATAACTTGAGTATGAGCTTCTCAAAACAGGCTCCTCCAGAGGGCCCTACAACTGAATCCAGAACTGAAGCAACTGGCAACAATGGAGAACACAAAGACTAAGCAGGAGACAGGGCATCCTGTGCACACTGGCCAAGGGCCAAGGAACTGCAAATGGCAAAACATGCCAATCTTACCTGAACTACCGAGACATTTACAGATGTGTGTCTCTGAGGTGCAGAAGGGATGGAGCCTTCAACCACATATTCTTTGCTTGATACCCACTCTGTGCCACAGTCAGAAGTCAAACCATAGTCTCCCCAAATTCTGAACATCACACTGAGACTGAAGGATGGTCCTTCATGCACAGTGATGACACCTGTTTCATAGGCTCCCCCAAATACCTAAAAGGGCCCAGAGAACCACTTTGAGCAGCTGTCCATGGTGGGCTGTGGGCATCATTTACTCTCGCCTCCCATGAGGAGGTGATGTGCTCTCTGGAGGAAAATAAAAAGTCATCAACTTAAGGAGCATGTGAGAGTTTCTTGGGAACATGCTGGCCGACACAGTAATGACAGGTTCAGCCAGACAGTTGTGCCCTATAAAGACCCAATGTACAAAGTGCGTTGTACTGTAGTGCTGTGCTTCTAGCAGTCATAAGGTTACAGTTCTTAGTATGAAGATTCTTCACTTCTGAAGTTACCTGCCTCATGGCATTAAACAGCAGGTCCCATTTGGCTGGTCTCACAGCACCAGCTGTGGGTACATACCTAGGCGCTGGGCAAGGCCAGTGGAGGTTGTGTCAGAAGTGTCTCCAAAGAGGGATGTGCACACAGGGATGGAGTCCTAAAAGAAAAACAAAGAACACACTAAAGCTTCTCCACCTGGATGCCAACAGCCATGATTCTGCAGCTTGATTCTTCACAAGGGTGGCAGTAGCAGGTTCTGAGGGCAGACATGTGGAGGGAGAGAAAGGGCTGGCATCTGTCAACAGCCAAGCAAGCTGACTCCCTGACTGACACACAGGAGGTCAGTGGAGCTGACACAAACACAGAGAACTCACCTGCATCTGGAACCACAGAGCTGTTGAGTTCTAGGACTGATTTTACATAAAGGGCTTGTTTTAATGTTGGAAACTCCAAAGCATGCTGAAGGTCAACATTCCAACCAAGAAGGAAGTAAACAAGACCACTGAGGTCACAGCAAGAAAGCAAAGCACAGTCTGGGTGCCCCGTGCCTGTCCCTAAGAGGGAGGATGCCTAATCTCTTCAGCTCAGCCTGTGAGAGGACTCACAGCTCCCATTCCCTGGGGGTTCTGCTGGAGTCTTGAAGGTCAATAAGCATCCTATGACTTGAGAAAGGACACCAGTCACCAGCATCCAAAATAAAGACTTCTGAATATTCTTGGTCAATCTCACTTCAGATAAGAAGGAATAAAAACAAAAGAAGCAGTATAAATGATGTTAAGATAAAGAAATGTGGCCCCTCTGAAATCTGGAGGAAGTCTTACTCCCATTACTTTGGAAATAATCTCCCTCACCATTAAAATGTCTAGCTTAAAAGGAAAAACGCACTTTAGAACCTTGTAAGTGGCCAAAATTGCTTTTATCAAAATAACTTCTAGGAGAAACAGTCCGGGTGCAGAGCTCTGGGAGGCCTGTGCAAGGGTTTGAGTGACAGGCTTTGGGGTTTGGTGTCCCTCACCCCACTGTCCATGTCCACTGTTTAGACAAGTGGACTGAACAGACAGCTACTGAGTGCTAGACAGTGTGAAAGAGAATAGACCAAAGAGACTATAGCTTGTCTCCTAAGAGATTCAAAGTCACTTTCAGAATTTGTTCAGGTCTATAGAAAAAGGAGATCAAAAAACACAGGAGATGAATAAAAGCATTTCCTGCATACCTTTTTGGTTGAAAAGACATAAAAATATGACCTTAAATAATGAACCTGCTGCTTACAGATTCCAAGGTCAACACTTAGCTGTATGGTAATGGTGTTTACAATTAAGCCTCCTGAAAAAGTAGATCACCTTACCCTGTAGCCTTTTTCCACCAAAATTAAAATGTAACACCCTATATTGGCTGGGCACTATGGCACACTCCTGTAATCCTGTGACTTTGGAGACTGAGGCTATAAGATCGTAAGTTTGAGGCTAGCCTCAGCAACTTAGCAAGATCCTGTCTCAAAATTAAAAAAAAAAAAAAAAAAAAGACTGGGGATATAGCTCAGTGGTAAAGCACCCTGGGTTCAATTCCCAGTACTTTAAAAAAAAAAACACCAAAACCTTACCTTGTTACCCTTCTGAATAGTTCATCACTTTAAAAGTACATTAGGATACCCAGAGGGCTTTGCTATGGTAGGAGTGCCACCTTCAGGGATATCCTAGATGCCAGGCAACCGCCCTCAAATTGATTCAGCTTAGCATCATTCATATCTGCATCCTCTCTGGGCACCAAAAAAGCCTGTTCCATCTAAGGCAGGCCAGTTGGAGGAGCAGCTGCATCATGTCATCTCTGTTTTCATGGCCTTGTCATACATGTGTGGGATTAGAGGCAGGGAGACCTCACAGACACTGATGCTATCCCCCACACAGAAGCCAGCAAAGTTTCTCTGGGAAGAGCTAGAAAGTAAATACTTTAGGCTTTAGGGATTACCAAACCTCTATTACAACTGCCTGACATTGCCATCAAAGCACAAAAGCTGCCACAGAACGCTACCTACATGGAGGGGCATGGCCCTGTTCTAATATAACTTACAAAGGCAGAGGGTGGGTTGGTCCATGAATCATAATTTGCTGAGCCCTGCTTCATGGGTACCTTGGATTTTCTGCCTTCATCTATACCTTTACTTTATTCTCCTAGCTGGCTCAGCCTCTGTACCCAGAGGGAACATCCAGACACTGCACCAATATGGCCACTCAGTAGGAACTGGCTTCTGACAGATCTGATAAGGAAGCCTGGTTCCTTTTCCTTTCAGGCTTGGTCTTGGTAGAACATGGCCTTCCAGTCAAGAAAATACACTCTGCTGAGAGCTGTGACTACCAGGTGGTCAGGCCACCAAAGCAGTCCACAAGAGGAGTTTATTTACTTATCTCCCCAAACCAGTGCTGCAAAAAGGGGCTGAAACAGTTCATGAGTGACACCTGGTCTTACCCGATGCACAGTCCTGGGCCCCATATGCCCAATGCCTTACCCATGTCCTCTAGCCACTCCCATTACTGTCGGGAAAAAGAGAGAAAGACCATGAGGTGGTTCCAAACAACCAACTCCCCCTAGGGATCCCCACTCCTGCAATGAAAGAAGACCTGGAATTGTTACCTGCCCAAAGACCCACCTGTCAAGATTCACCAGAAAAGCAAAAGAAAACACCCAGAAAAGATGGGTGCAAATGGAAAGAGCAACTGAGGATTTCCAGAACTCCCAATTCAGGTGCTGTATCTTTCCCAAGGTTTTGCTGGGTGCTATGAACGTGTGGCTTCCCAAAGCCCCTGGTGCCCCATCAGTCCTTACTTCCTGAGTGACTTCAAGTTAGTCCTCCCTGAGAGGGCCTCCCTCAGCCGTTCCACGAGGGCTTAATAAGCAGCCTGATATAAACATTCTTAAAACAGATAAGCTTCACCCTGAAACACTAAACTGTAGAGGCCAGCACGCAGGAATATGGGAGGAGCACTAAGAGGTAACAAGCCCTAAGAGGTCACTAAAAAGTCTCTGGATCATGCTCTGAGTTCATTTCTTGAAAGGTTTTTTTAATACAGGGATGATGTTATGGAATGAGGCCTCTGAAAACGTGAGACCAAATAAACCTTTCCTCCTCTAAGTTGTTCTTATCAGGTATTTTGATCACAGCAACAAAAACCTAACACATGACAATGTCTGACCTCAGTCTTTATCACTTTTCTGCAAAGAAACAGCCATAGGCAGTGTTATGGGTTAAACTGTGTCCCCTAAAAAGATATGCTGAAGTTCTAACCCCAGAATGTGTAAATTTATTTGAAAATAGAGTGCTTGCAAAAGTAATTAAGATATCAGTTAAGATGAGGTCATACCAGAGTACAGTGGCCCTTAATCCAATATGACTGATGTCCTTATATGAAGAGACGAAGGCTAGTGGTGTAGCTCAGTGGTAAAGCACTTATCTAGGATGCAAGAAGCCCAAGGTTCAATGCCAAGCACCCTGAAAAGAGAGGAGTAACAAACACAGAGAGATGACCATATGATGTCAGAGGCAGATATTGGAGTGAAGCATCTACCAGCCAAGAACCACCAAGGACTACCAGCAACCACCTGAAGTTGAGAGAAAGGCAAAGGATGGTTTTTCCCTTAGAGTCTCCAGAAGGAACGAACTCAGCCAACACCTTGATTTGGACTTCTGGCCTCCAGAAAGGTGATTCATTATTTTGAGCCACCCTGTTTGTGGTACTGTTACTACATCCCTAGGAAACTAATGTAGGCTGCACAGGGAAAGCAGAAAAAGGAGAGAAGAGACACAGGCTCAGCCCAAAGTGGCCAAATAAAGGTGAGAAGTTGTAGTCCCCGCAAGTTTTGAATGACAGCATTGCATATGGATTCACTGAGGTCACGTGGTGTGGGAAAGAAGAAATCAAGGATGACCAGAGCAACCAGAAAGATGGGAGCTGCCAAGGCAGAGAAGGGCTGGCTGTGGGAGGAGCAGATATGAAGAAGAAAGCAAGAGATTGGTCTTGAGCATGTCTGTCAGATGTTGTAAAGACAGTCAAGTAGAGATACAAAACCTCCAAGTTCAGTAAAAGTTGTCTGTATTGGAGATGTAAACAAATGTCTACGCAGTCAAAATAGAAGACAAATGAGAGTTAAGAGACTGATGGCAACTCCCAGCCAATGTGACCAGAGGCGAAGCCCCCTGTACTGCAACCTAAAGGGACCTGAGGAGGAACCTGAAGTGGGGCGGCGGGAAAGGGTTCTGGTGGGCTTGGGGGCGGCCGGTGCAGAACCGGGTCGACTCCTGGGGTCCCCACCTGCCCAGAGGTAGGCCTGGGGGACACCATCCCGCGATCTCCCAGGCTGGGGTTGCGCATGAGGCCCCTCAGGTAACCCCCACCCTGCCCGGGCCCCATCTCATCCAGGCCTCTGGTGGCCCTCCTCCTTGTCCCCAGCCACCCCACCTGCTCCCAGCCGTCCAGTCCCCTCCCGCTCTCACCTGATGGCAGCCCTTCGCCCAGACCCTGTGTGAACCCCACATGTCCCCTCGCCCTTCCTCCGCCCAGTCCAGGCCCCCGGCCGCAACCCGCACTCACATAGCGGCTGCACATGGCCACCGCGAGATTGCGCAAATGCGGCGTGGCCCCCACCCACAGGAAGAGCGAGTCCGTCAGCCGCATGACGTGGAAGTGGACGAGCTGCTCCCACAGCCTCGCGCTGAAGTTGTGCAGACACACGTCCCCGCCCGCGGCAGCCTGCGACTCCTCCATGCCGCCCCGC
>JAJEJO010000763.1:349357-392025 GCA_020662805.1 Glaucomys volans | reverse complement strand
ACACTTCCCTTTTTCCTGGTATTTGCACTTGAATTTACCCCTATTCCACTAATTCTGATAAAGCAGCATGGTTAAATACAATGTTATGAACAGAACTGAATAAATACTGTAAGTTGACAGAGGATGGCATGGTGGACCTGGACTGAACTGGCAGACAGCGCCATCAATTGATAGCTGCAGATATTCCTGTGTTGCCTGCTTGTTATCCTACTACCACTTGGGAAAGATGGCTTGTGCCAGGCATGGTGGCACATGTTATTTTGATAAAGTAGCTCAGTAGAGTGCCCCTGGGTTCAATCCCCAGTAACACACAACAAGGAAGGAAGGAAGGAAGGAGGAAAGGAAGGAAGGAAGGAAGGAAGGAAGGAAGGAAGGAAGGAAGGAAGAAAGGAAGGAAGGAAGGAGGCTCAGGTGCATTCATGGGTAAGATCTTCATCTCTGTGTAAGTAAATACACAAAGATCAAGGGACACAGGAGATGGCATTTCCCTTTTACCATATGAAAGTCTTGGAAATCCAAAAATAAAGCCAAACATTATAGTTGGTGATAGTTGATGACAGAGGAATGCTTCAATAAAGACATAGTGACAACTGAATTATTTTGTTCCAAACAGTACCAAATGGATATAAATGTGCTTTAAGTGAGGTCCTATTACTGTGGATCTCAGTGAAAAGCATATTATACAACATACAAATATCACATAACTGTCCTAACTCCAGAAATTTGCCTTGATAGTGTCCCAATTTTGATAATTATTATGTAAATATTTCACTAATAATAAGTTTTCATGTTTTTTTTTTTGTCTTGTCTTTTTTGAGAGAAGTTCTTGCTATGTTGCTCAGGCTGATCTCAAACTTCTGGGACCAAGTGATCCTACTACCTTAGTCTTCAGAGTAGCTGGGACTCCAGGAATATGCCATCAAGCTAGGCAATTCCTTTTCAGTAGAAAAAATGGGAGGGGGTGTGAAAGTAGTGGCAGGGGCTAATGCTTAGGAATAATCTATAAAGGTATGGAATTACTTTTTTTGTGTGTGTGTGTGTGCTGGGGATGGAACCCAGGGGCACTTTACCACTGAGCTACATCTCCTGCCCTTTTTATTTTTTATTTCAAGACAGGGTTTTGCGTTCCTTAGTGTCTCACTAAGTTGCTGAGGCTGGCCTTTAACTTGGGATCCTCCTGCCTCAGCCTCCCAAGTAACTGGTATTATAGATGTGCACCACTGCATCCAGTTTTCGTATATGATTTTAAATACAAGAAAAAGTGATTGCACTGGTAGAAAACAAGAGGAGGCTTGTGTTTCAGTGAGTTCCATTTTAGATAAATTCAGCTGAAGCTAATAGAGGTTAGCTTCTCTGGGACAGCCTCACTAAACCTCCAGAAGATATCAAGTCTAAGATTGTGTGTGCTATTTTAAGTCTTCACCTGACTGTCCCCCTTCTGCTTTTGATGCTAAGCTATTACTCCTTTCTAAACCTTTCCCTCCTTACCTCTTTCTTGGCCAAGTGGTGAAGGAACAGGCTTCTTCTATATTTTTGGTGGGAGTATAAATAGCTAAACCCCTATGGAAAGCATTTTGGCATTCTTTCTCACACATTATAGAATTATGCAATCTCTGACCCATCCATCTGGTTTTTGGGAATTTATCCAAGAATGCACACACACAATGAATGCAATTTGACATATGTCACCCAGCATCATTGGCATAGCTAAAGATGGCAGAAAAACCAAATGTCCATCATTAGCAGAGTTGGTTAAATACTTAGCAGACAACATGTAATAGAATTCTTTAAATTTTAAAAAGCTTTGAAAACCAGAACGAGTTGCTCTGTGAACCAAAATGGAATAATTCCCAAGATATACTGATAAGTTAAAACAAGGAAAATAAGGTACACAATAGGATATACATTAAGCTACGTTTTATGCAAGAAAACAGATATGAGGGCTGGGGCGCAGCTCAGTGGAGAGCACTGGCCTAGCATGTATGAGGTCCTGAGTTCAATTCCCAGCCCAAAAAACAGAGGAAGGGAAGAAGAGAGGAAGGGATGGATGGATGGAGGGAGGAAGGGAGGGAGGAAGGAAGGAAGGAAGGAAGAGAGGGAGAAAGGAAGGAAGGAAGGAATGGAGGGAGGAAGGAAGAAAGGGAAGGAGGGAGGGAGGAAGGAAGAAAGGGAGGGATGGAGGGAGGAAGGAAGGAGAAAATTAAGATGGAGAAATAATAGATTGGTGCTTACATTTACATGAAGAAACTTCGGGAAAGAACAAGAAACTCATAGAAGCATTTGCGGGATGTGGAAGCCAGGGTGGGAGCGAGACAGCACACTGGGTATGTTTTATATTGCTTGAGTTTGGAACCATTGTAAGTATACTGCTCATAAACATTTAAAAATATTTATCAAGCAGACGCTATTGCTACACATGGCAGATTTACAAAAGGCTAGTAGGAATCTTATAAGTGCAGATTTTGAAAGCACACGGAGGACTCCTTGGAGTGGTGTGTATGCAAATTTTACCCCAGAATACTTCTGAAACCCAGAAAATAATGAGCGGAGAGTCCACCTTTGTTTCTTTGGGACAACAGCAAAATGAACAACAGCAAAATGAATCCGGTTGCAGCCTTGCCCAAGTGCAATGTGTATTCACACTGCTCCTTGCACACTGCTGATACTGCATCCTCAGATGTGTCAGTTCTCATCCAGTGTTCATCCTTGAGAAAAGGCACCAAGAAATGTTGGGGACTGAACCCAGGGCCTTGTGTCTGCTAATCCTGTTCTCTACCACTGACCTAAGCCCTTTACCACTGACCTACACCCTATCTCTGCCCTATTAGGGCAGAACTTATCTGAAATTTCAAATGATTCAGCATGATTTTTTTTAACCTCTTTCACTTTAGTCCAAAGTAAGTGTATTGTGACTAAGAGACTCAGGGATAATTATTTGTTTATGGATTGAAGTCACAATAGCATGGGCCTTAGTTATATTTCTTATTCTTATGCCTCATGCTTTATATCTTGTTATCCTTCCTCAGAGCATGGACTGTGACAAGAGCAGCTGAATATAGAGTAGGTGATTCCTAATGACAGAATAAAGGAAAGTCAACTTTGTTTTTACCGAACTCATGAAATTGCTCAATAATTCTAGGATGACTCATCTTAGTACTTTAAAATCACATTAGCCCTGCTGCCTTGAAAATAGTGCTTTAGGGAAGTGGATCCAATTTTGTTAAAACCTCTCTCTCCTCTCTCTGTCAGACACACACACACACACACACACACACACACCATTTATGTAAAGAACAAAAAGACTTCAAAGGAAATATGACAAATGTTTACATTGATAGGGAATTTGGGGTAAGATGATGAAGGATTTTCCTTTTCTTCTTTTATTTAAAAAAAAAAGTATTTTCCAAGTTGGGCATGGTGGCACATGCCCGTAATCCCAGCAGCTCAGGAGGCTGAGGGAGGAAGATCAAGAGTTCAAAGCCAACCTTAGCAAAAGTGAGGCACTAAGCAACTCAGTGAGACCTGTCTCTAAATAAAGTACAAAATAGGGCAGGGGGTGTGGCTCAGTGGTCAAGTGCCCCTGAGTTCAATCCCTAGTACTCCCTCGCCCAATTTTTTTTCCAAATAGTATTTTATGACCATGAACTTTTTTTTTTCCCCCAGTACTGGGGGATTAAACCCAGGAAAGCTCCACCACTGAACTATATCCTTGCCCTTTTTATTTTTTATTTTGACACAAGGGTCTCACTGAGTTGCTCAGGTTGACAACTTGTGATCCTCCTGCCCCAGCCCACCATGTTGCTGGGATTACAGGTGTGTGCCACCACAAACCATTTCATCATAGAAACAGAACAGAGCATATTTAAAAGCAGGGTTTGGTGGGCTGAGGCCAGTATGCAGCTCCTCTCTTAGCTCACCTTCCAGGTGAGCCTGTGGCAGCTGCTGTGTTTCACCTGCAGAGAAGCGGGCATCTACTTTGAGGACTTCATATTGTCAGCTTTGGGGAAAGACAGAGTTGGGTCTGGTCCCAGACTCCACTTAATTAGTTTGCTGGAGTGCACCTGGGCCCTGTGTTGCTCTTGCTGTCACTCCAAGATCACCTTTTGGCTGGACTCAGCACCTGGTCCCATCCCTTGGTCTACCCTCCTCCAGAAGAAGTAAATCCAACTACTGAAGAGTCCTGACTTGTCTTTAGGAAAGTTTTCAAGTTCCTCAAAACATGTAATAAAGTGTCCCCCAAAGTACCTGTGTATATTCTGCTCTTTCCTTGAATTCTCTCCTAGCAGTTGCTCCATGCCCTTCCTGTTCCTCCATACCGTCTCCCAGGCCTCCTGAGCCTGACAGCTCCCTCCTTTTGCACAAGCTGTCTAGTAAAAAGAGCATCCAGTTGTCAGCCAGATTTCAACCACCTCATTTCTCCAGGCAAGTGTCCGAAGCCCAAAGTTCAATTGAATTAATAGTCCCTGGAAGCTGGGTGAAGACCTTGAATTCAATTTAATGTCCTCAGTGGCACAGATGTGACGACTAGTGTAGGGTTCATGCAAAATGTGTGTCCATAAGGATGAGTTCTTCTCTCAGTGCCTTGTAAACTCTATTTTTAGGAGCCCAAACAGAGCACAGTGGGACAAATATGAGGCTGTTCAGCATGAGGTTTCAGCTGGAAGCTGTCTCAGCCGTTTGGGATCTTGCCTAGAAGGTAGTAGGGTAGGGCATGTGGTGTCATAGACCACAAGACCAGAGTGTAAGTGGAGGCTTGCAAAACATGTCTAAACATATATATAGATATATGGTACCAGGGATTGAACCCCAGAGGCACTTAACCACGGAAGCCTTTTTGGTATTTTATTTAGAGACCAAGTCTCACTAACTTGCCTAGGGCCTCAATAATTTGCTAAGGCTGGCTTTGAACTCATGATCCTCCTGCCTGGGCCTACTAAGCCACTGGGATTACAGGCATGCACCACTGCGCTGGGCTAAATATTTTAAAGTTATCTCAAGCTAACAGATAATTATATAAAATATGTTCTTTCCTCCTACCTTGACAAAAATATCTTCAGGACAACCTGGAAATATAGGTTGGAATTTAGAATTCTTGGATTCCTTAGAGTTCCTTGCAGAACATAATGGCTTGAAAGAGCCAGTTACAGCTTTGCCCTGATTCTGCTTCCCTTTTTCTTCCCACTTAAGACTCCTGTCCCTCTGATATCAGCAAGGATCTCTTGCATTCTCACATGAACTCCCCAGCCCACATATGCATGTTTCCCTCCCAACACCCACTCTTTACTGATCCTTTAGTTTGGAGTAAATACACCAGCATCCGGGCCATCTTTAGAGAGACTGGCCTGGAAGAGGCCTGTTCTGAGCCTGGAAGCCAGCCTGAGGATGTATGGGCAGAGAATTCTGGGATCCCTTGCATTGTTCATAAAATTACCAAACGGTCCATTCCTAATTGTAATCTTTGAAGGCTCCCTCTAAGATGATTTGAGGAAATTCAAGTTAGCATTGTTAATTACCAGTGCTGCTAGAAAGCAGAGGGATGGACTTATTCCTTCTTCTTTCTTGCTGAACAGGGTCTTTGGGAGAAGCCCACAGTCTACCCTATCTTCCTACCCCTTGGACAGCTTTTAACATGCCCTCTGTTCCTTGCAGTTTTCTGCACTGTCAGGAATGATCCAAGGGGGAGGATCTTTAAAGGCAGAGCATATCATCAGGAATCTTGTTTCCCTTATTAGGTAAAAAATGATCTTATACCTAGATGAGACCACAGAGAAGGAGTGTGAAAGGATGGCCAAGGACTTGGAGAAGGGCCACCATTCATTCTATCTCTGAACCTGTGTTGGGAGGCAGAGAGGCCAGCTAGATCACCCTCTGACCCTTCTCAGTATAGGCCCAGCTAGGAAGGAGCAGGGTGGCTTTGCAGGCCATGATCAGCACTGGAAGGGATGTGGGAAGGGCTTAGGTGCTGAACTTGATGACCTGACTAGATGTAGTGCTGCCCTGCTCAGGCTGGGAGGGAGACAGGTGTGCTCCGAACCTTGCAGGTATAGGCAAGGGGACATCAAGCCTCTTCTCCTGCCCCATCTTAGCCTCCAGCTCTAAAGTCTACGATGAAGTCAAACTCTTTTGTGATTTTGGCCACTAATGATCTCTTAAGGACTGATAGCGAAAATTCCAGAAAGGGTTAATAGAGAGAGAGAGAGCCCACCCTTCAGAAGAAAATGTTTTTGAGTAGGACAGTTGGTGAGATGTCATGGAGAGTCCATAAATATATGAACTGACCTTCCCCTGTGGTCTGCTCCTGTCATCCCCACCCAAAGCAATTACACATAAGTATGCTAGATTGGTTTTGAGCTATGAGTCATTAACTTGATATTGCTCTGATACTTGCATTTTCATTTTAGAAGTAAAGTCTATGGGATGGGCACAGTGGTGCACACCTGTAATCCCAGCAACTCGGGAGGCTGAGGCAGAAAGATTGCTAGCCTCAGCAAATCTGAGGCCAGCCTGGGCAATTTGGTGAGAACTTTGTTCAAAATAAAAAATAAAAGGGGCTGAGGATGTAGCTCAGTGGTAAAGCATCCCTGAGTTCAATTGACAGTACCAAAACAAAAAATAAAAAGTAAAGTTATTGGAAAATTCCATTGGATCTTGAAAATAAAGGATACAATCTCTAAATATTATGGAACAAAATGATTCCCAGGAGGCTAGGTTTCATTGGGTTTTTGCAAGATTGTTCTTAGGAAGCCATAGTTCATTCTATTCCTTAGACTGTGGAGAGTCTGCAGTGTTTCCATTAGTGAGAGGGACTTGCAGGGATAAGGAAGGGGTAGGGGGCGTCAGGGGTAGTACTCTGCTGATAGTAGCAAGATATAATAATGAAAAGAAACCTTGAGGAAGTTAACCCTCAAGGAGGGTTACTGGAGTCTCAACAAGATCCTTTTTCCTTTCCTTTGCTTAACATGATTCATGGGAGAAAACCCCCATGATAACCACTCCGAGAATCTAACCCAATTCTGAAATTCTGTAACCTTTCTCTCTCTCTCTCTCTCTCTCTCTCTCTCTCTCTCTCTCTCTGCTCTCTCAGAAGACCTTCAACTCAGATTCTATAACATCACACAAAGTCACAAAACCAAGTCAAACTCTAGCTTGAGTTTTACAAGAATATAAACTGGCATCCATGTAGGATTGCCAGATAGAATATAGGATATCTGTATTTTTATTTGATAAATCTGGCAACCCTATATTCATGTTCCAATTCTTTAATCTCCTCCAAATTTCTTTGATAATGAAAGCTCCTAAATGCATGGAAATGAAAACTCAAGGACATCTGACTCTTAGGGAGATGTTAGATGGGATCGTACAGAAAACAAAAGAAAAACTCCCATCAAAATCTAGAAACCTTCGGGCTGAGCCAGGCATGGTGGCGCACGCCTGTAATCCAAGCGACTTGGGAGGCTGAGTCAGGAGGATCTCGAGTTCAAAGCCAGCTTTAGCAACTTAGCGAGGCCCTAAGTAACTCAGTGAGACCCTGTCTCTAAATAAAATACAAAATAGGGCTGGGGATGTGACTCAGTGGCCGAGTGTCCCTGAATTCAATCCCTGGTTCCAAAAAATAAAAATAAAAAATATATAAAAAAAAAAACCTCGGGCTGGGGTTGGGGCTCAGTGGTAGAGCGCTTGCCTGGCATGTGTGAGGCCCTGGGTTCGAGCCTCAGAACCACATATAAATAAATAAAATTAAAAAAAAAATCTAGAAAATCTCAAGAATGAAGTCCTGCCATTTGTGGCAAAATGCATGGAACTGGAGGACATTATGTTAAGTGAAATAAGTCAGGTACAGAAAGACAAATTCCACACGTTCTCACTCATATTGGAAGCTGAAAGAGCAGATCTTTAAGAAGTAAGGAGTAGAATAGTAGTTACCAGACATTGAGAAAGTGGAGGGGAGGGAGGGATGGAGAAGGGATGGTTAATAGTTACTGGAATGCAATTGGATAAGAGGGATAACTTCTAATGTTCTCTATAGTATGGTAGGACAACAATTAGTTGTATATTTCAAAATAGCTGAGAGAATTTTGAGCATTCCTAACACAATGAAATGACTCATGTTTAAGGTGATGGATGTAATAATTACCCAATCTAATCATTACACATTGTACATATATTTTGAAATATCACACTGTACTGTATAAACGTTTACAGTTATTATGTGTCAATTAAGAATTAAAAAAAAAAGAAAATGAGAATAGCTCTTCTAGCACAGTAAACTGCCTTCCTGGTCATAGATATGCCTATATCAGAAAACCTGTTTTGCCGGGCATGGTGGCGCACGCCTGTAATCCAAGCGACTCGGGAGGCTGAGGCAGGAGGATCGCGAGTTCAAAGCCAGCCTCAGCAACTTAGCGAGGCCCTAAGCAACTCAGTGAGATCCTGTCTCTAAATAAAATACAAAATAGGGCTGGGGATGTGGTTCAGTGGCCAAGTGCCCCTGAGTTCAATCCCTGGTCCCCCCCCCACCAAAAAAGAAAGAAAACCTGTTTTGACTACTAATCAAAAAGGAAAGCTCCTGAAGCAATAGATGATAATGCCCACTCCATGAGCCTCTATGATTTGCTGAGCATTGGGTCAAAAGCTGTAAGTACGTCATCTCATTTCATCCTCATTATGTCCTAAAGAAAACTATTTCCTGTCCTTCAATATAATGATGAGGAGTCTGAGATCTGAAAGTGCTGCTGGGTGTGGTGGCACACACTGCAATCCCAGCTACTGGAGAGGGTGAGGCAGGATCACAAATTCAAGGCCAACCTGGGCAACTTAATGAGACTCTGTCTCAAAATAAAATAATAAGGACCGGGGAACTAGCAGAGTGGTCGAGTGCTTACCTATCATGTAGAGTGCTTACTTATGTGCAAGGCCCTGGGTTTCATTGCCAGTACTTCCAAAAAATGTGCAAGGCCCTGGGTTTCATTGCCAGTACTTCCAAAAAATTAAATAAAATAAAAAGGGCTAGGGAGGTAGCAGTGGGAGAGCACCGCTGTACTCATTCCCCAGTAATGAGAGAGAGAGAGAGAGAGAGAGAGAGAGAGAGAGAGAGAGAGAGAGAAAGAGAGAGAGAGAGAGAAATGTTAAATAACTTGTCCCGGGTCACATGCTTGGTAGAAACTCTGGTTGACTGGTCGATAAGGCAGCTGTGAGGTTAATGTTCTAGGACGCTGCTGAGTCTAGAGATAGGTTCAGTGAACTGCTATAGGGAGAATGGGAGTGGAACATGGTGATAAGCCAGGATCACAGTAATGAAGACAGTGATAATGGTGGTGGTGATGGTGATGATGGCTGACATTTGTTGGGAATATATGTGCCAGCAAATGTGCTGAGTGCGCTATATGTATCGACTTATTCAATTATCACAACTGTCTTTTCTGAGTGGTACTCTTGCTAGTGTCATTTTATCTTATTTAAATTTTTTTTTTTTTTTTTTCAGTGCTGGGGATCAAACCCAGGGCCTCATGCATACTAGGCAAAAGCTACACCCTCAGTCACCTAACTCCATTTTAAATATGAGGGGTGCTAGTGGGTAGTGGAGTGGTAGAACATGTTCTTAGTATGCATGAGGCCCTGGGTTCAGTCCTCAGAAACCAAAATTAAACAAGTAAACAAACAAGTAAGAAACATTCTTACTCTTGGTCTCTGAATCCAATACTGACTCTACTTTTAGTCATACTGTATTTGATCTCCCTGCTTCACCTACTGGATCCTCACATGCCATTCCCATTCCTCCTATTGCAGGTCACAAAATCCATCTGTAGACTCAACAGATTCCTAAAACAACTTTATGGCTGACGTCTTCGTTCCAGGAAGTGTATGGGAAAGCCTTGGCAGGCAAATTATTAGAGTTTTTACCTTAAATCCTGTGAATTTAGTGTTTCAGGTGTCAAAATTACACATTGTTATGGTTTAGATGTGGTGTCCTCCAAAATCTCATGTGTGAGACAATGCAAGAAGGTTTGGAGGAGAAATGATTGGGTTGTAAGAGTCTTAACCTAATCAGTTATGGGATTAACTGAGTAGTAACCGGAGGCAGGTGGGGTGTGGCTGGAGGAAGTGGTTAATTGGGGGTGTGGCTATGGGGTATATATTTTGTATCTGGCCAGTGGAGTCTCTCTGCTTCCTGATCACCATGTGATATGCTTCCTTCTGCTGCACTCTTCTTCCTTGATGTCCTGCTTCACCTTGTGCCCTGAGGAATATAGCTGGCCTTCTATGGACTAAGACCTCTGAAACAGTGAGCCCTCAAAAAAACTTTCTCTCCTCTAGTTGTTCTGGTTGGGTCTTTTATATCACAGCAGCAAAAAAGCTGATTAAAACACACCTTTCGCCGGCACGGTGGCGCAAGCCTGTAATCCCAGCACTTGGGAGGCTGAGGCAGGAGGATTGTGAGTTCAAAGCCAGCCTCAGCAACTTAGCGAGGCCCTAAGCAACTCAGTGAGACCCTGTCTCTAAATAAAATACAAAAAAGGGCTGGGGATGTGGCTCAGTGGTGGCGTGCCCCTGGGTTCAATCTCTGATACCAAAACAAACAAACAAACAAACAAAAAGCACATCTTTCCTGCAAATTACTCCCAAGAGTTGATGCACAGTCACAAAAACACCCTCAACAAAAACCATCTCAATTTTATCTTCAGAAAGCACTTAGCTTTTGTTGACCATAATCTGAGAGAAACTCCCAGCCACTCGAAGGCAAGTCTGACCTCCTACCCATTTGGCAAAGCTGGTTTCTGTCCAATGCTACAAATGCCACAGATCCTTTTGTGGGAAGAGTCCCCCACGGCTCTGATCCAAGTTCAAGATCGGAAAGACAAATGGGAAAGTGAATACAAAACTTTCACTCCTGCACTTTCTCTTTATCAACCTCTACAATATAATTCCCCCAAAACCCAAAGAAAGGGACTAAAACTGCAAACATTTCAAAAGCCCATCATCTTCTCTTGACTTGCCCTAAAAAAACATCTCTCTCACCTTGGGTTAATCAACTTTCTATTGCTGTGACAAAATACCTGAGAGGAGCAACTTAAAAGGAGGAAAATGGCTGGGGGAATATTATATAGTATGGTGGGGGGACACTTCTGGATTCAATCCCTGGCACCAATAAGTAAACAAACAAACAAATTAATAAATAAAGGAAGAAAGGTTTATTTTGGCTTATGGTTTCAGAGGCTCAATCCAGGGTGTCTTGGTCCTGTTGTTTTGGGCCTTTTGTGGCATAGTACACATTGGCAAGAATGTGTGGCAGAGTAAGTTGCTCACCTTATGGCAGCCAGACAGCAAAAGAGAGGAAGAGAAGGGGCTGAAGTCCCAATTTCCCTTCAAGGGCATGTCCCCAAGGACCTAATTTCCTCCCACTAGGCCTCACCTCCTGAATCCCCACCACCTCCCAATAGTGTCAACCTGGGGACCCAACTTTCAATACTTGGGCCTTTGGGGGACATCCAAGACCCAACTATAGCACACCTCACTTTTCTCTCTGTCTCCAGAAGGCAATTCTGCTTTGCCTGGGAGTGTATGGTGGGTTTGCTGCCCAGGGCCTCTGGCTCTGCTTTTATTTATTTTTATTTATTTTTTTATTATTTTTTTATTTTTGGTACTGGGGATTGAACCCAGGGGCACTCGACCCCTGAGCCACATCCCAGCCCTATTTTGTATTTTATTTAGAGACAGGGTCTCACTGAGTTGCTTAGGGCCTTGCTAAGTTGCTGAGGCTGGCTTTGAACTCGTGATCCTCCTACCTCAGCCTCCCAAGTGCTGGGATTACAGGCGTGTGCCACTGCACCCAGCTGGCTCTGCTTTTAGAGAGAGCACATCAGAAGGCAGTGGCCAAGAGGCAGAGCGTGATAACTTAGAGAACCACCTGGGGTCCAGGCTGCCTGGAATTAGACCCAACTCTAGCATGTGCTCATGTGTAAGCTTCAGCACTTTACCCTCTCTCTGCTCAGCTTCCTCATCAGTAAACCTGGGGAGATCATAGTCCTGCCTTAAGGGCTGAACAACATATGTAAAGCACATAGCCACTTGTTGACAGGTATATGCTATTATCATCTGTGACTGTAACTCTCTGAGAAAAGGAATTCCAATTTTTGAAAAATTACATTATAACTTGGTGCAGTGGCACATGCCTGTAATCCCAGTGGCTGGGGAAGCTGAGGCAGGAGGATCTCGAGTTCAAAGCCAGCCTCAGCAACTTAGCAAGGCCCTATCTCTAAATAAAATATTAAGAAAAAGGTGTGGGGGGCTGGGGATATAGCTCAGTTGGTAGAGTGCCTGCCTTGCAAGTACAAGGGTTTGATCCCTAGCACCACAAACAAAACAAAACAAAACAAAACAAAACAAAACAAAACAAAAAGCAATGTAGAAAAAGGTCTGGGGATGTGCGTTAGTGGTTAAGAGACCTGGGTTCAATCCCTGGGACCAAAAAAAAAAAAAAAAAATTCACATTATATTCCCAGTATCTACCACAGTGCTTGACACATGGTAAGCACCCCTAAAATGATTGATCCATGTTAGCTGAAAGTGTGAGAAGGACCTTGAGCACAAAGAGTTCAGGCTGAGCTCCTCCTTTCAGATAACCTTTCTCTCCTTCACCTTTAATCCTTCCCTCAGAAGGCACATGGGAAGGTCTTCTAGCCTGCAGATTATCAAAAGGAGCTCCCCTGACATACTAGTCATAATGTGTTTCCTGGAGCCATGTGGATAGAGGTTGTTAGCCAGGGTAATGGGTGCACAGCCAGTGCCTGGGGTGGGGGTGGGGCTAGGAGTTCAAGTAGCTTAAGGGAGAAAGCTCGTTTGGGCTCCTGTGGTATTATGTTTCTCATTTTGACTCATTAATTTGCTTTACTTCTATGATGACTGTACATGCTAAGGTGATCTCCACCCTTCCTGCTCAAGAAGCTGGCCCTGCATACCCTCATGAGCAAACTGTGGAGGGAGGCTACTTTGTAGAGTCCCTTGGCAGGAGCCTTAGCCAAAGGCTTCTCTCTAGTTCTAAGCTTTGCCATGTGTTTGTGCTCTTGGAACTGAAAGAGGAGAATCAGGTGGAATATTACATGGTAAATTAACTGGTCATTTCAACTATAAACATTTTTCTTTCAACATCTGAAGATTGAAATCCAAAAATCCAGCATAATTTGGACTTCAACCCTATAAGACTATCAGATTTATCCAGTCCAGACATTTGGGCATTATTTGGTGATAATGTTTAATTTTTTTAACTTCTAGGATACTGTTTAGGTTATGTACCTTTATCTCTTGCCCTTTATCACTTTTGCTTCTATTGTATTTGGAGACTTTATTAATTACAAATGAGTCAATTAAAGCAGAAACCTCTGGTGCAAAGCTATAAAACACCATCACACAGGATTTGACCTTTGAAAGACTCTGGAGAAAAGAGTGAATTAATCATCACTCACTGCTAGAGTCTGTTGAGGGTGTATCACCAAAACTCATTAATGCTGCTTCAAATGAGCTGATCCACCGGATACACTTACTCCTCTGATCCTACTTAGATTCATCCTGACAATCTGTTTCTGCAGCAAATGGTGGAGACACAAATGTTGGACTATTGGGCTTTTCCAGATTGCTTTCAATATTCCAAATGCCAAATCTCAAAGGTTTTAAAATTACTTTTTAATTTTCCAAATACCATAACTTCAGGACATGCAGACTAGGAGATGTCACTCATAAAACATTTACTGTGTGTGTATTTTTGCCTTTCTGTTTTCTGTGGGTTCATTAGTTATATTAACTGACTATTCAGTCGAGAGAGAAATTGCACTAGAGGGGATATGAGCACAGTTCTAACTATGGCATCACCAGAGACCCTAAACCCTGAGCCTGGACAGCAGCATTTGAAGTGGTTCCACAACACTGCCTTTGGATAACTGGGCTGCTTTTCCATTTCCTTCCTGGACACTTGCAAGTGTGAGTTATTTGGTGGTGGTGGTGGGGTCCTTTGGAGCCATTTGCATAAGAAGAAGAGTGCAGACAAGCACAACATTGCACATCTATAATCCCAGCTACTCAGTTGGTTGAGGCAGGAGGATCACAAGTTCAATGCCAGTCTGGGCAACCTAGTAAGACCCTGTATTGAGAGAAAAAAAATTTTTTTTAAAAGAGCCAGGGATGTAGCTCAGTGGCAAAGCATTAGTGGGTTCAATCCTTCATAGGGCAAAACTAAAATGAAATAAATAAAAATAAGAGTACAAACTCTGGTAGGACATACTTTGTTTCACTGATAAGGCAGATTGTTTTCATAGGAATAAACACATGGGAGAGACACTGGATAGATTAGGATGAGGTATGGCTGCTTGTGACCAAAACTTCAAAATAACAGTGCAGTACACATCAGAGAAGTTTATTTCTCTTTACATATATATATAAAAGGCAAAGGTAGGCAGTACAGAACATCTAATAGCTTCATACATCTATAGAAAATAAAGCCATTCTCTTTGTAGTTCCAAGTACTTCCATCCTTACCGTATGGCCTGTGTCGAAGAAACAACTTTCATAGGCAAATTACATCCAAGAAGTTGCAAACTTTTCTACTTTTATATCATTGGCCAGAACTTGACCAAATGGCTACATCTAGCTGCAAAAGATGCTGGAAAATGCAGGCTTTATCCCATGCACCATATGTTCAGTTAAAAATTAGAAGAAAGAGTTGAGAGAATAGAAATGTGGAAGATTATTAACAGTCTCTGCCATAAGCACTGAACCCAGCCATGGAACATCAGAAAAGTTCTCCAGATTTTTTTGGGGGGGGGATGAGGGCGGGGGTGGTACCGGGGATTGAACCCAGGGGCACTTGACCCCTGAGCCACATCCCCAGCCCTATTTTGTATTTTATTTAGAGACAGGGTCTCACTGAGTTGCTTACCCCCTAACTTTTGCTGAGGCTGCCTTTGAACTTGTAATCCTCCTGCCCTGGTCTCCTGAGCTGCTGGGATTATAGGTGTGAGTCACTGTGCCCAGCAGAAAAGTTCTCCAGAAAGAAGTGATGAACTCATGCCAGAGCTGGGTGCAGAGGCATACACTTGTAAGCCCAGCTACTCAGTTGGTGGAAGCAGGAGGATTCCAAATTTGAGGCCAGCCTTGGCAACTTCATGAGACCCCATCTCAAAACAAAAACATAAAAAGATTTGGGGATGTACCTCAGTGGTAAAGCACTCCTAGTTTCAAGGTTCAATCTCCAGCACTATAAAAACAACAACAACAACAACAAACAACCCTCATTCTGGGCCCAGTGGCGCATGCCTGTAATCCCAACTACTGGAGAGACAGGCAGGAAGATCAAAAGTTTGAGGCTGGCAATTTAGCAAGACTCTATCTCAAAAAATAAATAAATAAGTAAGTAGATATAAAGGGCTGAGGTGTAGTTCAGTAGAGCACCCCTGAGTAGTTTAATTCCTGGTGTGGGGTGGGGGTGGGGACAAAACTCCCCAAAAACTTTTGCAAGAAAAAGGAACTGGAAGTAGAAGGAGTATTAGGGACTGGGAAGGGGCCAAGAGGAGAGAGAAATGCAAGACAGATTAGAAGTGAGGGTGAACATGATCAATACACGACATATGTGTCTATGGAAATATCACAGTGAAATCCACTGATTTGTTCGATTAATACATTACTTATAATAAAAAAGAACTTGTGCAACCCAAACACAGAGATAAACAATAGATTCTAGTGTTCTACAAAACAGTGGGGAGCTTATAGTTCACAATAATCTGTCACATAGTTTATGAAGATATAGAAGAGAGGAACTCAAATTGTCCAAACACAAAAGAATGCTAAGGAGATAGGAATGTGAATTATCCTGATTTGATAAGCACATACTATATACATGTATTGAAATATCACACTAGAGCCCATACATATATTCAATTATTATGTGTTAATTTAAAATATTTTTAATTTTGAAGAGATGGAAATGTGAACCACCTTGATTTGATCATTACACATTGTATGCATGAATTGAATTATTCCACTATATCCCATAAATGTATACACTTAAAATAATAATTAATAAAATTCAATTTTAAAAAACTCATGTAGATGCATGGAATGTAGAGAAGGAAGGGAAAGGTTTCAGAGGAGGGGAAAGCATGTGTGAGGCCAGCAGGGAGAGGAAGCATGACCAGATGGGGAACTGAAGGACGCTCCTCTGGCTGGAGAGGAGGCAGGATGATTCATTCTTGACCCTGGGTTTGATCCTCAGCACTGCCTATGCTCTGCCCTTCCTTCTCTGAAGGCTCTCCTGTCAGATGCATTGCTCACCCCTTCTCCTGGGGAAACCCAGGCATCTTTCTGTTTTCAGCTCCAGCTTCCTCTGGGAAGTCTTTGTCAGCTAAGAATTCTCCTTGAACTTCCCCCATGTTTCTATCTTATGGCATGCGCCACAGCACCCTGCTGAAAAATCTACTCTTAATGGAATTTGTGGTGCCACCTACACTTTTGCATATATCATGAGTCTGTTTCTAGGTTCTTAATTTTGTTTGATTTGTTTATATTTGTCTGTTTCTGAATTAATATACTGTCCTATACTGATTACCTTGGCTTCCAAGATGTGTTAGTATCTCATAGGGTAGGTCTTTCCTTGACTTTTCTCTTTAAAAATTATTTTATTCAAAGATTTTAGTTCTCCAGTTAAATTTAGAATCAATCTGTACAAAAAACACTACTGGAACTTTGAAATTTTGTTTATATATTAACTTCATAAGAAATGACATCCTTACAAAATTAATTACCCACCACACCCTATATGCTAATATTTTTATTAATTAAACTCTCATAACAATGTGTCTTAATAGTATTTCTAAATTTCTTCATAGGGTCTTATATGTTCTTTGTTAGGTAAAATTTGATATATTATGGTGTTGTTACTACCACAAACTGAGTATTTTTATTCCACTTGCTAGTTTGTTATTGCTAATATAGAGGATCAGTTCTCCTTTTTTTTTAGGTTCTAGCTCATTAAGTTTATGAGTCTGTAATTTCTCTGTCTGAGCCACTTGGTCTTCACCTCACGTTCCAGAAGAAGAGGGCTTCAATAGTTCCAGGGTTTCAAGGCATATCAGTTCATTTATCCTTGTTTTCTGCTATGAATTGTGTTCCCTTCCTCATTTCATACTTTGAAGACCTAACCTCCAACGTGACTGTATGTGGAGATGGGGCCTTTCACGAGGCAATTAAGGCTAAGAGGGGCTGGGGATGTAGCTCAGTGGTAGAGAGCTTGTCTTGCAAAGCTCTCTGGTTCCATCCTGGGTTCCATCCCCAGCAGGGGGAAGAAATGTTTGAAAAGTTAAATGAGGTCATAAGAGTGGAGTTCTAATCCGATAGGACTGGTGTCCTTATAAGAAAAGAAAGAGACACCAGAGCTCCCCAACCCTATACACATACACAGAAAAGACCCTGCAAGGATACAGTGTCAAAGTGGCTATTTATAAGCTGAGGAGAGAGGCTTCATTAAACTCAATCCTGTTGACACCTTTATCTTGGACCTTACATCTCTAGGACTTTGATAAGATGAATTTCTATTGCTTAACTCAAGAAATCTATGGTGTTTTGTTATGGCAGACAGAGATTAGTACAGCCCCTCTCTGCCTTAGCTTCTCTGGGTTCCCCCTGCCCCAGTACTGGGGCTTGAATCCAGAGGCCCTCTATCATTGAGCCACACCACCAGCCCTTTAGTTTTTGCTTTTTATTTTGAGACACAGTCTCACTAAATCGTCTAGTCTGGCCTCTCAAGTTGTTGGGATTACACTGTCCCCATTGGGGATTGAATTGTTTCTAATGGTATATCTCTACCATCAAATAGACAAACAAGCCCATTACTTCTCAGGGTTGGGGAGAGAGAGGCACATATATGCACAGGGCCTAAACAGCAAAGATGATCCATTGAGATGAGAGAAACACATCTACTCACTCAAGCAACCTGAGGTCTACAGCCCTTACTTCTTCCAGTTTAGACAAGGCCATGAGTGTTTCTCTGGCAGAAAGTGCTGTTCATGTTTGTGTGGAATCCACTAAAGTTTAGTGAGAAAGTTCCTGCACCAGAAGTCTCTTCTCTGTAACTGCTAAAATAACCAAAAGACCAGATCACTTGTCTCCCCTGCTCAAACTCTGCCAAAGGATTTTCATCATACCCAGAATAAAATTCATGTGGCCAGTAGTGCCAACTGGTCAGGCCTCTGCCCGTCACCCTGAAGTAATCTACCATCTTCCTCCTTTTCACTCTGTTCTGCTACACCAGCTTCTTTCTGCTCTTTGAACACACAGAGCTGACACCTGGCTCAGGCCCTGGCACATTCCTCCCCCTCTGCAAGAGTGCCCTTCCTCCAGACCTCTGCTCCGTTTGATCCCTCAAGTTTCTGCTAAATGTCACTCTCAGAGAGGTCTTTCCTGACATCTGGAACTACAACAGTTATCCTGCCTCCTGCATACCCTACCCACTAGCAGTGAAGTTACAGATTCTCTTGATTATTTGCTTATTGTCAGCATCTTCCACTAGATTGTAAGGTCTCTGAGGACAAAGACCTTAGGACACAGACCTTAGGACAAAGACCTCTAGGACAGCCCCAGGACACAGCAGGAGCTCAGTGGATATATGGTGATTAAATGAATAAGCAGTGTGACCTGCCAAGGACACTTTTGGAATTTTGGGAATGAGGTATGTGCAAGTACAGAGATGCAACTGAATGCTTTTTTCCTCCAAGAACCACTCCTACTTCATCCTGTTCATCCCTGCTTCCCCCCGAATTTTGGAATAGTGTCCTCAACACACAAGGAGAAACAGCCCTCACAGGGATGGGAGGACAGCCCCTTTCCTCCATACTGCTTCTTTCTAGTTTTCCTAGTTTGCTCCCATCAGTCAGCCTTGACTTTTCTGGGCTCCTCTGGACATAAGGGACCCATGTGCACATTCAGTTGCTCAGATCTCTTAGAGCAGCTGGTCTGGGACAGTCACCTACTGGTCTGGAGCTCCTGCAGCCTCCCACCTACTCCATCTGCCTAATAAATACCACTCCTTGTATCCTCACAACATGACCCAGGAGCTAGTGAATGTCATATTCAGGGACTCCAGGAAAGGAAGAGTGGAACTGGGGAAGCACTGGGCACCAGGGCATTGGTGGGCCTGAGAAGTTGGAAGTAATGCCACAGCATATTCTTTCCAGATAATTCTCATTGAAAGATCCTCCCCAAGTCAAGAAATGAAATTATTGACATCATACTTCCTTAAGGGGCCTGTGTGTTCCTATTTCTAGGATGAAGCATATTCTTTAAGCTGGGTGTGGTGACATACATCTGTAATCCTAGTGACTTGGGAGGCTGAGGCAGGAGGATCCCAAGTCCAAGGCCAATCTGGGAAAATTAGTGAGACCCTATCTCAAAATAAAAAATAAGAAGGGCTGGGGATGTAGCTCAGTGGTAGAGAGCTCATAGTACAAATTTTAAAACTTACTACTTTTAGAAGCAGTGACTTTGGGGCAGTGAGTGTGCTAGTGAGTGCTTTCTGTTAAGTCATCTCATTTAGTTGGCACTTTGCTTTATGTGATATGCTTTATATCACCGATTTTACATATAAGGAGATTGAGGCTGGGGGATGTGAAGCAATTTATTCCCATTTGCTTTGCAAGCTGTGGAGTCAGGACTATAATGTAGACAGTAATCTCTATGCTATTTGACATACCATTTTAAGTCAGTTACCTTCATTAATTTAAAAAAAACAGCCTTTATATCATAAAATTCACCCATTGTAAGTGTACAATTTAATGATTTTTGTAAACCTACAGAGTTGTGCAACCATCACCACAATCCAGTTTTAGAACATTTCCACTACCTCAAAATGTTTCCTCGTACCCATTTTTGGTTAGTCCTACTCCTACCCCTAGCCCTAAGCAACCACTGATCTATTTTCTGTGTCTATAAATTTGCTGTTCTAGACACTTTATATAAATGAAATCATCTTGCATTATCTTTTACTACAAACTGCATTTGTTTTGTGATGACTGTTTAGTTCAGTTCTCAACATTCAGTGCAGAGGTGTACACTGGGATAGCACAAGGAAGGCATTACACCTTCACTCTGCAGGAGACCTTGGGGGTGGGGATTGCTTGTTTGTTAATTACTCTGGGTTTCTGAGGATACAGACCCAGGCTCTGCCTGGATGGAAGTGGAGAATCAGGAGAATCAGGTGGGGAAATAACATGTTGATTTTCTCTGTTCTTTTACTTCTTTTTTTTTTTTTTTTTGCGGTGCTGGGGATTGAACCCAGGGCCTTGTGCTTGCAAGGCAAGCACTCTACCAACTGAGCTATATCCCCAGCCCTGTTCTTTTACTTCTGAAGCCATAAAGAATAGTCTATTTTAATTCAGGGACTTCTACCCCCAATAGTTGCAAGAATGGCTCCATTTAAAAATAAAATTTAGCCAGGTGCCATGGTGCATGCCTGTAATTTCAGCAATTCTGAAGGCTGAGAAAGGAGGATTGCAAGTTTGAGGCCAGCCTGGGCAGTTTAGGGAGATGCTGCCTCAAGATAAAAACTAAAAAGGGCTAGATATGTAACTCAGTGGTAGAGTGCCCTGGGTTCATCCCTAGGACCACAATAAACAAACAAACAAATAAATAAATACACACATAAAACAAAGAACAAAATGAAGTCCTAACAATCTAATTGAAAAATGTAATCCATTTAAGGAGGAGTAGAAGAAAATACTTAAAAAAAAAAAAAATCCAGAGGTGGTACATGCCTGTAAGCCCAGTGACTTGGAAAGTTGAGGCAGGAGGATTGCAACTTCGAGGTCAGCCTCAGAAACTTAGTGAGACCCTATCTCAAAATAAAAAGGGCTTGGGATGTAGTTCAGTGTTTAGGGCTCCTGGGTTCAATCCCCCCAATACATAAAAAAAAAAACAATGACAAAGAAGAGGAGGAGGAGAAGGAAGAGGAGTAGGAGGAAAGAAAATGTAATTCAAAGGACTAAAGTGAAATGAGTTGTCCTACCTCCTATCCAGTAAAGAAATTCCTAAAAGATGGGTGAGGGAGACAATAATAAAAGGTCACCTTTTCTTTCCTTCCTCCAAGCACCATCCATGCATGGTCAAGCACAGTTCTTGATATTGGTCCTATTCCTGATCTGGTTCCAATGCAGCAATACTCTGGGTACCCCAATCTCTTGCCTCTGGACCCTTTTTACTCCTGAAGCCTCCTTTCTCTGGATCAAAGTCAAAAGAGACCTCCAGAAGCTTCAGAGACAAATTAAGGAGTTGACCTTTCTTCTCTCCCCAACCATTACGCCTGTTCCTCTGAATGAAATTCCCATTCCACCCAGAGAATCTAAACCCCTGCTTTAGGACCATGCAGCGTATTCCAACCCCTCACACACATTTCTCTTCCTGCCAGGAGCAAATTCACACACACACACACACACACACACACGCACACACACACACACACACACACACGCACATGCACACACACAGATCACTCACTGGGACTGTCTTTTCTGTACCTAGACAAACCTGAAAATAGCTGGTTTTATTCCCAGTACCTCTAGGTGGAGATAGCGTTTTGGGGAGGAAGACTGACTAGACAAACATCATCATCAGTAATAATGGTTAACACCTATTAAGAATAGATTATACCCCGTGTTCTGTACATTTTACCTATGTTTTTCTCATCTAATGCTCAGAACAAGACCAGTAGTATTACTAGCTCTGTTTTCAGAGAATTATTACTATTATCAATGCAGAAATTTTAGCACAAAAATTATACAGAATTATTATCATTATCACATTATTAGTAGCACAGACTTTTATTTATGTTTGTATTATTAATATAGAAAATATTAAGGTACAAAAATTATAGGTAAAGAAAATAGTATCAGGACTGGGAGTATAGCTTAGTGGTAGAGTGATTGAGTAGCATACTTGAGGCCCTGTGTTCCATCTCCAGGACTGGAAAAAAAAGAAAAAAAGAAAGAAAGAAAAAGAAATATAGACAGTATTAGTGTGGAAAATAGGATCAATACCATTATTACAGTATCACAGTACAGAATTTATTAGTACAAAGATGATATCAGTACTATTGTAGTATAAAAATAGTACTGAAAATAGAATCAGTACTACTATTAGCTCTGTTTTTCAGAAAAATAAGACTTTGAGAGATAAAGCTAATTTATCTAAGGTCACAGAGCTAGTGAGTGAAGCTGCATTCCCATGACATAAAATGAGCTAATTCTTAACCATTAAGTGATACTGTGGGTGCACCACCCCCCACCACCACCTAATTTCCTCCCAGGGCAGGAACGAGTTGGGAGGGGAAGGAGGATCTGAACCCTGGGACTATGAGAAACAAGAACAGTGATAGAAGGAGAAAGAGGTCCAGGTCCTTTCTGGTGACCCACAACCAACAGGGAAATGGGTAACTAATTAACCTGGGAAACAGTCCCACATCTTGTGTTGGAAAGAAAGAAACTATTTAAAAAGTTAGAAATTAGTTGGAACAATGTTGCATTTAAACTAAACTCAAGCAACAGGTATTTCTTCAGTGTAGATTCTACACTAGGGCTGTTCGTTTGACTTTTGACAGTTACGCTGAAGTATATTCCCTTTATGGTTACTGTATTCTAGGAATGAGCCCAATTGCAGTCCCACAGGTCAAGGAGGGACACAGATGAAGTATAGACTGGGATTAACTGTGGGACCAGTTGCCAAGGCAGGGGATCCACCAGAGGGAGGGGGTCCTTCCACCTGATGTTGAGGGTACCCAGACCTGCACTTCATCTGAAATAAGCAGCAACCTGAACATCCATCTACAGCAGAAAAATAGTGGTATGTACTGAAGGGTTATGGAAAATATAATATTCCTGCAAGATAACCCCAAATAAAAATGGAGAGGGGCAGCTGGGCTGGGAGGAGGAAGGGGAAACTCACCAAGGATTAACCTCCCTTTCCTGATAACAGTGGGTCCTGGGGGAAAGGGGCGGATACTGAATGCGGGGCCTTAAACCTTGACCTTCCCCCATGGCAAATTAGTCCTACCCTATAAAACCAAAATCCCCTCTGTAACTGATGGCCATTTTGGCATCTGGAATATGAGTCCGACAGTGCCCGAGTCTGAGTCTGCGGATGAATAAAGGCTTCTTCGAATTTGTTGAGGTTTGCATCCTGTCCTTTTGCCCTTACATGTACTTATCTTCCAATAGTTACCACTCGAGTTCCCACCAAGAAAGAATGGCAAGCAATTCATCTGGAAGCATGAATACAGGAAGGAAATTCAGATTTGTATAGTGATTTTCAAACTCAACACAACACAATTGCATCCACTCTTCAGACCAGGGGAAAGACAAAGGTGTAGGAAAAATTTCTATCCTCTACCTTTCATAGAAATGAAATCACCTCCCTTCACCAAGAATAAAATACTTCAATCTGCACTCTCCTATGTTGGGGCTTCTGGATGGAATCGACTGCACCCCTTACTTGAGTGGGTAAGAGAAAAATGGCAGCAGGATAGACTATTCCAGTAAAGAGAAAGGGGAAGAGAGTAGAGTGAGATGGGACAGCAGAGGAGAGGCCAGAAGGCCAGATTTGATTTGGGGTGTGGCCAACCTAGATCTGTGTTTGCATTCACTGTCTCTGGTCCTTCCTGTGTGGAGATTGTGCTGGAGAGGGAGTCAGGGCTGTGAGTGGAAAGGGGAACAGGGATTTGGAAGATGGAGGTATGGTAAGGTGGCAATTTTGGTGCAGTTTAGTATTATGATGGTGAGGGAGGCTCCAGAGTGGTGCTGGGAACAGAAAAGACTTGCAGAAGTGCCACAGGTCTGTGAAGCACTTGGGGTTGTTGTGAGGAGGAGCTATTTTTTTTTTTTTTTTTGAGTCAGAATTCACGTTCCTCTCCCAGAAGTTGCTTCTCAGACCAATCCAAAGACAGTTCCAAAGAAGTAACGGTACAGTGAGTTCCATTCTTTGCACTTTCCCTGCTGCCCTCTGCTGTGGAGAGACCCAGGAAAGCTCTGGGGAATCAAGGGTGGGAGGTCAGAGAGTGGCCTCAGGCCTCTCTGGACTTTCCTGTGTTGGCATTAGAACAGGTCTTCCCTGAGTCCTTTGCAGGGAGAAAAATCAATTAATTATTGAAAAGTAAGAAAAATCAGCTAGAGGCTGGGGATATAGCTCAGTTTGGTAGTTTGCCTCAAATGCACGAGGCCCTGGGTTCAATCCCCAGCACTGCAAAAAAAAAAAAAAAAAGAAAGAAAAGAAAAGAAAATCAGCTAGACATACTTTCCCTTTATTTTAAACATATTGCCTTGGGTACAATATTGTGAGGCCAGATGCAGGTCAGAGGCGAGAAACTGGAGAGAGTTTCACAGTTTTGTTATACTCATAGTTCCCTTGGGAGTTACAGTGTGCCATGTAAGGCCACTCAAGCGAAGCAGAAGCCCCAAGTCAGTCGGTGAGTCAAAGAGAGAGGGGAACTGGAGGCAGGCACCTGTATTCTGGCCTCTATGGGGAGGAATGAGTGAGGCAGGTTAAGAAGGCTTAGGACTGGCTAATTTGAACAATCTCAATGGGCTCTGGGACATAGGGGCTACCCCCAGTTGTCTTCTACCTGACCCCAGGACAATTAGTTTGGGTATAAACTCACCCAGAGTGTGAAAGCCCAATAAAGGAGACAGTTGGAGTGTGGACTTAATTGGCTTTCAAGGAGGACAAGCTCCCCTGGCTAGCTCTTATTCTAGTGCAGAAGAGTTCTTATTTAAGTCATTGGTAGTTGGCAGTTTCTACTTCCTCAGGAAATGATTTACAAGTCTGTGTAGTTTAGTTACCCTTGAGTGACAGAAGGATTCCTCCATTCAGAACCACTCTTCTATGCCTGTTGCTACAAAACACATTTATTACCAAAGATTTGTTTTAAAGTAGAAATGCTTTTGTTAAGGGACATTCAGTATCTTCCAGAATCTCTGGGAGGGTCATAGACCAGGCTCTGGAGCACCCAGCCTGGAACAGTGCCCAATCACATATTGATACTGCTCTTCCAAAACATTTAAAATCCATGTACTTATTTACTTCGGAATGTTTCCAACCACAAAAGAATGGAAAGAACTATATTGAACATCTATATATCCAAATATCCCAGCCTTGGTTTGGATTTTCCCAAAAGGAGATCTTGGGAGAACTTGGGTGCATGTAGTTTATTTGGGAGGTGATTTCAGAAAGCACAAGTGAGGGCATGCAGGGCATGGGACAGAAAAAAGAAAAAATAGTAACAACATGTGCATTAAAGATGGTCAGCATTGTGGGCAATGGGAACTCAATCTTGTTGGGGACCTTCTAGAAAAACATGTACTAGGAGCTGCACAGTCGTGTCACCAAAGGAAGAGGAGACTGGGGTTTTAATCCACTGCCACCTGTCCCCCACTCATTGAGGGTTGACCTGAGGGAGTCAACTGTCACAGTTTCCATATTGTGGCTTAGCCAGTAAACTTCCTTGTGCTGGAGATAGTTCTCTGGCAGAGAAGCAGCCAGATGCCTCACTTGAGGTATAAAATCTCCACATGGCAGAAATGAAACCACAAACATGTGCTGAGGGGATGAAGGCTGGGAGAGTAAGATCACCTGCTTATAAGAGCCTCTGCAAAATCTTTCCACCCTTTCCCATCTCTCTCTAGACGCCCACACCCACAGTAAATAAATAGTATTTATCATGTGCCTGGCACTATTATGTGCCCCTATTAAGTCACTGAGTCTACATAACGATCCTATGAAGCAGATATCCAATAGCTATAGTGCTTAGAGGACACTAGAATCATTCCAAAGAGTGCCGAACAGTGCTATTTTAAAATATCATTGTCAGAAATTACATCTTTTGCAACTATCTGAACTTATGGTGAGAATTTTTAGATGCCAACTTTAAAATATTCATGGGGTATGTAGTTTTTTCAAAATTCTTTCTTTGAGTAAGCAGTTGAAGAGTTTGTAAATCAGCATCAGATCTGCTTATCTTCCTCTGGTGGTACACCAGAACCACGACAGAGGCTTGTGGGGGCTGAGAAGGGCATGGTGAAATAGTTAAGGCCTTTCTGTGGTTACCCTGGGAGGATCCTGGGAAATAAATTTTAAAAAGGAAAATCAAAATGAGGGAAGCTATAGATAGAAAGTGAGTTCAGCTCGCTGAAGATCCAGATGGATGAGCGCTGAATAACCAGGCTGTGCTCTCCAGCATTCTGATTCAGTCCTCCCAGAGTCTGTGGATGCTGAGTCAGTGGCTCAAAGGCATCCCATCTTCTCATCCCCCCTTATATTTGCCTGATTTACTTTATGTTGCCTCCTTAGACTCTAAGTGTCAAACTTCCTCTATGATCAGTATAGCTTAAAAATTATTTTGAGGACTCATTCTACTTTTATAGTTGATAACATAAGAGTAAGAGCTGGGGCCTTGGAACCAGATAACCATGAAGATGCTCAAGTAAGCTGGGAGAGAACCTTTCCTCTTCTGGAGAACCCAATGAATACCACTGTATCAACTCCATGTGCAAGCACACTGAGGGCACAACACAAGCCATGAGGCAGTTCTGCTGATGGATGGGCAGCAGAGGGGAGGTAACAAACAGTGAGAATGGAAAACCTGCCTTATGTAGAAAAGAGAGACCTTGGGTGGGATGTAGCTCAGTGGCAGAGCACTTGCCCAGCAAATGCAAGGCCCTGGATTTGATTCTCAGCACTGGGGGAAACAAAAGGAAAAGGAAAAGAAAAGAAAAAAAGAAGCCTCAGATTTATAATTTATCTAAACTGAATTAATCAACAGTAACCCTAACTTTCCCCTTTTAGAAAACAATTCTAACTCATAGGGGAAGCAGGTTGGTTTTATGGTCTCTCTCTTGAATCCGTTCTTCCCAAGAGTGGGAAAGAAAGCTTAGAAAGGTTGACAGAATTTGGTTTAATCAGTAGCTTAGCCCAGGTTGCAAAAGTGTTTCTCAAGGTTGGTACAGAGTTCGATTGAGTTCATTCAGCTATTTTCCCCTCTAGGTGTTGTTTATGTCAACAACAGCCTTGATAGGAAAAAACTTGAAGAACAACTTTCCTTGCTCTGATTCCTTTTTTTATATCTGGTAGCATAAGGGTGAAAGCTTGGGCTTTGGAGCCAGACAGTCATGAGTTTAAAGCTGGGTTCAGTTACTTATTAACTAGGAAGTTTGGATAAATTATTTCAGTTCTCTGAAACTCAGTTTCCTGGTGGGTTCCCCCCTCCCCTGTTTGTTTGGGTTTGGGGGATTGAACCTACTGGTTCTTTAACACTGAGCTACATCTCTGGTCCTTTTTATTATTTTTTTAAATTTTGAGAGAGGGTCTTGATAAAATGCTGAATCTGGCCTTGAACTTGGGAATCCTCCTGCCTCAGCCTTCCAATTACAGGTGTGCACCATCCCATCTGGCCTCAGTTTCCTTTTCTGCACAACGAAAGTGATGTTTCTTCTTCACAGGATGCCTAGGAAGACTCAAATAGGCCAGGTGTGCAAAAACTCTACTACACAGCTATAGAATTAATGATGGCTGGTACCATCGTTGCCATCATTTCCCCTCTGGTCTACAATGTGGTTTCTGAAAAGATGGATTCTAGGAAAAGAAAAAATCCTACGCAGAAGACTGACACAAATCTTTTTTTTTTTTGGTACCAGGGATTGAACTCAGGGACACTCGGCCACTGAGCCACATCCCCAGCCCTATTTTGTATTTTATTTAGAGACAGGGTCTCACTGAGTTGCTTAGGGCCTCGCTAAGTTGCTGAGGCTGGCTTTGAACTCGCAATCCTCCTGACTCAGCCTCCCAAGTAGCTTGGATTATAGGCGTGCACCACCACGCCCAGCTGACACAAATCTTTTGACTTGTTTTGCCTTTAGTTATAAAATCAGAAATTGATAATTGGGTTTTAAATCACTACTGGTAGATCTGGTTACTAAAGTTATGTAATCAGTTTGATTACCTATAGGCCTAATGCCCAAACACAGTAGGCATGCCATGGTAAGATATAGCAATAATAAGATGTAACAGCCTGAATAACCCTTTAAGTTATAAAGCAGTTATAAATATCATCTCATTTAACTCTCATAAAAACCTATCATTTAACCAAAACAAGTACTACTTTTCTTCTCATTTATGGAAGTCGAAAGTAAGATAAGAGAGATTAAAAAAGCCGGGCATGGTGGCGCACGTCTGTAATACAAGCTACTCAGGAGGCTGAGTCAGGAGGATCGCGAGTTCAAAGCCAGCCTCAGCAACTTAGCGAGGCCCTAAGCAACTCAGTGAGACCCTGTCTCTAAATAAAATACAAAATAGGGCTGGGGATGTGGCTCAGTGGTGGAGTGCCCCTGAGTTCAATCCCTGGTTCCAAAAGAAAAAAAAGAGATATTAAATAACTCACCTTTGTGTCTTTGCTCTCTGTTTCCTCCCTGGGAACCTCCCCTGATCTCCCCTCCATGTATTAAATTGCTGGTCACCAAAGCCCGTTTTAGCTTTCCTCTCTTTCCACAGCTCAATAGCTCATTCTTTTTTACCCTCTATAGCACTCAAAATGTGAACTACATAATTTAGTACTTTATTATTCTGCCTTTCATTTTTACCCAATCTTTTTTTTTGTTTTTACATGTCTATTTTTTAAAAACTCTGCCCACTAAGACAAGAAATCTCTCAAGGGTAGGGACCATGCAACTTAAATATATTTTAGGTCTCACTACCCAATCCCCCTGCCCCTTCCCACTGGCAGGTACAGAGCTGGACACAGAACAAGTGCCTTGTGTATACTTGATTGATTCTCAGAGAGTTTACCTGAAATGATGGCCTAGAAAATCCATTACTGGATAAAAATGGGACTGCCTTAGGGACTGCCATCTAAGAAACAGGGCAGAAATGTTCCTGCAAGGAAATTGAAATGCAAAAGGCAAACACAAGCAGGAAACACATCACATGTGCAGTTTTTATGCTGATTCTGGCAATCCCTTATAAGTTATATGACACACCTTTAGTCACAATGTACCTAAGTCATGCAACTGTGACCATATGTAGGTAGGGGACATCTTTTGTGGGTTTATAACACTCTGTTCTTCCTCCTGCAGTGATAAAAATTAACTTCATTGTCTAATAAAATTAAGCAACTCTTAACTGAGGGAAGCTAAATAGCAACTGATATTTTTGGAGGTTCTCTTAAATTAGGACAGCACAGTTTAAAGGAAAAACAAACATGTAGCACACTGAATATCAGTTGCAAATTGTTTCACAATTTAGAATTTTTTCTTTTGTTTCTTAATTTTTATGACATTTCTTCCTAGTACTTTATATGACATATATAATCAAATCAATAATCTTTATAAATTTCAAATAGCATGACACAATTGGGTTTCCTTTATAACACAAAATTTCAGATTTTTTTTCCAGTGATTCAAATGACAGGAATTCCTACCAGCAGGACCAGTGTTTCTCATTCAATGAGGAAGACTTTTTATTTTTTTAACTTTTTTGAACTTGCAGGTTTAAGCCATCCTCCTGCCTCAATCTCCCAAGTAGCTGGGACTATAGGCACATGCCACTGTGCTTGGTAAAGCCATGTCTCTGGAAGACTGGAGCCTGACAAGTTCCAGTGGGGTCACTTGTCTAAGCTAATACTTCTCAGACATAATTGTGCATAATGATCAGCAGGAAATCTTGTTAAAATGCAGATTCTGATTTTGTAGACCTGGGATGGAACCAATGGTTCTGCATTCTGAACACAGTAGTGGGGCCAGTGCTGCTGGTCTGTAGACTGCAGGCAGGTCCCTAAGAGCTTGGTTGAAGATGCTGAGTAGAAGCAGATGTGGTCCCATCATTGCAAAAAAGGATGCTAAGTTCTAGATGGTCCTGCTTAAAAAGCACGACAAGCTGGGAAGACTATTTTTGGAGGAAGGGGCAGCTCTTCTTAGGGTTGTGTAAGAAAAGCCTGCTGCCTGGGAGCTCTCCCTGGTGCTGCTTCAGACATCTTCCAAGTCAGCTTTGCTCATAATAGGAAACGCTGAGCTTCTGCTCTTTTGTCTACAGCATCATTCTAAGCCCTTGCTTGTAACTGTGCCCCACCTTGACTCTGCTGCCTAACTATACCTCATTTGTTGCTGGCCTAGATATGGAGTTCTTGGTCCTGCCTGGGATAAAGTAAGGAGGTCTTTAAACTCATTCTTGGGAACAGATTTTCTGAACCATCAACCCTCCCCTGTCCCACGCCCCACCCACTTTAATTTGATGTTATTGACCAAAAGAAAGTTCACTGTGGCCATACTTTATTATAAAGAAAATAAAGTAGAGGCACATAATGTGTGCCTTACATGTAATAGGTGTTTGATGCATTCTTTTCTTTTCTTTTCTTTTTTGGTGCTGGGGATTGAACCCAGGGCTTTGTGCTTGTGAGGCAAGCACTCTACCAACTGAGCTATATCCCCAGCCCCATCCTTTTTTTATTGAGGTAAAATTTGTATGACATAAAATTAATTATGTCAAAGTGTTTAACACAGTGGCATTTCATGTGTTCATGTCTCTAGTTCCAAAACACTTAATACATACCTTTCTTTTTTCTTTTTTTTTTTTCGCTATACTGGGGATTGAATTCAGGGGTGCTCTGCCATTGAGGTACACTCCCAGCCCTTCTTATTTTTTATTTTGAGAAAGGGTATTGCTAAGTTACCCTGGCTGGTCTTGAACTTGTGATTCTCCTGCCACAGCCTCTCAAGTAGCTGGAATTACAAGTGTGTACCACTGTATCGGTAATGATACATTTTGAAAGCTGTGTGAAAGCAAAGTTGAAGATTACTTGAGTGATTCATAAGAAATGTCTGGCACTTATTGAATTCACTAGGCAAATTTTTGACTCTTACAACTAAAAATTACTTAACTATATAAATATTTTTTCATTTTGTTTTTGTATTTGCCCATGTAGTAATGACAATAATTGCTATTATTTGTGGAATGCTTACTATATGCCAGCCACATTATATTTTTCTCATTCAAAAATTCACAACAGTCTAATGCAATAGGTATTTTTTATTGTTGAGTTTTGACAGAAAAGAACACTTAACCCCAGAGATTTTAATTAACTTTTTCAAAGACACACAGCTACCACCTGGCTGAGCTGAGGTTTAATTCAAGCCAGTGTGATTTCAGGACTTGATCTGTTAATCACAGCACAATAATGCCTCATGTGGACACAGTCTTATTATATGTGACAAGTATGAATTACAGAGAAAGTTAACTCTCAGAAAGCAAAAGTTTGGATACATGAGAACTTAAGATTAAATATTTGAAATAAAAAGGAGAAAGAAACTAACAAAATACCAAAAATCTTTATGGAACATTCAAAATTTAGAAGAGTTTTGCTGAAAAATTTTTAATGTAATTTAAGGGAATTTTATTTAATTATTCACCTGTCAGGATTGTAAACTCATGATTTACAATTATTACCTCTTCCTTCCTGCATCACAGTTTTCTTTCCCTTTACTGAAACAATCTTAACAGAAAGGAAACCTATGCTAATATTTTCTATTTAAAACAAAACAAAACAAAACAAAACAAATTTCTTTTGACCCCCTGTCATTTCTTTCTGGTTTTCTTTCTCTTTTTATACTACTTTTCACTTCAAAATGTCTTGAAGGCATTATCTATGGCAACTACATTCCCTTTCACCTTTCACCTGTTCCTCAGCTAACTTTAATGGAGGTGGAGTCTCCACTATCCCACAGAAACTGCTCACTTTAAGGTCACCAATGACCTTCATGATGTCAAATCCCACATTCACTGTTGAGCCTTGACTTCTGAAATTTTCATCAGTCTTTCACACAGCTAACCACTGGGTCAACATTTTCCTCAAAACTCTTCTGTGTCACCACCTTCTTCCTGATTTTCTTTCATCTATATGGGCTCTTGCTTTTCTTTTCTTCTTCTCCCTCTCTTTTCTTTCTCTTTTCTCAGTGCTAGGGATCAAACCCAGGGCCTCATGCATTCTTAGCATACACTCTAGAACTGAGCTACACTCCCTGCCCCTGGTTCTTGGTTCTTGATTGATGACACCTGGTTCCCTTTTCTTTGCTCCAGGCTTATTTCTAGGACCCATATTTTTCCCATGTCACCTCTTCCTTAGATAATCTCTCGTCTTGTGACTTTAAGTACCTCCTATCTGCTTATGCCAATCACAGGATATCTTCTCAAACTCCCTCTCCAACTTCAGACTCTGTAGCTCCATTTGCCAACTTGATGTTTCTTCTTGGAGGCTTAGTAGGCATTGCATACTTCACATATCCAAAACCAAACTCTTGATTTCTGCCCTGAACCTGCTCCTCCTACAGAGTTCGCCATTTCTTAAATGAAATCACAATTTACCCAGTTGCTCCTGTGAAAAGAAATAAAGTACGTGATTTCTCTTTCCTCCATCCCTAACCCTTAATGCTCCCTCTATGTTATCTCCAGGCTACTTGTATTTCCATCTCATCTGCAACCATAATCCAAGCCATCATCATAACTCACCACTAAAGTTGATTTAAAACTGATTTTTCTACTTTCTCTTATGTCACCTGTAATTAATTCTCAAAATCATCACCAGAGTACATCAGATGGCTCACTCCTCTGCTTAAAGCTTCCTGTGGCTTATCTCCAACAAACAAACACCCCACAAAAAACAAAATTCTTAACTGCAGCTTTCAAACTCCAGCACTGCTCTCTAAGTTAATCTAACACCTCTCTCTTCCCTCTTTTTCTGAACTATAATCCCACCCATCTTCTTCCTACTTTTCAAATTTGCCAATCCCCTCTTCGCACTGGCTATTCCTTCTGCATGAGATTCTCTTCCCCATAGCTGATTTTAAATCATCCAGGTATTAGTTGAATATCACCTTCTTGGACTAGTTCACCCTAAACATTCTTTCTAAACTAGTAGCCATGCAGTTACCAATCACTTTCACGAAGCTCTTTTTGGTTTATCTGCGTTCCTTATGACCGTCTAAAATTGCTTTGTTTGCTTGTTTATAATTTTCCCTTTTTGAATGTAAGCTCAACAAGGGCTGCTGTGTCCCTAATGCCTAAAATAGTGCCTGACACAGTCCAAATGCTCAACAGATGAGGAAATTGAGTCTCAAACAGATTAGATGATTTACTCAAAATCATCCAGTTAGTTAAGAGGTGGAGCCAAGACTTCAACTTCAGTCTTTGACTCTGAATTTTGGAGTTCACTGCATTGTAATTCATGCACTATATCTTTAGCAGGTAATTATTTTAATTATCGGGGTAATGGAAAAAAATCACCTGGCTTTTTGTTATTCACATGCTTATAAAAAATCAACTAAAATGAAATTATTTTTCTTTTTCTTTGCTCTAAAATGTTATTGTTCCACAGATAGAGAGAAAATTCATACTTCAAATGAATACTCTTTGTATCTGGAAATTATTTTTGTGTTAATACAATAGGCTTTATCATCACTATTCTATTTTTAATGGGTTAAAACTGACATGAAAAACCAAATACTTTTTGTCAGAAAGTTATTAAAATATATTTGGAGAAATCTTCTATACAGTCAATGGGTTTATGCTCTTTTGAACAAAATTAGTTTTTAAATTAGTGTCTTAAGTTCTCTAAAAATGTTTCATAATGCCAATCTAAAGTGGGAGAACTGTGGTCTATTAACCACATATTTTGAATGTACCTAAAACAAAAATACAGAAACTATATCCTAGAAAGGCAGTAATAAGACTCTTAAATAACCAAAGGAATTTCAAAACAATAGGTGCATGTGCTTTAAAAATGCTCTCTGATTTTTTTCCTCTGGAATTTAATTTTTTGTGCATTGAAGAAATACATGTAGTTAGAGTTTTTTTTTCCTTTTTTTTTTTTTTGCAGTTTTGGGGATTGAACCCCCAAACCTAGTGAATGCTAGGCAAGCAATCTACCACTGAGCTATACCCCCAATCCCCACACTTGGTTTATAAATTAGAAATGTTTATAGATTTCTCACCATTGGACACAATCTATTGACTTCCTACTAATGGAAGATGAGGATTTAGCTCCTATAAGCATCAGTTGCTCCTCCCTTAATCTCAACATAGTGACAATTTTTTATTAAATTAATAATTAGTAATTGGCTTACATTATAACTATTATTGAGCTGAGTATGATTGAAGACCTGTTTAAAAAAAAAAACTCTTGTTGGGGGCACTGTTGGTTTAGGATTAATGCATCTATCACTAATTCATTTATAACTTTCTGATAGAACTATACAACCTCTCACTATGGTTACAAATATCAGGTAATCTGTTCTTCTCTCCTTCTCTTATTTAATTGGGAATGTCCTCCCTGTAGTGCTGTAATCTTAATCCAGTTTGCACTGGTTGCTCTCCATCACACCTGCTGAACATCAGTTCTGGGACTTCCCTTTATCATGAATTCCCATTACTATCATCTTTAGGTTTCTTTCACTTCCTAGAATTATATCTACTTTTTCTTTTTTTTTCTTTTCAGTGTTGGGGATTGAAACCAGGGCTTCACATATGCCAGGCTAGTGCTCTACTACTGAGTTTTATCCCTAGCCCCCATATCTGCTTTTTGATTCACATTCTCATACCTAGGAAACATTTCCCAGTAGATTCCCGAGAAAGGGTGCATATGTGTTACATTTTTGAGAGCTATCATATGTGAAAATGTATTCTAACCTTAGACTTGATTGACTAGTTTAGCTGGGTATAGAAGGGTACTGTTATTTTTACCAGTGTTACTACTGGGAAGACTAATGTCATTCTAATTTCCGATTCTTTGTATGAGGTGTATTTACTGTCCAGAAGATTTTGGGTCTTATCTTTTCTTTAGTGTTCTGAAGTTCAAAATTAGTTGTCTTGATATGATTCTTTTTTTCATTCACTTTGCCAGGTAATTGGTGGTTTTAAAAATCTTGATACTTATGTCTTCCAGTTATAAAAAAAAATTCTTGCGTACTTTCTGAAGATTTAGGGGGGTACTCCTAAATTGGTCATTCTTCCTTTAATATTGCTCAGAAAAATGCCTATTTGAAGGTTTTTTTAAGCAATATTATGATTTTCCCTCTTTAAACAATAAAAATAAAGCTGATATCTCATGTGGGAAAGGGGTAGCGTCTGCCTTGGAAGAAGAGTTAAAATGCTTTTGCTGAGGTTAGGTATTGGGTATATTTGGAATTGAAACTTATAATTACATAAATTTAGCAATAAGTGTCAATGGGACCTATTTAAAAAAATGATGTTCTGGTTTTTAAGTAATGGAATTACCAAATTTTGCCTCCATGTATTAAATGGTTATACCAGTATTAATCAGACTTAATCTTCTGAATGGATTTGAGAGAAAATAAACCAGGGAAAACTAGCTTCAATTTCTGTTTTTCATTTTTGCAGGACTGAGAAGTGAACTCAGGACCTCTTGCATACTAGGTAAGAGCTCTACCACTGAGCTAGCTCTACCACTGAGCTATAGTCCCAGCCCAAGCCCCAACTTTTGGCATGAGAAATTTGGGAGATCCTCGTCAGGAAAAGGCCTTTCCTGATGCTGATAACAGAGTGGGCAGGTGGAGGACTGTCTTAAGTGTTTTGAGCATGCGTTAGATTGTAGGGCTAGGAAGTTGGCAGTCTCTTTTGTTCCAGCGTTCTTTGAAATTTTACTTTATTGTTCACAGAAACAAGCCAAACAACTGAAAGAGAGACAAGATAATGGCCTGATGGTGGTGGCCATTGACTCCATAGCCATTACAGGTAATGTTCATCCTCAGAGATATTCACTGGGAAGAAGAATGACTTCAAATAGAAGTGGGAGTAGAGAGAATGGGATGGTGATGCCACTTCCACCTTTCCCACAGCACCAAATACACAGGCCTCTGTCCCTTTTTAAGGACCTAGTTATGTATTTAATTGGGCTGAATCAGGTAGGTGGTTCAGGAAGGATTCAAATAAACAAGGCAGAAACCATACTGTGACAATGCCACTCATTGTTCTGGAGAACTTGGAATTGGTATTAGGTGCAGTAGAAAGTGATCAAGAACATTAAGAGAGTCACATATATTTGAATAGGACATTGATAACAACATCCAAGGGAAAGACACAGTTCTGGGGTGTGGCTGATACCAGAAGGATACTTAGAATTTTTAAGACAAGCATGTCAGAAATAACATGGGGGGTGAGTCAAGCAGACTAATTACCAAATTCTGTCTTCATGTGTAAGATATAATAGTTGAGCTAGGATTAATTAGATTTTTACTTTTCTGACTAGGTCTTGGAAGAAAGTAATGGTAATAACATTTATATGTTAGATATAATAAGATTGTAAATAATAACTAAGATGTTATTCTATACTGTGTACATGAATTAGTGCCTTTGATCTCCGTTAGAACCCCATGGGGTTCACACTTCATTATTCTCAGTTCACAGATGAGGAATCTGAGTCAAAGGGAAGTTAAATAACTTGCCCAAGCACATCCATATAGTTTCTAGTACCTTTGCAGCACGAACATCCTTTGGGGAAAAAATGTGACAGCTTGTTATTTATGTTTCCAAGGGGAAGAAAAAGCTATTTCTTGTGTCTACAGTGATGATTACCCACTACGTAATTATGTGGGGCCCCATCACCTCATAGAAAATCCTACAACCTGTCCACAAGGGGTTGGGAAACCTGTTTATGTGCGTGAAAACAATTATGGTGTATCAGAATGTTGTGGGGAAACTAAGACAATTACATTGGAAATTTTTATTTTAATTTTTGATTTTTTTTTTTTTGCAGTGCTGGGGATTGAACCCAGGGCCTTGTGCTTGTGAGGCAAACACTCTACCAACTGAGTATATCCCCAGACCAAATATTTATTTTTTTTAAAAGTAACTGCATAGTATCCATTTTGTTCTAAGTGCAGATGCATATTGTCTATTATGATGTTTATTTATTTAGGCAATACTGAGAATTGAACCCAGGGTATTATGTATGCAAGACACGTACTCTACCACTGAGCTATACCTCAGTCCTAAAAAGTTTTAAAGAGGCATCACTGTGTATGCCTTTTGCTTGCAAGGACATACTCATGAAGACCTTGCTTTAATTCCATTATCTAGGAATGTTCAAATTCCCAAATACTTACTCCCTTTATATCAAACTAAAGACTCTGATCAGATTTATATGGCTAAGTAGGCCAAAGCTTCACTTCTTTGCGAGTGTAGACTTAGAGTAAGTTTTAAAAAAAACAATAGAATTTTAAAATGAATTTGTTCTCTCAAAATAATTTTTATATGATACTATATTTATTCTTTGATATGTCCTTGAGGGAAGGAAGAGGGAAAGGAAGTATTTATTTAGTTTTCATTATGCCACATTAGCTACTGAAGTTTACAATATATTTTTTGTCCTTAGACACATGTGGTTCTTGGGAGGTAATTTAGCACTGGTTAAATGCACAGGCTGGGCTGGGGATATAGCTCAGTTGGTAGAGTGCTTGCCATGCAAGCACAAGGCCCTGGGTTCAATCCCCAGCACTGCCAAAAAAAAAAAAAAAAAAAAAGGCACAGGCTGCGAGGTTTCTGGGTTCAAATTCCAGTTCTAGCACCTGACAGCTTTGGAACTTTGGACAAACCATGTAATACCTTTAAGCCCCAGTTTATTTGTGGATCATTTCAAGAAAGAAATGAAATACTGTAGGTAAGCACTTAGCTCAGGGCTTGGCACATAAATGTCATATTGGCCACGATGACACTGGAGCCAAGTGGTGGTGAGTGAGGCACTCATTTCAACTGCAAAATTTAGGAAGGTGCTAAAAACTCAGAGAGCAAGATAAATATTTTAATGCAGTATTTAAAAAATCAAAATTAAGGACAGGGGTATAGCTCAGTGGTAGAATGCTTGTGTAGCATAAGTTGAGGCCCTTGGTTTGATCCCCAGCACTGCGGGGAAAAAAAATCAAAATTAATAGAAAAATTTCATGATTAACAAAATATAAAAATTTTTAAAAGGATGGGATCAATATGAATTTCAAAATAACTTAAAGTGCTTGCCTGGCCCTGGGTTCAGTCCCCAGCACCACAAAACAAACACAAACTTAAAGCCTGTGTGTGTGTTATGTATATATGTGTATAGAATACACACATACATATATATGCGCTGAAAATTTTTGGAAATAGGAAAGAAAAGTTTTCCAAAATCAACATGCTGTGGGATTTTTTGTAGTACTCTTCTCACTGCTAAGCTAAGTTTCAGATGAATCAATATTATTATGAAGTTATTCTAGAATTACTGGCTACAATCTCTTCAGACAAAGCCTTCTTTATCTTTCTAGTAAGTAGTATTATGTTATGTTAGGTCTCAGTTGTATGCTATACACCCAGGGCTGAATTTGCCTTCCTTTGTATACCAGCAATTATCTAAGTTAAGACACAAATAATACCATGGAGGGTCTTTCCAAAATTTTATGTTTTCTCTTGATGGTGTGCCTCAGGTATAATTACTTTAAAAATTCTTGTGAGATGGATAGACCCCAACAAATTCATAAATGAAGCATAATATTTGAGAGAATTACCCTACACATGAAAGGAAATAACTATCGAAACAACTAAGCCAATTATAGTATATTCAAAACATATGAAAAATCTATTATGTTTACATATGAAAGAGGAAAAAAGGGATTTCCTTAATTCTAAGATGTTTCTATTATTAGCAAGGAAAATTTAAAAAGCTATAAAGAATAACATATGTTGTATTAATTAGGTGTTAACCCAGCTTTTTAGTTTGTTGTTAAGAGAATAATGTCCCAAAGTTTGAATCCCACCTTTGTTTGATGAGACTTCTCTTAAAGGAAGATGTGTTTTTAAAAAGAAAACAGATATGGTGATGGTGAAATTAATGGTAGAATGAATTAATGGTAGATTAGATTGTTGATCAGTGCAAAATGATGTCCTATGTTCTCGTTTCTTCACTCTACAATAGTACATGTGAACATAGACTATTTTTTTCCTCTTTTGAAAGTGCCCACTGGGCATGAGAAACCATTCTACTGATGTTATTTCTCATCTTCCCTACACTGCAGAACTTCTCTAAAGAGTGACTAACACTGTTCTTGTACTTCTAGTATCTAGTCTTTTCCTACTCCCCACAGCAATCTGGTAACTAAAAAATATTCATAAAGGTCAGAAGTGACCTTCTATTCACTAAGTCACCTGGAGCCTTCTGTCCTTGAACTTTTTTACCTGTTCCCTCTCTGACATTGTCCCCACTCTAACAACTCTGGTTCATTTTCATTGTTCCTTTGTGGGAACTTTCTTCCTCTTCTGGTCCCTGCACATGACTTGTCCTTGTGGTTCAATTCTTTGGCACCTTATTAGGATTGAACAATGTGTAACACAGCTACCCCAAAGATCTGGATCTTCCACTAAGTTACAAGTCACTGTTGAGGTATTAAGGTCACGATAAAGTGATAACTGAATCCACCCTGAACTCACCACATTCTTTTTTTAAAATATATTATAAAAAATATTTTTTAGTTGTAGATGGACATAATACCTTTATTTATTTATTTTAATGTGGTGCTGAGGATCAAACCCAGTGCCTCACATGTGCCAGGCAAGTGCTGTACCACTGATTCACAACCCCAGCCCCCTAACTTAACCACATTCTTGACCCAACCACTTCCCAGTCTTTTTACAAATACCACTTTTGGGGCATGGTGGTACATACCTGTAATCCCAGCAATTCAGGAGGCTGAGGCAGGAAGATCACGAGTTTAAAGCCAGCCTCAGCAATTTAATGAGGCCCTAAGCAACTTCATGAGATCCTGTCTCTAAATAAAATACAAAAAGGGCTGGGCTTGTGGCTCAGTGGTTAAGCCCCCCTGGGTTCAGTCCCTGATACCAATAAAAAAACCAAAACACCAAAAAACAAAAAAACACATTTGACCTATACAAACCCTTGACCTTTACCTAGATGAGCCTGTTCACTGGTCTCATAGATGCCCTGTACATTTAATCTTCTAGATCAGTGGCAGTGTAGGGACAGTTAGGAACAGAATTCTGTGCAAAAAAATTCATTAAAAAACTATACCTGCAGGGTTGGAGATGTAGCTCAGTGGTAGAAAGCTTACCTAACATGCAGGAGGCTCTGGGTTTGATCCCCAACACTACAAAAAGGAAAAAGAAAAAAATTCCTACAGTGTCTAGCACATATGATACACAAATTATTTGTATTTAATGACTGGTTGGTGACTAGTTTTATGGCCATCAAGTTTATACAACTAATCTCTTTGATAAGACTATTTTTAGTAATCTCTGCCAGCATAAATAATTTGAGATAAATCATGAATTGTTAATTAAGGTAATGCAAAAAAAATCCACTTCCTGTAATGAGTTATAATAAAAATACTTCTGGAAAAATGGATACTTGATTGCAATTTATCTTACAGAAATAGCAAAAAGAAAAGGAATGAGGTAGGCTTAAAATCATTGTGTGCTAAACTTTATCTCCTTAGGATTAAAAAGAAAATGGAAAGAAAAAATAAGAGGTAGATCAGAGTGGGAAGTCATGGGCTTAATCCAAGACTATTTAGAATTCTCAGGGCTTGAATGGAGGCGTCAAGGTTTTGAAAGAAATGCGATTATTTTTCTTAATGTTAATGAATTTTTAAAAATGTTTTTAAAACTTTTATTAGTTGATATAAATTTTAAAGAGGAAATGAATGTCCACCTAAATAGAAGGGTGTATCCATGTGGCAAGGACCCCTCACCTTCTCACTTTCCAGATACTCAGCTTCCTTATCTACAGTGTGAGGGAGTCTTGTGCAAATGAATTATCAAAGTTATGCCATCATGGTTGGGGATACAGTTCAGTTGGTAGAGTGCTTGCCTTGCAAGCACAAGGCCCTGGGTTCAATTCCCAGCACTGAAAAAAAAAAAAAAAAGTTATGCCATCGGAAATAGCAAGAGAGAATTCCCTCTCTTTCATGGGTGCTCCATTCTGACGAATATAAAGAGCCAATGTCACCCTCCTAGAAAGCCAAGAGTGAGTACCTGAGGTTTTGACTAAAGTGGGTCCTGGTGGGATAGAGCTAGACCAGAGAGTGAATTGGAAAGGAGAGATGTGAAAACAATAGGGGATAATCATGTGTCCACCTGAGATGCATATCTTATACTGGAAGACAACCTGTTGGAGACAGGAAAAATAACATTTTTAACCTTTCTCTGAACTCTTCACAATGGCTCTGTGTTTGAATGGTTGCTTTCTGGTAACATCTGTGTCTTTCTAGACATTGTGGCAAGTTACATATGTTTCAAACATTTTAAGTGGCAGAAAGTCACTGGGAAAATGAGAATAGGAAAAAATGATCATTAGGCTTTTACAGTGCTAAAGGGAAGCTATGATGTCAGATCTCCACATAACAGAACTCAAGGCCATGACCTTCCTGGTCACAGTGGCAGTTTTACGTGTGTCTATGACATTTGATTAACATGTGTCAGGCTGCAAGCTCCATGACAGTTGAGAGCCACATCTCTTTTTTCCTTCTTCTTCATTTGTCTTAGAGCTAAGCAGTTCTTGGCACTTAGCAGGCATCCAATAAACACTGCTGACTGAATGAGTGTTACAGATGCTTTAACCCCTTGTTGCAGGTATTATTCTATTTCATAGGCAAGGAAACAGCCCCAGAATACCCAAGTCTACACACAAACAACTGCTGGAGCAAGGATTTCAAGACGACTCTGCCTGGCTCCACAGTCCGTGCTCTCCCTACTGTGTCACACTCCTTCTCCAGGATTGGAGGGGCTCCGGAGGGTGGGGAGACAGACAGGAGGACCTGCACTGGGTAAGTACGAGAGTCTTCACGAAAGAGATATGAACCAGACGCAGCGAGGCAGGCAAAGGTGGTTTCTACCACTTCATTCAAATCCCGCCCATGGAGAGGAAGCAAAATTATGAGTGGATGGGTTTGTGCATCCTGCTGAGAACCCAACATTGCGAGAAGGTGGAAAGAGTTAGGATGCCTTGGGAGGGGGATGAGGCAGAGGAGAAAAGGAAGGACTAGCAAGAAGAGGGGCGTAGCATTCTTCCTTGCGTCGTGCCTTGCAAAGAAACGTGACCCTGAGTCCCAGTTGTTGGTGTCGGGATGATTCGTTAAAAGGTGCTTGGTGGCCCAGGGTGTTCAGTCACCTGTACAGGTGAGGCGTCAGCGCGCGAGCTGCTTACCAGACCGTGATCTCGTCAAGTAACTTCTCCCCAATTTGAGGAGGAGCGGGCAGATAACTATTTTTGTGGGAAAGAGATTTAATAAATAAGGGATGTTAGGGCTCTGGGAAGAATTACAATGCAAACACCATGGCTATTATCTTAATCGGGCACCATTTCAACACCTACCTCTGCCTTCAAGTCAACCAGCCCTACAACAGGATTTATTTTCCAATAAGCGAAATCCCCGCCCGCCAACTCCGAGGCGCTTGGATGCGAGCTCTGTGGGAAACAGCAGCGACGAAGAGAGGCTATTTTGGGTGTGGGAAGGAGGAGGGAGGAGGGGCGGCGCCGCCGGGCTGGGCGCGGGTGCGCGGGGAAAGCCTCCAGCTCGGGCTGCCACGGCAACCGCGTCCAGGCAACGCGCCCGGAA
>JAJEJO010000763.1:241019-344142 GCA_020662805.1 Glaucomys volans | reverse complement strand
ACCTTGACACTTTTGAAGGGTACATGCTGGTTATTTTATAGGATGCTCTGCCTCCTTTTTTTTTTTGAGATATTGGGGGTTGAATCCAGGGGTGCTCTACCACTGGCCTACATCCCTAGCCCTTTTTATTTTTTTATTTTGAGACAGGGTCTTGCTCCATTGCAAAGGCTGGTCTCAAACTTGTGATCCTCCTGCCTCAGCCTCCTGAGTCATTGGGATTATAGGCGTGTGCTACTGTGCCTGGCTGTAGGGTACCACTGACTTGGGCTTACCCATGTGTTCTCCTGAGTGGCCCTGTGGTGCCCCTCCCAGTGTACTTGCTGATGGTTTAGCGCTGCCATCCTCCTCCCTTGGGGTTATGCTGCTTTCTGCTCTTTTTTCCTCTCTCAATCCCATTGTCATCTAGTTGAGGTGCAGTCTCCCTCAACTTGTTTCTTCCTTCTGTTCCTGCTGTCTCTCCTGTTTCTAGCAAGTGTGGAGTGAAGGCCTCTGCACACTGGTCACACTCAACTCTTCCAGCCTTATCTCCTGCTATTCTCCTGCTGATTTCCACTAGTCAGTATTTCCTCTGCTTTGTCCTCTCTTTACCCTTCCTCTTGCTGCCCTATGTTCACTTAGCTCACCCCTTGGAATATCTGACTCAAATGCCTGCTCCTCAAATGCTTTTCCTGATGCCCACTTCCAAATGATCCAGCCTTCTGTCCCATGGCCTCACCTGATTCATACCAGTCTTGCTTGGTGGTCTGTTAGTGCTGTTTCCCTGTTGAATTGAAGCTCTTATAGAGCGGGGACTGTGTCTTGTTCAGAGTGTCAATGAGTGTTGCCTGGACTAAAGTATTTGGTTAAATCATGAAGCAAGTGCACAGAATGACCATAGAACTGTCTGCTACCATCCAGTCCCTGATGGAGGATGTGAGATCTGTGCCTTCCCTTAGAGTCAGATGAGCATTGGTTCAAACTAGGATCTTTTAGGAAAGCAGTAGCAATTTTGGGAAGGTATTTCCATGTTGTAAGTGAAATAAATGATTTTCCCTGATGACGTCTTAATTTTGTGTTTATGTTGAGACAAAGAAAGAACATATTTGATTAAGAAAATGAGTAGAGAAACCTGGCAGAGCATATTAAAAATGGCCCATCTAGTTCTTCACACCCCAAATGAGCAGCTGAATGTGAGAGGAGTAGTTTCTCCGGCTTCCTCCCTTTGGAGCCCAGCCACCTGTTCCTTGCATTGTCTGGCCTCCTGCTCTGCCTCCCCAGGCTCCCTCAGTGGTGCCTCTTCTCCTCAGCCCTCCCCTTGTTCACCCCCTCTTCTTCCTATTTCATTCTTCTTGCCCGTTCCTTCCTGTCAATAATGCTTCTGTTTCCTCCCTCTTCCTATATTGATTATTTCATTTTTTTGGTCTCATTAGATGTGGTTTTATGTTCCATGAATTTTTAATATAAAAGTAGGCATATTTTTTTAAAAAATAGGAAACTCAGTTTTGTGTGTGTGTGTGTGTGTGTGTGTGTGTGTGTGTGTTACTCTTCAGTTGTCTTTTGTTGATTCCTTTCTATGGCTCAGTGGTTCTTGGTATTTCATTTAGTTGTTACGGTGCAGGGGGTTAACCCTGGTCTTTGAGCATGCTAAGCAAGTACACCAGCCAACCCCTTTACTATTTTAAAGATGTGGTTATTGATGATAATAAAATGGTTGTTTCGGAAATAATCACCTCTTTCTGGAACACCAGGAAACTTACTGGGAATGTGCTGTTTGACAAGCATCAAAAGGCCTGAATTTTTCAGTCTCTGCTAGAGCAGCATTTGTTCTTGAAGTCAAAAATCAGATGTTAGGATGGCAAGTGGTTGAGGTTGTGGGGATCTGCAGACGTCCCTCCTCAGGGTGTGTCTGTCCTTGCTGACTGGTGGTTGGTTCTGCCACCCGCAATGCTTCTGTGGAGATGACGTCCTCTCTGGTTGGACAAGGAACCGCAGAGGTGAAGGCAGAGATCCTGCTGCTGCAGCTGAGAGTGGCTTCAATAAAGAGTGTGTTTGTGTGGGAGAGAATGTGTGGGGGTTGCTTTCGCATTATGGAATTCTTAAAATTGTTTAACTGGGAAGATGTTATTCAGAAACCCCTGGTGTCTTCTGCTTGTTTGTTTAGTTCAGATTTCTTCTTTTTTTTTTTTTTCTGCATTTTTAATTATCTGTGGAAGAGCTCAAGAGTCCTCCCCTGCTCTCTCTAAATAGTTATAAAATTAATGTGCTGCGCTACACTTGTTACTCCACATAAAAGAATCTCCCGGAGTCTCCCATGTGGGGCAGTGCCACCGCTCCCTCTGCATGTGAGGAAAAGGACACAGGCTGGGGCTGGGTCCTCTTCCAAGCCTGCTTTTCCTCGGAGATTCCACAGCTAGCATTTTGCCTGTGTGAGAACACAAAGTCATGCTTTCCCCTCCCATGCGAGTCCTGGTGCATCTGGGGGTGTAGGTAGAGTTCAGTAGGTAGAGAGTTTATGCCGGCTTTGACTAATATTTTTTCTGTTCTTGCTATTGCATTTGGCAGATTCCCTTTTTAACATTTGGTAATGTGTCTTCTCTAATGCTAGAAAGAAAAGTTGCCAAATATAGCTGTTGATAAAAGTAATATTAAGACATTTCTTTTTTGGTGTGGGTGTGTGCACGTGTGTGTGCCTGGGCCCGCTGCAGGGTGACCTCAAGCAGTCTGCCAAGTTCACAGCTGGAGGGGCACCTTGAGTCAGCCATCGATATGTCATTTGAGCAGAGTAACTCAATAATTAAAAATGATGGGCCTTTCCAAATTAGAAAAAAAAAGGCAAATGAACACATATTTATGAGCATCTGTGAGGAGGCCCTCTGCTAGGCTTCACGGGGATGCAGGCTCACATAGAATGTGGTCCCTGCTGCCCTGAAGCAGCTCAGTTGGGGAGACATAATCCATGAAAAGTTCAAATAACAATAGAAGATTTAAATAGTATTTTAAAATAGCTGTTATTAATAGATGAGAACAAAACTCAGTCTGTTTTTACTGGGGTTCTCCTAGAAATGTTAAAATTATTCTAAGCTGTGGAGAGTGGCTTAAGGCTACATCAGTGATCTTTCCTTGGGTTCCAGGGGTTTGTTTGTGAGTCTGTCTGTATCTGACAGAGGCCGCATGTATGTTGCAGGATTACTGGATCCCTTCAGTTACACAGTGACCACTGCCCTGCCTGGAAGGCCACTGCAAATGTGTTAAGCATTTTGAAACACATTTTTGTGAATCAAACATATTTCCTTCTCATCTTTCTATTTCCATTGGAGTTCCTTTCAGTGGAATGTAACAAAGTGGAGGGGAAAGAAAACAAGCCTTACAAAGTAGAATCGAGGTCATTTTCACAAAGGACATTGGGAATATCTGCCCTGGGACTCTATGGAGGGATCACTTTCCCTGGAACTAAGGCTTTTGGAATGCTATGCTGGTGGCACCCCTGAGCCACTGTATCTGTACCACAAGCCTGATCCCCTTCTACAGACAATCCAGGCTGCAATCATTGCTTTGCTGAGGATGACAGGCTCAAGCTTTGTATGTGCCCACAAGGGAATGAGGCAAAGGTAAAAATTAACAGCACATTTGTTTTAATTGAACCATAAGATCTTTCAGACCCAGAATCAGGCTTTTTCTTGGTTTTGATAGTATTAAGTGAGCATTTTTCTGCATTTGTTGTTGTTCATTGGTCCATTCTTCTACTCAAGAAATACCCATTTAAGGCCAGGCATGGTGGTGCACACCTGTAATCCCAGCAGTTCGGGAGGCTGAGGCAGGAGGATTGTGAGTTCAAATCTGGCCTCACCAATTTAGTGAGGCCCTAAGTAACTCAGTGAGACACTGTCTCTAAATAAAATATAAAAAAGGGCTGGGGATGTGGCTCAGTGGTTAAGTAGCCCTTGATTCAATCCCTGGTACCAAAAAATAAAAAGAAATACTCATTTAAATTTTGGTAATTGTGAAAATAGCATACTTATTAAAGTGCTGAAAATAAGGAAGAGCAGAATAAAAATGTACTCAATGTTACTATTAATATTTTGATTTACTTCTTTTCACCATTTAAAAAGATACTACTATAATAAATTTCTAGGGTGGAACTCCTGCCCTATCCTTTCCAAGATGGTGGAGGGATTTCTGGGTTTGGTGGGATAACACAAGTTTGAAAAAGCATCGATGTATAACAGATGAGAGGAAGCTTCATCTGCCATTGGCCTAGTATTGTCCAAAGATAGACCTTTTGGTAAGGATACCCAATACCTTAGAGGCCAGGGGAGGCCCTGAGGACTTACCATCATTTTCCCTAGATCCACCTCACCACCATCATGCCATCTACATCTCTGACTATGCTAACACGATATATCTTCCAGGACTGTTAATTTATTCTCCAGTTTCTAGTCGGGGGTGGGGAGAGGTGAGTTGCCTATTAAGAAGGCAGGGTGCCGGGTGTGGTGGTGCACGCCTGTAATTCCAGCACTTGGGAGGCTGAGGCAGGAGGATCACGAGTTCAAAGCCAGCCTCAGCAAGGTCAAGGCACTAAGCAACTCAGTGAGACCCTGTCTCTAAATAAAATACAAAGTAGGGCTGGGGATGTGACTGAGTACCCCTGGGTTCAATCCCTGGTTCCAAAAAAAAAAAAAGAAGGCAGGGTACACTTACTTGCTAGTTTTGTTTTCTTGGCACACAATTTGGAGATACTTTCCCAGTGAGCCCTGTGGAAAGCTCCTGTGGTGAGCAGTGGTCCTTCCCTTGACTTTATCATGCTGGGTACCCTGGCCTTGCAAAGTAGGCATTGATGCTTTGATTGTAGAGCCCTCCTGCTCTCACCAAAAACAAGTGATGTAGCCACACAGATACTGACTACCCACACCACAGAGGAAACTCCAGAAATTTGGCATGGGAAGAGTGGAATATGGTATAAGAGAGGAGGAAAAAGGGAAACAGCATAAAAGAAGATGAGTCCATGAAAGCATCCATGCTTGGAGAAGGGGGCCTGGTGGGGGGTCAGACAGGAGCTGGAGTGGGGAACTGGGGAAGGGCAGATAGCTGGTGTTCTGTGCACGCAGCAGGATAGTGGTTGCCTTGCCCTGGCCTCTGGATCTCCTGCTCCAGCCATCTCTGCTGGGTCAGGATCTGGTTGACTTCTCACAGTGGGGAGAAGGAGGGGGAAGAAGAAGAAGAGTGGGGTATGGCAATAGTGGCATTGGTAGTGATGGTAGAGAATTTGCAGGATTCTTTAGACACCTAAGTTAAAATATTTGTCCCACCTAAATTGCAATGCCAAGAAGCAAAGCTCTGGATTCCAGGCCCTGATTATGGTTGTATATAATACTATAAATTCAATTTGTTTTTGTCTTAAACCTTGACATTATAACTAGCACATAAATATTTCCTATGTTACTTCATAGTCTGTATAACCATAATTTTAATTAGCTATCAATTATTTTTAAAAAATAGCTGTGGATAGCTTTGATAAATAGCCATGGATGCTCTAATTAACTCCTCTTCTATTACTGGACACTTAACCCGTAGCCACTTATAACCTCTAGTTTAGATCTCATTATTAAGAAAGGATAAAATGCTTGAAGGGTAGAGATTTGGTAAAGATTAGTTACCATTGCCATGAAATTCCATTTGTGGTCCTAGAATGTATAGGGCAAGATTGAGTTCTGGGCATGTCCTGGAGAGTCTAATAATGTGACAAAAACTTACATATCTTGTCATTTTTTTTTAGTGGGAAATGGAAAAAGTAATTTTCTTTCTTTTTAAATGATAGGGTAGAAAATTAAGTGTAAGAAGTAAAACATCTGACAGTTTCCCTGACTCCCCCCTATATTCTTCTGACTCCCTCTAGCTCCCACTCAGAAAAAAACATGACCCTGGTTTGAAACCGGCTGTTTCCACATTGATCTTCTTTACATGTTACAGAAATGGCATATTATTTGATATATTTTAAAACTTTAGACCGGGCATGGTGGTGCACGCCTGTAATCCAAGTGACTTGGGAGGCTGAGACAGGAGGATTGCGAGTTCAAAGCCAGCCTCAGCAACTTAGCGAGGCCCTAAGCAACTCAGTGAGACCCTGTCTCTAAATAAAATACAAAATAGGGCTGGGGATGTGACTCAGTGGCCAAGTGTCCCTGAGTTCAATCCCTGGTTCAAAAAAAAAACTTTATTAAAATGGCACCATAGTGTCTACATCCTTCTTTAACTTGCTTTTTTCACTTCATGTGTTTGTTAGATTCTTTCATACTGAGCTTGTAATTCTGATTAGTTTATTTTCAATATTGTTAATTCTTTCATTGCATGAACACTGGTGTGTTTGCCAGTGGCCTAATGATGGGTGACTAACTCCCAAATGCACTTTTGCTATTAGAAACAACACTGTCTCAGGAGGCAGGGTGGGAAAGGGAGGTTGATTTGACTAGTGAGCACTATATGCATGTATGGAAATACCACACTGAACCACATCACTATGTGAAATTTATATACGTTAATCAAAAATAAAATAATTGTTAAACATTATCTTAAGTATCCTTGTAAATGTTGTCTTATGAACACATTTGTAAAGTTTTTTGAGTAGTTCTTAGCAGTAGAATTTTTGGGTGGTGGGATTTCTGCATCTTCAGCTTTACTAGATATTGAACATTGCTTTCCAAAGCAATGCTACCAATTCTCATTTTCATCTGGTGTTCCTATTGTTCCATGTAGATTCTTGTCAGTAGTTAATCTTTATTGGACTTGATTTTTGCCAATCCAGTGGAATGAAATGGCTTCTCTTGTGATTTTTTTTTTTCTGGTGACAAATTAGATTCATTTTGTAATTTGCTTTCACTGTCAGAACAGAGCCAATGGTATGAAAAAAAAAAACTTGTTAAAGTTCTTGTTGTTTTTTTCAGTATTCTTTTGATATATTTTAAGCAAGATATCCATTTGATATTTGTGAAATGACTTAAAAATTAAATTATAAAATAGCTATTCTATTTCTAGAGAACAGAACTACATTCTAGGTGATTTAGCATCAGAATTGCAATTGATTACAGCTGTCCACTGCTCTTCCTGCTGCTCTGGATTCTTAGGTTCTTGGAAATACTGACACATTTTTATTTCTTCAAATTACCCAGTGAAGTGGAGCATGCTATAGTCCAGTTGCTTGGGAGACTGAGGCAGGAGGATCTTTTATATCCAGGAGTTTGAGATTAGTCTGGGCAGTATTGCAAGACTCTATCTCAAAGTAAAAATTTTAAAAATTAAAAGACGGTGAAAATTTGTTTTTACTAGCGTGATGTGTATACCAATCCCCTTTCTAGTTGTACATTTATTTGCCAGTCAAAATATAATTCAGCTAATCAAATACAGCATTATGAAATTACTTCAGTTTATACACGTATCCTTGAGAGTCACTCATCCAGCAAACATTTGTTGGTCAGCCACTATGTGCCCAGTGTTTGGGATATGGCTCTGGACAACATAGCTCCTCTCTTCGCAAACAGAACAGAGCCTGAGACTGACATTGAACCAGAGTGAATGTTTGCCTTGTTTCAATGTCCCGTATCATTTTTACAGATCAGCCTGGTTTTATTACTTCTTGATTCTTCAGATTTCATTAGCAGAGTCTCACCTTAACTTGAATTTTGCATGTAGCTTGTACTTTGCCCCATTCATTTTCCATATAGCTGAATCATTCTGTAGAACAAAAGAAAGGAAAACAAGATACAAAAAAGCTGAACTAAATCATGATTATAAACAGCATTTCAGTGTAAATGTCCATCAGTAGTAAGGAGCTAGCTAACAATTATGATATATTCCTTCCTGGGACTATTTTGCAGGCATTAAAAATGGTGACATGGGGCTGAGGTGGAGCTCAGTAGTAGAGTACTTACTTGCCTAGCATGCCTGAGTCCCTGGGTTCTTTACCCAGCACCCCCCAAAAAAGTGATACATATTTTTAAATCAACAGGGAGAGATGTGCATAATATTGTACCAGTTAGGAAATGCAGGGTACACAGAGTGTGAAGTATGCTTTCATTATTTTAAAAGGAAAATTGTATATACCTTTGAGAGAGGTTTTTTAAAAAGTAAATTGTTAGAATATCAGCAATTTCTTTTTTTCTTCTTTTTTGATACTAGGAATTGAACCCAGAGCCTCAGGCATGCCATGCAAATACTCTACTACTGAGCTATATCCCCAACCTCAACCCCAGCAATTTCTGAATGTCGGCTTTCAGCTTATTCTTTTTTTTTTTTTTTTTTGCAGCGCTGGGGATTGAACCCATGACCTTGTGCTTGCAAGGCAAGCTCTCTACCAACTGAACTATATCCCCAGCTCTCAGCTTATTCTTTATGTGTCTATGTGGGACCTGATTCTTAATAATATATCACTTTATTAATCACAAAAAATTTTTTTTAGTTTAAGAAAATGTGTTTCGCAAAATGTTTCGCAGTTCTTCAAACAAAATACACATATGTACTGTGGTTCCCAAAACACCAAATAACAGCACCATGGCTTCAGTTCAGCTGCAACCTCAGCACACTTTGACCTAGGAGAGACAGATTTGGCCACCCAGGGGCTGTAGTAGGTACTTAACAATTTTCCATTAACCCCAAAGAGAAAACAATATAATATTTCTTTAAATATACCAATGAATACTGTTTCCTAGAACCTAATTTATAAAGGTTTATTTAAAAAAAAAAAGTTGACGTGTTTTCTATCAATTGTGCATGAAGAGACATTAGCCAGGGAAGGAAGCAGCCCTTTTTGGAAGTTTATCCAGTAGCCCAAGGCCAGACACTGTCCTAGACCCCACAGCTTCCCTGTGACGAAAAGGTCAAGGCCCTGGGTTTGAATGTTGAACATTTATCAGGCTCAGTGTCCTTCTGTTGAATAGAATAATAGCTGCCCCTTCTCAAATAATAGTGAATGAATTAAACTAATGCACATAAATACTCTCCATGAACGCCGGACCTAGGGCAAGCCTTCGATAGGTGTGTGTATGGCCAGCTGCTATGATCCATCGATTGTAGGGCCCTTCCCAGCACGCTGTTTTCCATGACTGAAAGATATGCTGGACTGTAGTTAGGAAAATGGCGAGTTAGGAAAAGGTGTGGTGGAAGGAAGGGAAATAGAGGTTAAGTGAAAGGGAAATGAGTGGAGCAAAAGAATAAAAGCTGAGAGGTGCAGCCAGAGAGCTGGAGGGAGCTTCGGGCTAGAGCTGGCAGGAGGAGAGAGGGAGCAGCAACTCTGGTGACCAGCCCTACTGGAGTGGGATCCCTCCCCGGGGTGCCTGGAGGCTCCCCACGCTTGCCCTCCACCACCTTGCTCTCACACCTCGCCAGCATCCCTGTCCCTGGGAGCCCGCGGAGCTCGCCTCCAGACCAGAGTGAGAGTGGCTCCCACCTGTCTTGCACACACCTTCAGCTGCTCCCGCCCTCTCTCCTCTCACTCTATTTTTAACTGTAAGGAAATGGGCTTTTTTTTTTTTCCCCTACTACCAAATTACAATCACTTTATTCATAAATTCTTTGCCTATGTTTTAAAAATCTGACACTTGGCATAACACATCAGTACTATATTTTAATAGTGAAGTGAAAAACTACATTTTTACGTGATTGATATTCAGTTTTTCAGTAAAAGTTGTCATTTTAATTGGTTAAATTCATGCCTTGTTTTACATTAAAATGTTTCTGTAGCATTTCTACCCAGTGTCACATTACTTATAAAAATATACTAGTTGGCGCTATGTCTTCTTTTGTCATTAAGATACTAAATATGCATAAGTATGTACTCATACACACACACTGCCTTTTTGCATTTTTTTCTCACAGAACCTTCATAATCACAAATAACTATCTTGATTTAGATGATAGCATTTTCCTTTACTGTTGGATGAGTCTCCAAATTTCATTGATGTGTTGCATATTTTGTGCATTATGATTTTGCTTTTCTTATGCCTTCCAGTTCTTCTCCTTTTGCTTTACCTACCTGTCTCATCCACTGATTTCCCCCAACTCATAAAGTGGAAATCATTTATTGTGATAGTGAACATGGTACAATCAGCACAGTGTGCTACACAGACCTGCTTGAAAAGGCTGTGGACCACTGGCAGTATCAGTGATCAAATTTATAAATGCATAGGGGATGATAACCTTAGCACATAACCCAGAACTGACAATGGGAAGTCGGGGAAATGATGCTTGAGAAGATATTTAATACAGTGACTTATTTATTTTCAACCCTTATTCCTTTACACTATAGACTCCATTGTTCTGGCAAAATAACAGGATATTAACCGATTAAGTGACCTAACAGAGAAACAGATCCTCACCACATCCTTTTTTTTTTGGTACTGGGGATTGAACTCAGGGGCACTCCACCACTGAGCCACATCTCCAGCCCTATTTTGTATTTTATTATTTTATTTAGAGACAGGGTCTCACTGAGTTGCTTAGGGCCTCGCTAAATTGCTGAGGCTGGCTTTGAACTCGCGATCCTCCTGCCTCAGCCTCCCAAGTGCTGGGATTACAGGCGTGTGCCCGGCCTCACCACATTCTTGAAAGGTGCAATTTCAAGTAGACAGCAGTGACGTGTGAAACTTCCTATCATAGAGCTAGAGCTGTAGCACTGGGTAACAGAAAGGTTTGCTACTGAAAAACCGTTTCCGACAAGTAGTGGTATACACACTGCTTTTTCATAAGGTTGATCAGGGCGGGTTTCTGTAGCTCAGGCCAGGTAATTCCAAGTGGATGAAAACTTCAGGGTGTGCAGGGGGCAGGCAGCAAGTCTTTGTTCACTCACAGATCCTTACTGGGTTTCTAACTGTTGGAATTCAGTCTCTGTGAAGAACTCTATGTTTTAACTAAACCATATTCTGGGATGCCTTTATTGCTGCCATTTCTGATCCGGGAACAGAGCCATTCGCTCATTAAGGAACACGCATGGCGTTTTCTAGGTCAGTTCTATGTCTATTAAAGTTTGAAATGTGCCCTTAAGGAGTGTGTACTTTAATAAAAGAGGTAGCCTGTTAAACAGCTGAAAATAATGGTGCACAATAATTAGTATAAAACACACAGGTAGAGAGTTGAAGAAATACACAAAAGTCACTTTCTACAACGGAGGGCCTAGAGGCTCTTACAGGATGAAGAAGAGTTCTCTAGGCATGCAAGGATGGGAAGGCATTTCCAGAGAGCCCAGGAATCTGTGATGGCTACAGAGCCCAGGACTGATGCAAGCACAGTGGGTGGCGATGGGGTGGCAGAGGGATGTTAACATGAGCAGGTGTCTGTGGTAAGTCACGGTCAGAGTGAGACTGGAAGAACAGGTTTGGCCTTGGCTGAGAGAGGAGGAGGAGAGCTAGTGTCAGGGATCCTGTGAAAGGAGCTGTGGGATCATCTCTGTGTTCTCTACTCTGGGAAATCCTGCTCATTCATTTGCATTAGTTCTTCCTGTACCTTTGGCTGCCACACAGGAAAAATGCACCCTCTCCTTTTGTCCTCCCTGTGTGTTTTTGCTTATGTTATTATTTATCTCCTGCTTTATGATTGCATTAGTTGGCCTCTTCCTGATGGAGTTTTTATCTACTTAGGTTACTTGGCTACTTAGTAGACACTAATAAATGTTTCTTTCTTTTCTTTCTTTCTTTCTTTTTTCTTTTTTTTTGTACCAGGGATTGAGCCCTGGGTCCTGCACATTGAACCCAGGGGCACTTAATCACTGAGCCACATCCCCAATCCTTTTGATTTTTTATTTTGAGGAAGGGTCTCATTAAATTACTTATAGCCTCACTAAATTACTGAGCCTGTCTTTGAGCTTGCGATCCTGCTGGCTCAGCCTCTGGGATTACAGGTGTGTACCATTGGGCCTGGCCCATAAATATTTCTTAAGTGGGACTACTCTGTAGATGAATATTTTAGCTCAGGTGCCTTACAACTTTAAAAGTCAACAATTCTGTGATTCTAAAAGCATTTTTTCACACCCATCTAATTTTATTTAGTCTAAATGGCAGCAGTTCTTTGACACTTAAGAACTCCTTGGGCATCATAGCTTGTTTGGCATGAATTACTTTCGTTCTTAAATGAAAATTGTTTAAATTTTGAAGTTCTTTGTCTATGAAAGTAAAATGTTCACATTCTGAAACCCTAAAAATAAAACACCAGAGAGCTGATGCCAAAACAATGGTGTCAATCAGAAATGCCTTTTGAATTCAGTGTCTGAGAACAATTACTGAGTCAGATCCCAGTTACTAGGCATTCATTGTTTTAAGCCAATTAACAGCAGTGCTGAGAAACCAAAGTAATGAAATCTTTTTAAAACTCTCCAGTTTTCTAATGAGTTGTGATGATCAAATGTTCCTTATGTGTTAAATGCAATATGTATGATTTTATCTTATAACATCGTTTTAAAGCTTTAATTAAGAATATTGTTCTCATTCTTTTAGTGGATAGTTAGGTTCCCCCAAATCATATGACACTGATCATGAGTTGTTTTATTTTTGATTTAGAAACAAGCATTCTTAATTGCCATGGAACTTACTGAGATCAAATTTACTAAGATTGTTTCTTGTAAATTTCTACAGAGAAGTATAAGATTGAAAAAGTCTATTAAATAAATAACCTTGCTGGGCGTGGTGGTGCACGCCTGTAATCCCAGCACTTGGGAGGCTGAGGCAGGAGGATCACAAGTTCAAAACCAGCCTCAGCAACTCAGCAAGGCCCTAGTGGTGGAGTGCCCCTGGGTTCAATCCCCAGTACCAAAAAGAAAAAAGAAAAAAAAGAAATTACCTTGCCAGATACAGTATAATCCCAGTCAGTGACTGAGGATGCTGAAGCAGGAGGACTGCAAATTTGAGACCAGTCTTGGCAATTTAATGAGACCCGTCTCAAAATAAAAAGAGCTGGGGATAGAGCCCAGTGGGTAGAGCTCCCTTAGGTTCAATCCTCAGTACAAAAAAAGAAGAAAGAAAAGAAAAAAGAAACTGCCTTGTGTCTTATTTATGAAAAAGTGGCTTTTTGTTTACTCTTTTGTGGTACTGGGGATGGTGCTCTACCACTGAGTCACATCCCCAGCCCTGTTTTGTATTTTATTTAGAGACAGGGTCTCACTGAGTTGCTTAGGGCCTCGCTAAGTTGCTGAGACTGGCTTTGAAGTTGCTGAGACTGGCTTTGAACTCAGAATCCTCCTGCCTCAGCCTCCCAAGTGCTGGGATTACAGGCGTGCACCACCACGCCCGGCCACTTTGTTATCTTTTAATTTTGACAGGATCTCGCTAAGTTGTTGAGGCTGGTCTCAAACCTGTATCCTCCAGCTTCAGACTCTTCAGTTATTGGAATTATAAGTGTGTACCACTGTGCCTGGCTTGGAAAAGTGGTTTTTTTTCAGCTAGAGATGTAGGTGTGGAGTTAGGATACTTCTGGAAATGCCATTTGACAGTCTGTGTTGATCAGTTCAGCAAAGTTTAGTAGTATTTACTACAGAAACATTTTGATTTTGCTAAATTCTTTTTTATTTGGAAACATTTACTATTTATTTCACATATGAGATACAGTCATTCAATAATATAACTGGTCAGTGTGTCAGCATAATTTATGAGCCACTTAGTAACTTCATAATAAGCTTTGAGGTCATGTAAAGTTCCAGATATAAACTGTTAAATAATTTAGTGCTTGTTTTTTCAACAGATGTGAATTATTAAAAAGAAAATGGCCCAACGGAGCACTGCATTTCCTTCTCTTGTCACCGAGGAAAGGTATAATATATGGAAAATATGCATCTAAGGTACACTTTTCCTTTCCACCAATCCCATGAGGGCTGCTAGTGGGTGTGATGGTCTTTATAAATGAAGCCTTGTGGCTGTTACATTATCCAAGAATAGTTTTGTTCAAGGGCAAGAGAAGTATTATTGTATCCCCTCTCCTGGTTTCCATTTTATAGGATACCATGGACCACTCCATGACCCCAAGAAGTAGAGGTTTCACAGTGGCCCTATAGTAGGATTGAACTTTCTATCAACAGTGAAATATAACTCTGGAGGTTCCTGTTAATTAATTAATACATACATACTGGGGAACAGCGGATGTTCTACCGCTGAACCATATCCCCAATACTTTTTATTATATACTCTAAGACAGGGTCTCACTCAGTTGCCGAGGCTACCCTGGAACTTGACATCCTCCTGTCTCCCGAGTCACTGGAATCATAGGTGCGTGCCCCCGAGCCTGGCTATGTTAACCTTTTTAAATCAAAAGTTCCAAATTGGGGGCCTCCATGACAAAATTGGCTCTTGGAAGTACATTTCATGATCTGCATGATCTTAAATACTTTTAAAATGAGTTGTCAACTTTTAAAAATAGGGCAATTTCACATACAAGTCTGAATTTTCTGGCTCTTTTTGAAATACCAGATAATCTGAAAAGATGGACCTGTGTTCCCAGATGGTTATTTATAGGAGGAGCAGAACTGTGGCTCCCTTTAGCTGGGGAATGCCCTGTCCAATTCTCCAAAGTCCCTATCACTCCCTGTTGCACCATGCATGATGTGCTTTACTCATTTATATCACCTGCCTGACCCTGTAGGCGTTTGACTTTGTAACCATTGTTTCAGGGGCAGGTCTGGGGAGGACAGCCTGTCAGGAGACTTTGTTAATCAGCTGGATCTTGATTTCATAGCTTGTGCTGGGGACACAAGTCTGTGCTCAATTCTACCAGCCTCTTGGTCTTGGAGGTCATAGAGCATAAGTCTGTGAGCACAATTATCTCAAGATCCTGCCTGGTTCATGGAGGAAACTCTGGGGCAGAAACATTGCCTCAAACTCTGTTTATAGGAGTAGACAGTATATATTTCTTTCTCTGTGAAGTCTTGAATCTGGCTTTAAGAATTATTTTTCCCCATGAGCCGCCCTCATCATGTGGTTTCCTTCTGCAGACGAGTGAGAACCATGCCCCGACACAGCCAGTCCCTGACCATGGCACCCTACTCCTCTGTAAGCCTTGTGGAGCAACTGGAAGACAGGATCCTCTGCCATGAGAAAACCACTGCTGCCCTGGTGGAGCATGCTTTCCGAATTAAAGATGATATTGTCAGTAGTTTGCAGAAAATGCAAAACAAAGGGGGTGGCGACCGCCTGGCCAGGCTTTTCTTGGAGGAGCACATCAGAAACATAACTGCCATCGTGAAGCAACTTAATCGGGACATTGAGGTAAGGTGTGTGCAAGTCATGCAGACTGTGTCCCTTCCCACAGAATGGATCCACATCAGTCACCCAACTCTAATTCCCACCTCTCAGGCAGTGTGCATGTAGACCTAAGCTGTCTGTCTTGTCTGTAATGATCGCCAAGGAAACAGCAAGCACAAATATCCTAATTAAATTTATTCCAGTATTTGATAGCAGTTTCTGTCAGTGTTATTTGCGTTTATTCTAAAATTGCCTTGCTGTTTATTAAATCACTTTGTTTTGTTTGGCTTTCAATGGGGAGAGAGAACTAGTCAAAAAGTTTCCTTGTAAAACCCTTCATATCTTTGAAGATAGCTATTAAATCAATTACTAGGTCAGCCTTTGCTGCTCCAGATTAGATGTTTCTAGGCCAGAATGATTATATATTATGCAATTTATTATTCAGAGAGCTCAGGTATTTGAATTGCTTCTCAGACTCCCCTTTATTGCTCTATTTTGCTCTGAAATGGGCCCCATAAAAAGCCAATATTGTCTATTTGTAGAATTTAAAAGTTCACTGCTGTTTTTTGGGCAGTCACAGGGATCATAAAATTTAGTGCAGAAAACTTATTTAGGGCTTGAGTTTCCATCACTGCATAATGGTAATATTCTTCACGTATAATTATTAAATATCGGAATAAATATGTATGACTAAATTAAGGAAAATCTTTGTTTCTTCTATGGGAATTGTATATGAACTATGCTTACTGAAATTAAGCCCTTTTTTCTTCCATTGCCAGATTTGTGTTGTTATTAAACACCTTTACTGAGGTATAATTTAAATACCATTTGTAGGTCTACAATTAAATAATGTTTAGTATAGTTACAGAAATCTGCAACCATCAACACAGTTCTGTTTTATGACATTACCATCACCTACCAAAATTCATACAAACCCTACTTCTACCCCAGCCCAGGACTTTATCCACTTACTCTATTTATAAATGTGTATTTTCTGGACATTTCATATAAATGAAATTATACAATATGAAGTCTTTTGCATCTGCCTACTTTCACTGGACATAATTTTTTGGGGGGTTACTGGAGATTGAACTCAGGAGTACTTGATCACTGAGCCACATCCCCAGCCCTATTTTGTATTTTATTTAGAGACAGGGTCTCACTGAGTTGCTTAGGATCTAGCCTTTGCTGAGGCTGACTTTGAACTTGCAATCCTCCTGCCTCAACTTCCCGAGCTGCTGGAATTACAGGTGTGCTTTTCCACGCCTGGCACTGAGCATAACTTTTTGAGGTTCACCCTGTCCTCACATGTGTCATGTTCTTTTTGGTGTCTGAGTAGTATTCTATTGTGTAGATATACCACTTTTTGTTTTTCCATTAATTGATGGGCATTTGGATTGTTTCCAATTTTTAGTTCCTATCAGTAAAGTTGCTATGAATATTTATGTGTAAGTCTTTGATGTGGAAAGTGTTCATTTCTCTTGGGTAAAGTGGAATTGCTGGGTCTTATAGTGAACTTATGTTTAATTTCTCAAAGCAGCCCAACAATTTCCAAGGTGACTGTCGTATTTGATAATCCGACTAGCAATGTATGGGTGTTCCAGTTTGTGTGTGTGTGCGCGCACGCGCACGTTTTGCAGTTCTGGAGCTTGAACTTAGGGTCTCAAGCATGGTATATCCCAGCCCTTTAAAGATTTCATTTTGAGATGGTCTTGCTGAATTTCCTAGGCTGGCCTTGAATTTGCAATCTTTCTGCCTCAGACTCCTGAGTCTCTGAGATTACAGGTGTGCACCTTGGTTCATGCCCACCTCTTAAAATGCTACCACAGTAGGGACTGAATCAGAACATGAATTTTGAAGGGGACATCATAGTTTAAATCATAGCAAATGCTTATTAGTGAATAAACACCCAATTTAGAGTGAAGGCAGTTGTAGATTTCTTAGTAGAGACTCTGAGGTCATCTCTACAAAGTGCATCCTTTTCAGGATAGGCCCAATGAAGTGACTTGAAGTCTCAGACCATTTAGTGTCAGTGCTGGGACTAAACCCAGGGGATTAAAAACTCCAAAAATGTGTTCCTTTCCCTTTTCTTCTTTTCCTCTTGGGAGCCGTTCTGGAACTCTGATCTTATGTAATCAACTCTCAAATGTGACAGGATGGCCACTGTAGCCATTCTCTGCTTCCTGAGTATTTCTGACCCTCCAGGGAGAAGTTGTTCATGAAAGTAGGTAATTCCAGCCTAGTTCTCACTGAGTTTTCCCTGGCCTCATTCTGTGGATAAGTGTTCACTTGAACTAGTTGATAACTGGGATCAGTAGCAAATGTACCTAGGAATTCAAAGTCATCAATCATTTTATGCTTTTGCTAACTATTTCTCCCTAAACATGTTTCTTTAACACAATTTTTGAACCATTTACAATGCAGTGAGTTTTAAAGTAATTGCAATTTTGCCGTTTTTCCAACATCTGAAACATTTTATATACTGATTATGCCTGCTTCACCCAGACAGCACTTTTTTCCTTTTCCATATATTTTTAGAGTATGCAAATTTTGCAAAGAAAAATATTATTTCTGTTGTAGAGAGGGAAAATTGAGTAAAATCTAATTTTGACAAAAAATTTACTTTGGGCATGTGAGTGTTTACTTTTTTATCACTGGTAATAACTATATATCATATTAAAGTAGCAGTAAGAAAGTTTAGAAATATAAGACTGCTCTGAAGCACTAATTATATGTACTTGTATATATTATGAACTTAAGTATGTCTTCCCAAACATAACCAAAATTAGAATGCTTGATGAAACATCAGAATTACTACACTGTAGCCAAACTTCATCAAAATGAAATCATAACAAATAAGTGTGTGTGACTTAAATAACAGAATTATATAGCCTTCAGTTTTAGAGACTGGGAACTCCAAGATCCAAGGCCTTGTTTCCTAGTTTGTAGATGGCTGTTTTCTTGTGTCTTCACATGGCAGAGAGCAGAAGCAGAAGCAAGATCTTGGTTCTCCTTTTTTAAGGGCACTAATCCCTTTAATGAAAGCTCCACCCTTATTACCTAGTACTCCCCAAGGTCCCCAAATCTCCACCTCCTAATACTATTGCAGTGGTGGGGATTTCAACGTATGCATTTGGGGGAGATACAAGCATTTAGCCCATAATAATAATATAGGGTAAAAATTTTAAGAAGTCCTTGTTTATAAGTAGTATACAAATTGGGGACTGGGGATATGGCTCAGTTGGTAGAGTGCTTGCCTTGCACACACAAGGTCCTGGGTTCAATTCCCAGCACCACCACCACCACCACCACCACCACCGCAACAACAGAAAACTAAAGTAGTATAAAAATTGGGAGGGTGGATGTTATACAAAAGATAATAGTTGCATATTTAAAAATTACAAATGTGACAATATTCCAATTGTATTTTATTTGTGTGTGTGTGTGTGTGTGTGTGTCTGTGGTACTGGGAATTGAACCTAGGGGTTCTACACTGATCTACATTTCCAGCCCTTTTTATTTTTACTTTGAAATAGGGTTTCACTAAGTTGCCCAGTCTGATCTTGAACTTGCAATCTTACAGCCTCAGTCTCCTGAGTAGCTGGAATCACAGGCAATGTGCCACCATGACCAGCTTTAAATTGTATTTCAGTGATGTGAAAAGTGTATTTTTTTGTATGTAGATCCTGAATTTCTTCTGAAAATTGCCTGGCATTTTGTTGTTTTCATTACTAGCTTATACTTGTTTTTCAGTTCACTCAGTAAAATTTTACTAGGTATTTATTTTGTAAGAAAAATCCTGCAGGTGATTTTGTGTTACAAAACTAAAGCAAAAAGAAAAAACCATTCTCAATATGCAGAGCTCACTCTAGGCTCTTGACAGAGCTGGTCGACTTGAGAGATGTTAAATCTGCATCTTGGTAAATGTACCTAGATAAGTCTTTATGATTTTTTATCACATGGCTCTGAACACAGTTATACACTAGAAAAAGAGTAAAATATGTTTTCAAACCACTATCCTGCATGATCTTCAAGAGTTATAACAGAGTTTTAATTTTTCTATTTTCAGCATATGCCATGGTGTTCAACACATAGTAGGAGCTCAATCGGTGTTTCACAATCAAAGGTTCTGGGGTCTTTTGTCCTTCTAGAACCCCATAATCTTTGCTCATATTCCATGTGCAGGTTCCAATATGAAAACAGATGACTCTTGTACACTAGTATACAGTAGGTGCTTAATAAATGCTGCATGGAAGAATCTATTTTTTTATGCTTTATTATTAGTTTTGTTAGTTATAATCACCCTGCTGCATCAGGCTGACCTTTTTTTTTTTTTTCTTTTTTTTTTGGTACTGGGGATTAAATCCAGGAATCCAGGGTGCTCTACCACTGAGCCACCTCCCCAGCCTTTTTAAAAAATTAATTAATTAATTAATTAATTTTTTATTTTGCAGCAGAGTCTCACTAAATTGCTGGGGCTGGCCTCAAACTTGTAATCCTGCTGCCTCAGCCTCCCAAATTACTGGGATTATGGGCTGTGCCACTGCACCTGGTTCAGGTTGGCTTTTTTTTTTTTTTTTTTTGGTGGTGCTGGCGACTGAACCAGGAGCCTTGTGCATGCAAGGCAAGCACTCTACCAACCCAGCTATATCCCTAGCCCTAAATCTATTGTTTTAATACATCCCCATCCATGGTCTCCATTAGCATTTTGCCTTGTGTTGTGGAGTATGTCATCAATTATTTATTCCTCTAAGACTTTCCACAAATTATCATTGTCATTATAAATTTAGAAGAGGTAATGTAGTCACTATGAATTATACATGTCTGGATTATCCATACTGTCTCTGGGTAAGCATCATATCCCCAGAAGCCAAGTTCCCTATGGTCCCTTTTTGGGTGGTAAGCTTTCCCTTCTATGCCAACTTGATAGTTTTGGAAGTAGTTTGTATCCCACTTTGTCCTCTTATCATTTTAGTTGTATCTTTGGTCTTTGGGGAACCAGGCAGTGGGGCCTCGTGGTTAGAATCTGTAGACCTACCCCTCGTTTCCATGTGCTCAGACCTCATGGTGCCCTGCTGGCTTAGCATGCTGGCTTTGACCTAGTTGGGTTATGGAAAATGTCTCAAGCCCTCATCTAACTGAATAGGTTATATACAGTTTGGTAGTTTAATAATTTGCAAATGAACTACTGAAGAGTTTTCTGAACTCATGGTGAGTGCAGTGTTGAATGTTATTAACATGTCAAAGTAGAGATATAAAAATGATGCTAACGTGTAGTTGGACTACAGAGGAACGTGGTTCAATGTATATCCACAACTAACAATGAGGAGGAAGTTTTGGCTACTGAATTTCATGTATTGTACCTAAAAATGAAATTTAGAAAGGACTGTTTATAAAGGATACTGCTGAGTGATCTGGTCCTAGTGGATTCAGCAGAGGGATTTTAGTGATTTTGATTATCATCCAAATTCATTTTATTTTAATTCTACCCATTAGACTTGACTTGAGTCAAGGGAAACGAGAACAAATTGAGTGGAATTTGAATATTCATTCAGTTCTGTTGACAGAGGTTTTTTAGTGTAAATAAATTGGTGTTTTGGTATCTGCTTCATCTCTAGTACATCTTAGCTTGTCTGAGTTCATCTTTGAGGGTGTGGTCACCTATGGTACAAGCTTTCAACTTGGAAGACCAGATCCTACAACATGGCATTAAATTAATTGCTAAATTCCTCAGTTACCCAGGGTGAACCAGGCACTGTTAGAGTGACAGGGGCTACAATATTTACCCAGGCATACAGGGCCCCTGCCCTTAGCCTTGCTCCACATTCTAGTGGGGTATACAGGCAGTAAAAATTGACTAACCAAGGTAATACCACTGCATGTCAATGGTCTGTGAGTGATTGTGGGCTATTTATAAAGGATGGAAGGATGGTAAGGTGATGTGAACTGAGACTGGCAAAGGGGCCAGGCTGGCAAAGGTGGAAGAGACAATGGGGAGACCGTTCCAGAGAGAAGGAAGGCCATAGGCAGGAAGGAACTTGGTGCATTTTGAGCAAGGAGGACCAAGAGACTGGAGTATCATGAGTGGAGGGAAAGGGCCAGTCAGAAGCCTTGAAAGCTCTTAATAAGAAGTTTGGGGTTTGGATTTGGGAAGCTGTTATTTAGTTTCCTTCCTTCCTTCTTTCTAGATGGGGTTCTTTCTAAGTTGCCCAGGCTGGCTTTGAAACCACGATTCTTCTGCCTTAGCTTTCCAAGTAGCTGGGATTGCAGGCACATGCCATTGTGCCTGGCTTCATCATTTAGTTTTAAGCCAAGGGCTTTAAATAATTCACTCACACACATGGCGCTGGCAACACATTAGTAAACAAAACAGATAAAAGCCCTTGCCCTTGTGGAACTTACAGACTGATTAATGTTTCAGGAAGAGCACTCTGGCTACTGTGAGAAGAAGGGGTCGTGTGGGAGCAAGAGCAGAAGCAGGGAGTGGGTCTGTGTCTCCTGCAGAAGTTCCAGGGAACATGTGATGGCAGCTTGAATTAGGAGAGTCACTAGATGTGGAGAGAAGTGGGTGGATTCTGGACTTATTTTGGAGGTAGGGATGGCAGGGCTTCCTGCACGTTTGAGTCTATTTGGGACTTGGCATCTTTTAGGGACCCACTGAATACCCAAGTGGAAATAAATACCAAGAAGGCCATTTGATACAGAGGCTGGAACTCTGTGGTGATGGGGAGCCAGGTAGGGAGCTCCTGCCTTGAGCAGGTGGGCCTTTCTCTAGTGATAATGGAGTTATACTTTTATTTCCTTTGTTTTTTTTTTTTTTTTAAACCGGGGATTGAACCCAGGGGCACTCGGCCACTGAGCCACATCCCCAGCCCTATTTTGTATTTTATTTAGAGACAGGGTCTCACTGAGTTGCTTAGGGCCTTGCTAAGTTGCTGAGGCTAGCTTTGAACTCGAGATCCTCCTGCCTCAGCCTCCTGAGTCGCTGGGATTACAGGCATGTGCCACCACACCCAGTTTACTTTTATTTCCAAATCCTTATTAATCTAGGAAGAGTTGGAGAAGGAGAAACATGGAGAATTCTTTCTTTCCTGGTTGTTCCTAGGCAGCGCCAGCCTGTTTGGGTGACTTGGAGGTCCCAGGGCATGGGTTGTCACCACCTTTGTATGGAGAGCCTTATAGTGCCTGCTAGGCTGACACAGGAGTCCCTCTTCCATGCTGTTAAGGACAGCATGGAAGGGAAATGTAAAAATAGGCCATAACTTAGAAAACATAAAAAACAGCAGAATGTCCGTCTTCCAAGGTGGCTGGCCTCTTCGGTGTGTGTGTGTGACTCATGTTTACTGGATGGACTTGGCCATGCACTCACTCACCCTGTAGGCTTCTCTGCTGCAAATGAGCTCCCTGAAGTTATGCCTGGTGCTCTGCATGTAGTAGACAGGCAAAAACGCTTCTTGAACTGACAATAATGGAGAATTGATGATTTACTTAAGGATAACCTTTTTAAAGCAAATGCATCATGATGATAAATTTCTCCAAAATGACAAATTAGGGCACAATACTGATTTTACAGGATTGTTTTTCTAAGACTTCATTCTCAAATTCTGTTAAATAATAAGCTCTGCAATGCCTTCTGTTTTCAGTAGCTTTTCAGTAATATGAATATTATGTTAAACTCAGAATTCTTTTCTGTGTTCTTCAAAGCACTTCTAATACAATACCTTATTCACATGCATAAGAACTCTGCAAGATAAATCGTCTTTTTTTTCTCATGTCTAAACATTAAAAAACTAATGCATTCCTGTTTCTGGTTATAAAGTAAAGTGTGTTCATTGTGGGAAATACGCAAAAGAGGAATCACCCATAATCCCACTGGAGATAACAAAACCTTAACGTTCTAGTACTTTATGAGGATTTCAGCACACAGTTAGAATCATGCTGTGTGATTATTTCATGTCCTTTCTTTTTGCTTCTTATTAGATTGTACACATTTCTCCTTGTTTTAAAAAGCCCTCCATGAACCTTCTAGTGGTTGTATGACGATGTTCCTTGTGAAAGACTTCGTATCACACTGTGAGAACATTTTTGTTATTTTTCTTAATATTTCCTTTAAGATTAATTCTAAGAACTAGAATCACTGAGTCAAAAGTCATGAACATTTTAAATATATTTTGCTGCATCACTCTCTAGAAAAGTTGTTTCAGGAAGGGCCAACTGTGCCTTTTTGATTTTTGATACACTTTTTTAGTATTATAAGTTAAAACTATTTCCTACCACTTCTCTCTCTCTCTCTTTTTCTCTCTCTCTCTCTCTTTCTCCAATACTGGGAATTGAACTCAGTGCATTCTACCACTAAGCTACGCTCCCAGCCCTTTTAATTGTTTTTATTTTGAGACAGGGCCTCCCTAAGTTGCCCAGGTTGGTCTGGAACTTGCAGTCTTCCTGCTTCAGCCTCTGGCATGTGCCACTGCCTGACCTAAAAATACATGCTTCTTCTACAAGTAAAGATGATATGATATTTTGATTTTTTTAAAAATACACTTTGGGCCGGGAATGTAGCTAAGTAACACAGCACATGCTCTGTGTGCACAAAGCCCTGGGTTTGTTTCCTAACCTACTTATTTACTTATTTAAAATAAGTATATAAAATTTAAAAAATAAGTAAATAAAAATAAAAAATAGACCAGATCTTTTTTGAGCAGTTTTAGGTTTGTGAGAACTGAGCAGAAAGTACAGAGAGTTCCCATCTAGCCCCTTCTCCCACACATGCACAGCCGCCTCCACCATCTACATCCTGCACCAGAGCGGTACATGATAATGGTATGATCTTATTTCCTGACTCTTTGCTTACTAGAAAGGTTGAATCTTTTAAAAAATATGATAATTATTTTTAGCTCTTCTTTTATGAAATCACTTTCTGTTTTCTTCGCTTAGTGATTGAAAATCAACCCAAATGAAGTATGACTGGCTTTAGCCTTTGCTGTTTGCATAGTGTCTAATGCAATGTTACTATCTCCAGGAGTGGTCCATGACCCTGAACAGCCGCACTCCTGGGTCTGCTCCTTAACTTTGTTTTTTTGTGGATTGGACCTGGGACTTTGCATGTGGAATAAGCCTCCTGATAATACTTATGCACCCCAAAGACCTTTGAGAACAACTAGTCTTACGCTTTATAATAAAGGTTTGAAGCATTCCATACAAAAAGCATATTACTTTCTATTAACTGTTAACTAATAGGTGTTACTTCCCATTAAGAAAGAGAGAGTGCTCACCAGCCTTCCATTCAGTGGGAGAGTGCCAGGACCTGATTAGTCAGATCTGAAGTGTTCTTGCAGGAATATGTTCAGATGACTAATGTTTTGTCATTCACAGGTGATTGTAACTAGTTTGCATTCTTCATAGAGCAAATTCATTCAGAAAAAACGTTGGAAACTACAGAAATAACAGATAGATCTGACAATTCCAGATTCCTTTCAGTGAAATATTTCTTTATTGTCATTGTCACTCCATCCAAAGTGACCCCTATCAGATTTCTAATAAGGAATACATAAAACACTCCCATTCCTAATTTCTGCTTTTTGCTAGGAAGTTTGAAAATCCTAAAAAATGTACATTAAATACACTTTTCTGTATGTGCATTATGCCTCAGAGAAAAGACAGAGACAGAGAGAGAGAGAGAGAGAAAAGATAAAGATAAAATAGTTGAGAAAAGGATTCACAAAAATAATTTCTGTAAGCATAATTGCCTTTTCTTGAATTGGCCTTCCCTATTCATTTGCAAATGGGACCATAAATTGTCAGTGTATCAGAAACCATCAGATTTCTAGAAATAAACAGCAAGTAGATACCCAGGACTATATCCTCAAGAAAGGGAAGGTGGTGGTTTAGTGCCTGCCTCTACTGTGTTTCCAATCTACCTTCCTGAAAATGGCTGGGCTAGATAGCCTGGAGGCTCTGGGGACCCAGCAGAGACCCAGCTTGGGAGAGCCATGGACCCAGGGTCTGGAACCCATGGCCAGGAATCTGTGGAGGAGGCCTCACTCTATGTATCTGAGCCAGTCTCCTGCCCTTGGAGGCCAGGAGGGGCTGTGGAGGTGAGCTGTGTCCCCACTGCGTCTCAGCTGGGGCAGGATGCAGAGAGTCCTCCTCCTGGTACCTCACCTGGAGCCTGGCCCTGTGCCTTTCAGGCTGCACCTCCAGCCCGAAGCTCCTCCTACACTCAGGAACACCTTCTTAAGGCCCTCCAGTGAGCAGGGAAAGGAAAGGAAAGTCACATCACACTCGAGGGGTCCAGCAGCTGCAGGGAGGAAGAATAAGAACAGCCTCTAAAACACTGGAAGCAAACAGGTGGACCATGAATAAAAAACAGTCACACATTTAGGTGACTCAAGTGCAACATAAAATTTATTCCATGAACTCAAATTTTTTTAAAGTGAACAGATGAATTGGAAGCAATTAGTTGTCCACAAGACAAAGTAGAAGAATTCCATGAGACAACAGAGCCAAATGTAAAGAGAGGAACCAGAAGGGAAAAGGAAGAGGCCTTGGTGGACAGATATAGGACATCAGAATGTGAATGACAGGGGTTCCAAAAGGAGAAAAAAAAATATGGCAAAGAAATATTAGTTACATAGAAGAAGAAATTTTATCCAAGTTGAAGAAAAATTAGAGACTATAGATTGAAATGCTTCCTGAGGTCCACGTAGAATTGAATTTTAAAAAGACCCACAATAAGGAATCAGGTATGTTCTGGTAAAATTCCTGAACTCCAGTGATGATGTACCTACTTCTAGGTACCAGGACCCAAGATACTTATAGAGGAAGAAGCACTGGACACTCTGGCAGCCTCAAAGGTCACCCAGAGGAAAGGCCCTTAGCTCAAGAGTTCTGTAACCCATCCACAGATCACCTACCTTCAGGGCAGGGGAGAATGGGAATCCACATGGCAGGGATCCAGAGTCTTTCTTCAAGTGCCAGATCTAAGGAAAATGTTAGAAAAAGGACTCTAACCCGAATACAGTGAACATGAGCAGAGACCCTGAGGTAGGAGCAGGTGAAAAACACACAGATGATATGTGATCCTTAAAAAGAGATCTATATAATTTCAGGTGAATACAAATTGATAAATGCCTGGGAATATGTAATGAAAGCATTAAAAAAGGAAAAAAAAATCAAAATACTGAGATGTTCTGCAAGCAAAATTCTAATGATAGCCCAATCAAAAGTGTTAAGATATTTTAGGAAAGCCTAATGGAAGTAGGGGAACGGGCAGAAGGGGAACAAAGTAAATTTCTTCTAAATAAGACATCTGGGTTTGAAGAGCGGAGGAGGTAGCCATGAAGATGTGCTGAGTGTCCACATCAGAACCACCATGCAAGAGCAGAGCCTGGGCTAGATGTGCCCATGGTGTGAACATGGGAAAGGGAAGGTAACCACTCATGGAATGGTGATGTCTGGAACATTCCCCCATTAACAGGCAAGATGGAAGTACGGATGTAAGTCTAAATAGGAAAAGGAGAAACAACAACACAGCGACAGACGTTGAATACATACAGTGAGTTGAGAATGCAAACAACCAAAGCAATGTGGTATCATGGTTGAGAGCACGCACAGTCTATGGAGCCAGGCTCCCTGGGTTCGAATTCCAGCTCTGCCATTGGTTTCTGTGTGGACTTAAGCAAGTTGCCTAGAGATTTCCCCTTCTGTGAAATGGGGACAGTGGTGGTATCCTCTTCTTGGGATTCTGTGAGGATTCAGTTAACATGTCTGATACACTTAGAGTAGAGCTGGGTGCACAATCAAACCAAGCAGTTAACACAAAGCTGCTGTTTGCCTTGTTATTTCTGAAACAAAATACCAGGTAAGAGGAAACAATATTAAAGGTACTGAAGAAGGTTATTACAGGATGGTAATAAACGCTTTTATCTAAATATGTACCAAATAAAATGGCAGCTAAATGGAAAACTTGATGAAAATACTGTGCAGTGGGAGAATTTATAGTTCCTCTTTCACAGATAAAGAGATGAAGTAGATAAAAATAAATAATCTAGGGGATTAGATAATGAAACCAGCAAACACATCATAGACCAATTCAAACCTTATGTTCCTCAAGTAATAAATATGTACTTTTGCATGTCTATGGAATGTTAAAAAAATCAATCATGTGCCACAAAGCAAACCTTAACATATTTCAAAATTAGGCTATATTTATCACAAACCAATGTAATGAGAATTAAATGATAAAAATGCCCACAAAAACTTCACTAATTTGTTTTTGAAAATGACGATGTGTAATTCTAATTTTTTTTTTTTTTGAGATAGGGCCTCATTATGTTAACTGCAATTCTCAGTAATCCTTACATATCCAGATGTCCTTATGTCAAAGAGGAATCCAAAACTGAAATTAAAACAATAAAAAAGAAAACAACTACCACAACAAACACACACAAAAAACTTCACACTCGACCTTTGGGCACAGAAAATACTTAAAATGCCTTTGTTATTTAAAAAAAGATTAAAATAAAGGAACTTAGTTGTTATTGGTAAATTAAAGAACTTAACCCAGAATGGTCCTTAAGGTCTCTCACTTTCTTCCTAAGCCTCCTGGATTCCTCCTAAGCTACCTTTTATCACATGACTGTTAAAAAGAAGCTTCTTATAAAATAATTATTAATAATAATATTAACAATAATAAGTTGTTAAACGTTTTTATTTTTTCCTAAAATATAAAATGCTTTTGTGGCTACATGTAAATTTGCAAATGACCTTCAGTGGTCTTTGTGTTCCCCAGGTACTTCAGGAGCAGATCCGTGCTAGGGACAACATTAGCTATGGAACTAATTCTGCCTTAAAGACCCTGGAGATGCGTCAGCTTTCTGGTTTGGGAGATCTCCGAGGAAGAGTGGCAAGGTTGGTGTTCAAATGTTGGAGTCTGTGCTCATCAAAGGCTATGTTTCATAAATTCCACTTTAGTGAGCAATATTTTCATGAAGCCCCAAATTCCTTGTATTTCTTTATACATCCCCTCCCTGCTTTGCCCAGTAAAATTAGTGGTCCAGGTCAAGCCTGGTTGTGAGCAGGCGGGATTTCTTGTGTTTCTGAAATCAGCATGGTCTTCATGGGAAGAAATGAGCAGAGAGCTCCCTCCGCTGACCTGTGGCATTTGGTAAGGTAACATGTTCATTTTAACCAAATAATACAATGTTGGGACTAACATTTTGTATGCCTTTTTAAATTTTTAATTTTTCTTATAATTTGTTTTTGTTTTCTGAAAGTATTGGATTTTTAAAAAATTTTTTATTTTATTTATTTGTTTTTGTGCAGTGCTGGGGATTAAACCCAGGGCCTTGTGCTTGCAAGGCAAGCACTCTACCAACTGAGTTATATCCCCAGCCCAAGTATTGGTTTTTGGTAGACTAGAAATTTTAAAAAGAGATCCTTCCTCTAAGATAATATGAAAAGTGCCGCTCTCTCTTCTTGACATGTGCTCCATGAACCAGCAACGTCAGCATCACCTGAGACCTTGTCAGCAATGTGCAGTCTGGGGTCCACCCAACTACTGAATTAGAATCTGCATCTTAACAAGATCCCTGGATTCACGTGCATGTCAGTGTTTGAGAAGCACTGCACAGGACTGTGTCTAGGATTTTTTTTGTGTGTGTGGTGCTGGGGATTGAACCCAGCACTTTGTGCTTGCGAGGCAAGTACTCTACCAACTGAGCTATATTCCCAGCCTAGGATTATTTTTAGATAGCTGGGATGAAGTTGTCCGAATTATTTATGGGCCTCTTCTGCCCTCTGCTGCTATCAAGAGCCAAGTACATGAATATGCATCTACACAGGAGCTTAGGAGTGAATGGATGTGTCCTATCAGCTTGCAGTGACAATGAGGGTGATATGCAAGTGGGGTGGAAGAAAGAGTAGGGACCCCCAAGGTCCCGGGCCTCTTGGGAGTAGTGAGGCATAGTGTTGGAGTGCATTTGTATAGAAATGACACTTAGGACTTTGAATGCTAGGAGTGTATGTTTGGGTTTGGTAGATAAAGATCAGTTTAATAGCAGAGGAGGATGCATGGATTGAATGAAGGACTAGTTGACCACTCTTCTGTGGCTTTCTGTCCTCATCAGGATGAACTCCCATCTCCTTAGTATAGCCTTGGTGATGGACAGCCTGCTGACCTCTTCACCAGCTCCACCCTGGAGCTCTTTCTGCTATGCCTTTGCACATTCTGTCCTTGTATCTAGCATGCCTGTCTTCCTTTTCTAACTTCTTGTTGGACTTCTGCTTCTTCTCAGATGTCACTCCTCTGGGAGTCTCTCCTGACACCCCCACTCCACCAGTCTCCCCTCACATGCACCATTCCATCCAGTCTCTGTTGTCCTGCTCTCTCTTGTAATCACCATTTCCGAGTGGTGTTCCATATCTTTTCTTAGCCCAGTTCCGGGAACAGTCTCTGGAAAGCAATAGATTCTCAACAAATGTTTGTTTGGATGAGTAAATTATCTAGAAAAATCACTGTTAATAGGACCCTTGAATCCTTACTTGTTGAATGGCTTAAAAGAAGCCCCAGATCTGTGCTACCTTTCAGAATAGCAAGGAGATGGAAGGACTTGAGAGCAACAGGGCGGAGTAGGGACTTTAGGGGAAACTTGAGGGTCTTTCTGGCTCTTCTGGTTTCAGGTTCTTGAAGGTTAAGAAAAATAATATATGTAAGAGGCCTTGGGCACAGCGTGGGGTGGAGTGAGCTTGCAGCAAATGGTACCTGTCACCTCAGGGGCAATAGTGAAAGTTGAAATTGTCTTCATGATACTAGATCTAACGCCAAGTAGAGAAATTATTTGGAAATAATTTTAGAAATCTTACCTTTTTCTTCAGTTTCCTATCAATTTCTCTACCCAACTTATTCCTTCCCTGTAACAAAAACACTTCTAAAATTGTCAAAAACATTTGTTATGAGCACCAGATATTTTTGCTTTGTTTTGTGGCTATATTTGTCTTTCCCTTGGAATGCTAATGAGAGTTTGATTGTTGAAACGAATTCATGGGAAATAAAAATTCTTTGGCAAAGCTTTGACTTTCTTGCATTTATTATGTAATTGTATTAAAGTGGTATGAAATTTATTAGTGGTATGCTTTTTTTTTCTTCCTAAACTAGGGATTGAGCCCAGCGGTGCTTTGCCACTCAGTCACATCCCTAGCCCTTTTGAAATTTTATTTTGAAACAGGGTTTTGCTAAGTTGCTCAGGCTAACCTTGAACTTATGATCCACGATCCTCCTGCCTCAGCCTCTAGAGTACCTGGGATTACAGGTACACCCCCCTCCTGGCTGTGATATTAAGTAATTAGACTGCAGTGTTATTATTTAATTTTATAGTTTTATGGATACGTTGGTGATAGAGTGAATAGCGAGCAGGCCCTGATTTTTCCCTGTTAGATGAAACTCAGAAAGACACAGGCAAGTGCTCCTTAGAGGTGAGGGACACATTCATCCCAGTCAGCATAGCACATCCTAAACAGGACTTGCCCAGAGATTTTCCCATTTCTCCTTAAAGCAGCGCTCCAGGATCTTAGCTTTCCAATTCTTACCAGAACATTTGGACCATTATCTGGTATGTTGTCTTCCAAGATTCAGTGGCCTCTTCCACTTTACTCTGTCACAGAGGTTGGTTGGCATGGTCGGAGAGCTTTATAGGAAAAACGCCTACATGCCAAGGCAGGTGCCTAAGTTCCTCCTAGGTGCTTATTGGGAATTGGAGTAGGATAATATGAGCAGCCCTTCAGGAATGGCACAGCCGAGATGCATGAGGACCTCTTCTCTCTTCTCTCTCTCTCTCTTCTCTCTCTCTTCCTCTTTATGAAGAGCTTTGGTGAGATAGAATCCACACACCATAGAAATTACCTATTTAAAATACACGATTTAGTAGGTTTCTTTCTTTTTTTTAAGACAAGAGGGTCTTGCATATTGTCCAGGCTGGCCTTGAACTATTGATCTTCCTGCCTTACCTTCCTGAGTAGCTGGGGTTACAGGTGCATGGTTTTTAGCGTATTTACAGAGCTGTGTAACTATCATAATTTATTTTATAATATTTATATCATTCAAAAGGAAACCTTAGCCAGGCGTGGTGGCGCACGCCTGTAATCCAGTGACTTGGGAGGCTGAGGCAGGAGGATCTTGAGTTCAAGTCAACCTCAGCAATTTAGCAAGGCCCTAAGCAACTCAGTGAGACCCTGTCTCTAAATAGAATACCAAATAGGACTGGGGATGTGGCTCAGTGGCTGAGTACCCCTGAGTTCAATCCCCAGTTCCCCCCAAAAAAAAGACCTCATGCTCATTAGCTGTCACTCCCCATCTTTTCCCCAAACTCCACCCATCCCTCCATTCTTCCTGCTTCACTCCCTAGCCCATGGCAACCACTGAATACTTTCTGTTTCTTCATGTCATGAAGACATGTCACATGTGATCCTTTGAAACTTCCTTGTGAGGCTAAGCATGTATTTTCAGGGTTCATCCATATTATAGCATACATGAATATGTCATTCCTTTTTATGGTCAATGTCCCACTGTACTTCATGGTATTTTTTCCTCCCCCCCCTTCCTTCCTTTTTGCTGTGCTAAGGATTGAACCCTCATGCCTTCCAGGCAAGTGCTCTAGTGCTGAGCCACATCCCCTGCCCAGTTGTTTTGTTTATCTATTCATCAATTGAATGTTTAGATTGCTTCTGCTTTTTGGCTGTTATAAAGAATGCTGCTGTGAACACTTGTGTACAAGTTTTTGTGAGATTATGTTTTCATTTCTCTTGGATATATACCTAGAGACGAACTCTTGAGTACTATGGTAACTGTTCAACCTTTCGAGGAACAGAAATAGCTAAACCACTTTCCCAAGTGGCTGCATCATTTTACACTGGCACCAGCAGCGCATGGAAGTTCAGATTTCTCCACATCCTAACGCTTACCTTTTTAATTACAGACAACCTATTGAGTTTAGAGTAGTATCTCATTGTAGTTTTGATTTGCACTCCCCTAATGACCAATGATGTTGAACATGATTCAATATGCATATTGGTTATTTGTATATCTTCTTCTTTTTTTTTTCTTTTTTGGTACTGGAGATTGAACCCAGGGGCACTCAACCACTGACCCACTCCCAGCCCTATTTTATATTTAGAGACAGGGTCTCACTGAGTTGCTTAGGGCCTCGCTAAGTTGCTGAGGCCGGCTTTGAACTCGTGATCCTCCTGTCTCAGCCTCCCAAGTGCTGGGATTACAGGCGTGCGCCACCATGCCCGGCTTGTATATCTTCTTTGAAGAAGTGTTTTTTCAGGTCTCTTGCTCATTTTTAAATTGGATTGTTTTTTTATTATTGAGTTGTAGGAGTTCTTTATATTCTGGCTATAATTCTCTTATCATATCTGATTTCATTTTTTCCCCTAAGAGTCATCTTCTCACTTTCTTTTTCTTTTTTCTTTTTTTTTTTTTTTGGTACTGGGGATTGAACCCAGGGGCACTCCACCACTCAGCCACATCCCCAGCCCTATTTTTTTTTTTTTTTGGTTTTTGTTTTTTGGCTTAAACAATAGAAATTTATTATCTCACAATTCTGGAGGCTAGAAGTCTAAGATCAAGGTATGGGCAGGGTTGGTTCCTTTTTTAAAAAATTTATTTAATTTTGATTCATTGTACACAAATGGAGTACAGCTATGGTTCTCTGGTTGTACTCAAAATAGAGTCACACCATCTGTGCATTCATACATGTACACTGGGCAATGATGTCTGTCACACATTCTGTTATTATTCTTACCCCCCCCACCCTGACTCCACCCCTCCCTTCCCTCTATGCTATCTATCTTTCCTCCATTCTTGCCATCCTTCCACCCCGCATTACGCATCATCATTCACTTATCAGAGAGACCATTCGGCCTTTGGATTTTTGGGATTGGCTAATCTCACTTAGCATAATAGTCTCCAACATCATCCATTTACCTGCAAATGCCATGATTTTATTCTTCTTTATGGCTGAGTAATATTCCATTGTGTATATATACCACAGTTTCTTTATCCATTCATCTATTGAAGGGCATCTAGGTTGGTTCCACAATCTAGCTATTGTGAATTGAGCAGCTATGAACATTGATGTGGCTGCATCACTGCAGTAATCTGATTTTAAGTCCTTTGGATATAGGCCAAGGAGTGGGATAGGTGGGTCAAATGGTGGATCCATTCCAAGTTTTCTAAGGAATCTCCACACTGCTTTCCAGAGTGGCTGCACCAACTTGCACTCCCACCAGCAATGTATGAGTGTACCCTTTTCCCCACATCCTCGAAAGCATTCTCCCTGAGAACTGGATCAAGGCAGGGATGTCCTCTTTCACCACTACTATTCAACATTGTCCTTGAAACTCTAGCCAGAGCAATTAGACAGACCTATTTTGTATTTTATTTAGAGACATGGTCTCACTGAACTGCTTAGGGCCTCACTAAGTTGCTGAGGCTGGCTTTGAACTTGTGATCCTCCTGCCTCAGCCTCCCAAGCCGCTGGGATTACAGGTGTGCGTCACCACACCTGGCTCTTTTTTCTATTTTGGTACTGGGGATTGAACCACCCAGTTGCACTCTACCACTGAGCCACATCCTCAGCCCTTTTTATTTTTGATACGGTGTCTTGCTAAGATGCTGAGACTGCCCTTGAACTTACACTCCTCCTGCTTTTTAGGATTTTTTCTATATACATCTGCATATAGATAGTTTTAGTTCTTACTTTCCAACTTGGGTGACTTGAGTAGCTGGGATTACATTACTTTCTTGATTGGGTCCTTTGAAACACACACAAAAAATTTCTAACTTATTTATTTTTTTCTTTGGTTGTATGTTTTTGGTTTCATATTTTAGAAACCATTGCCTAAACCAGTTCATGAAGATTTATACTGATATTTTTTCTACGATTTATAGTTTCAGCTCTTAGATTTGAGTCCTTGATCCATTTTGACTTAATTTTTATATATGATGTGGAGTGAGGTTCCAAATTCATTCTTTTGCTTGTGGATATTTAATTGTTCCAGAATCATTTGTTGAAAAGTCTCTTCCTTTTTCCAATGAATTGGCTCATAATCCTAACTGAAAACCATTTGGCCACAGATATATAGGCTAATTTATAGACTCAATTCTATTCCGTTGATCTGTTAATCTGTTCTTATGCCATCACTACAATTTCTTGATTACTGTAGCTTTGAAATCCAGAGATGTAAGTCCTCCAATTTTGTTCTTTTTCAAGATTCTTTTGGTACTTCTGAGTCCCTTATATTTCCATATGAAATTTAGGACCAGCTTGTCAATTTCTGCAAAGAACCTAACTTGGAATGTTGATAGGGACTGTGCTGAATCTATAGATCAATTTGGACAGTATCATGATTCTATAAATATTGTCTTAGATTTATGAATGTGGATGTTACTTGATTTGTTCAGGTTATGTTTAATATCTTTCAATAATATGATTTCAGAGCATAAATTTCATACTTCTTTAAACTTATTCCTATGCATTTTATTTTTATTTTTTAAAATATGAATTTTTTTTTAGTTGTTGACTAAAAAATTTTTTTTTTTAAATTTATTTGTATATTGTGCTAAGACTTGAACCCAGTGCCTCACGCATGGTAGGCAAGCACTCTCCCACTGAGCTACAACCCCAGCCCCTATTTTTGTTTTCTTAATTTCATTTTCATTGCTACTGTATAGAAGTACCATTGATTTTTATATTTTAGTCTTTTATCCTGCAATCTTGATGAACTCATTTATTACTTCTAATAATTTTCAGTGGAATTCTTAGGATTTTTCTATGTACATCTGCATATAGATAGTTTTTTTTTTTCGGAACCAGGGATTGAACTCAGGGACTTGGCCACTGAGCCACATCCCCAGCCCTATTTTGTATTTTATTTAGATACAGGGTCTCACTGAGTTGCTTAGGGCCTTGCTAAGTTGCTGAGGCTGGCTTTGAACTCGTGATTCTTCTGACTCAGCCTCCCAAGTGGCTTGGATTACAGGCATGCGCCACCACGCCCGGCATATAGATAGTTTTATCTCTTACTTTCCAACTTGGGTGACTTTTATTTTATTTTCTTGCCTAATTGTGTTCAATAGAGCCCCCAGTAAGCTGTGGAATAGAAGTGGTGAGAGCAGACATCCTTGTCTTGTTCCTGATCTTAGGGGAAAGCATTCAGTTTCTTACCGTTAAGGATGATGCTTGGTGTTTTTTTTGTCTGTTTGTTTGTTTGTGTTTTAGTACTATGTATCGAGCCCAGGGGCACTTTACCATGGAGAGCTACATTCCCAACCCTTTTTGAGACAGGGTCTCACTAAACCACTTACAGCCTCACTAAATTATTGAGTCTGGCCTCAAATTTGGTGATCCTCCTGCCTCAGCCCCCCAAATCACTGGGATTAGAGGCATGCACCCCTGGGCCTGGCTAGGTGTGGATATTTTGCATATTCTTCTTGTCAGGTTGAAGAAATTCCTTTCTATTCCTAGTTTGTTGATGAAGAGTGTTGAATTTCATCAAATGTTTTTTTTCTCCACCTATTGAGATGATCATGTGGTGTTTGTGCTTTATTCTATTGATGTGGTATATTCAATTAACTGCTTTTCTGTTATTGAACGAAATTTGCATTCTTAGAATAATTCTCTCAGTCATAATATATAATTGAGGGCAGATTTCCGAGTCCACTTGAATCTCTGTTAAAAAACATGATTTATATTGCAGTTCCTTTGAGCAGGACCTTGCATTTCACAGTACATAAGGAAGCTTTTACATGCGTTTTTATAGTTTAATAAGAAGTCGCTTTGTTGTTTGCCTGGGCAGATGTGATGCCAGCATAGCCAGACTCTCTGCAGAGCACAAAACAACCTATGAGGGGCTCCAGCACTTAAACAAAGAACAGCAAGCTGCCAAACTGATCTTGGAAACGAAAATCAAAGATGCAGAAGGACAGGTACGACCTGTTTCAGGTAGCTTTTAAAAGCAGGTGATTTCTTCTTGGCTAAGAATAACATGGTGTTGATTATTTCTTTTAGGAGAAACCAGCTGGGACCCCCAGCTTAGGTTTATGCAAATAAGCGTGTCTTTTCTCTACTTCTTCCTTCCCTTTTTCACTGGAGTGGCTCTTGATGAGTCTGCAACCAAACTACTGAGGTTTTTTGATATGGTATTAATTGCAAAGGTTCTTTCTCCTCAATCCTAAATCAATTAATGTAACCCAGAAATCCCAAATTATGCCTCCAAAACTACCTCTTGAACAAGTAAGTGATCCAGAGCTCTTTTACATGCCACTCACCCCAGTTTTTCTTCAGGAGATGGTGGTACTGGGACTCATCACATGCACTTCCTCATTACATGCTCTGTATGTAGGACACAATCAGGACTAAGCTAGATGAGAGACTTGCTAAGAATTTGAGGATATTCAAGCTTGAAATTGATGGATTAATTTTACAAAGCAATGCTCTTGGCATTTCATAGTTTGTTTTTTGTCTGTTTACAATTTTCCCTTTGTCATAATAATAGGGTCTGTCTTCTAAAACTTTTCCCATAGTATCTGCCCTATTTACTATTCTTCACACACACAGACTGTTCTAGAAAAATAGGGGCATCTGGTCAATTTATTAGATTCAAAATATTTATCTCCTAACTACCTCCAGTAAGAATCTGAAGTATTGATGTGAGAAACACAGACATTATAAAACTGTGGGAAAAAAAAGAATAAAAAGAAAGTGTACTTTTTTTTTTTAATTTTGAAGAATAACTGTGGATGGAATTATTATACCAAAAAGTAGATGTAAAATAAATCTTAAGCTGTTTGGTAGTCAGAACAAGTAAAACACTTACAGAAACCCATCAAGAGAGGCATCTAGAACTGGGGCTATAGCTCAGTGGTAGAGCACTTGCTTAGCCTGTGCAAGGCCCTGGGTTCAATCCCCAGTACTGAAAAATAAATAAAAAATAATAAATAAATATATACTTTTTTTTGGTTCCAGATCTGACAGATACCCTGAATCTTTAAGTAAAGAACATTTAACAATTGAACATAATTTCCTTTCTCTCCTCCTCTCTTTCTGGAAAATGTGAACACTTTACACAGGGCAAGTTTTTATTTAAATTTTAGTAAAAATACAAAGGAAATGGATATGTAGTGAGAAAAAGGAGCAAGAGGGAGATAGTCTAAAATGATATTTTCTGGTGACTTGACTCTATAGTCCCACCTGAGTCCTTGATGGATTTTATAGGCAATAGGAATTCCATTTCCTGTGCCTAAGAGCCACTTGAAATTCCAAGGTAAAGATGACTGTATTTTGTGCCAGCTGGTGGAAATGCTCATCGTGGGCAGGAGCTGGGCTTGCTTATCAGAAATGGAAAAGGTTCATGCTCAGTGTGGGATGGGTATTTTGGTAGTGCTACCAGTCTTGATTTCTGATGACAATGTAAGAAAGAAAATGTAGGTGAAAAGATGAGGTGAACTCCGAAGTGAATTTGCTGACAAGATTGTAGTTTATGAGATGTTTTCTGAAGTTACATCTGATGAAGTATGATATTTATAAGCAAGTGTCTTCTTTTCCAGATTTCTCAGCTTTTGAACAGAGTGGACTTGTCAATATCAGAGCAGAGCACCAAACTAAAGATGTCCCATAGAGACAGCAACCACCAGCTTCAGCTTTTAGATACTAAGTATGAATTTATCAAAAAAGTTTTTGGTTAAAATTCTTTCTGAACTTATGAAATACTTTGATTTTTTCCTCTTTGTTTTTATTTATTGCACATAGTGAAATCAGTAATGGCAATTAAAAGGAAAAATTTACATGTAGTAGGTGGCCAGTTTTCCTTCATTATTATTGTTGTTAGTGGTTGATTATTCAACAAGCATTTGCTGAGCGCTGCCCTAGGGGGCTAGAATCCAGTAATAAACAGAAAAATACTCTATTCTTAAACTTGTAGAGGTTATAATCTAGGGAGCTGATAACCATTAATCAAATAGGAACTTAAATAAACCTAGGCTATGCTATAGTATTAAGTGTTTTGAAGGAAAGTTACATGATTGTGGTAGGCTGAATAGTGGTCCCCAAATATCTCCATATCCTAATCCTGGAATTTTTAATATGTTACCTTATGTGGCAAAAAGGGTCTTTGAAGATGTAATTAAGTTAAGGATCTTAAGGTGGATAGTTTATCCTGGGTTTCCAGGTAAGCCTGATGTAATGAAGAGAGTCCTTATAAGGGGAAGGCTCTCATAAACCATAGAAATGAAAATTTGTACCCCATATGTGTACAATGAAACAAAATGAAGTCTGTAAAAAAAATTAGTAAATTCCAGATAATGAGTGGGGCATTATTTCTTAATGAGTGGGGCAATTATGGAACCCACTTGGGACTTCTATGTCCTGGTGGTGTTGTATGTCTTAAGCAGACTGGGGGTGCATGGCTGCACTAGTGTAGGTACAGGCTAGCTTCAGTGCCACGGCTCCCACATGGCAGTTCCAGGATCAGTGTTTGAAGCCAGGCAGGACAGCACTGACAACTGTGTGGTGTCTCCACTGCTCCTGACCTTTCCCTCCCCAGTCATCTGGGATAGGGAGAGATCCAGGGAAAAAGTTTTGTTTTTAAAGATATGATCAGATATGTGAGCTTATCACTTCCAGGCATGTCCCATTGCCTAACTTAGTTATGTGGCCACACCTAGCTGCAAGGGAGGCTGGGAAATGTGGTCTCTGGCTAGATAGCCTTATGCCCCTGTTGAAGGCTTCTTATAGGAAATAAAAGAACAGACATTGCAGGGCATTAGAAACTCTGCCCCTGTGGGTGTTGTTATTACTTAAATCACTTATCTACATCACATGTATTAGTCAATATTTTTATTTCATATCACAATAAAAACTAGAAAAAAGTATCTAAGGGAGGTAGCATGTATAATGGTTTAAGGAATTTGGAAAGGAGAAGACTAAAGGAGTGGAAGGTTAGCAGGATTTTTTTTCCTTTTTAATTTTATTTCTGATTTAAATTAGGATGTGTCCATATGGGGCAAGGGTAATTCAGGGATGATACAGAGAAAGGGAGCCAGGCTCCAGTCCTGGGCCATAAAAGGGACAAGAAGAGCCCAGAAAAGCAAGGGGAGCCTGGAAAGGTAGATCAGGGACATTATGTTCTCCAAGCCAGAAGCACCATGGACCTTGGGAATTGCAATGGTTAGCACCTGGCACAGCGGGGTCACCATGTCACCTCAGTGCCCCCACTGCTATTTCCTTACAGGTAGCAGCAGCATCACATGCTTTCCTATTGTATCTTCGTGCGCTCCCTGCTTTCCCAACGTGGTGCTGAATACAATCCTAAGAAAAGGGAGAACATCATTTGGTCAAGTTGAGTTTAATGCTGGCAAAGTTTCAGAAATCTGATAGTCAGAGGTTGCTGAATGTCATTTTAAAATTGTTTTATATCTATCTTGTTTTTTGCTTGTTTTTTTTGTTTTTTAGATTTAAAGGTACAGTTGAGGAACTCAGTAACCAGATTTTATCAGCACGGAGTTGGCTACAACAGGAACAAGAACGAATAGAAAAAGAACTTCTACAGAAAATTGATCAGCTTTCCTTGGTTGTTAAGGAAAATAGTGTAGGTATTGATGGTTAGCAATAATTTTGCAGTTATTCACTCTGGGGGGGTGGCTCCAGTGTTTGACTAATACCTAGGGACTTATTACTGATGGATTTGGTACCACCTAAATATGTTCAATTGTTTCTTGCCTTTGATCACATTTTCACGGTTCATATTCATTCTCTCCTTTTTTTTTTTTTTTGGTTCTGGGAATTGAACCCAGGGTGTCACACATACTAAGCCTTTGTTCTACCACTGAGCTGCACATGTAGCTCCTATTTTTTTTTTAAAGATTTTTTTAGTTGTCAATGGACCTTTATTTGTTTATATGTGGTACTGAGATTTGAACCCAGTGCCTCACACATACTAGGCAATCGCTCTACCACTGAGCTACAATCCCAGCCCCTGTAGTTCCTATTTCTGTATTCTTTATGAAGAGGTGTTGGAGCACTTGACATGTTTCAGTTAACAAAGGCTAAAAAGAAAATTTCAATACTTCCAGTTAAGATAAATTTAAGTCAAGATCTTAATGATTCAGTTTATTCTGTCTTTCTGAATAAAACTAACAATTCTCAACTTGATCTTGATTGGTTTTAATTTCATGACTTGGTTTTGGTTTTTACCAGTGTCCAACAGATTTCTTTCTGCAGACCCCTCAATACGCTGTGACCACAGTGTGAGGTATCCCAGGTAACATGTAACTGTATCCACCATTGTCTTTTCCATCTCCTCTTTTGCCCAAGTCTCTCACAGAGCTAAGGTTTGCAGAACTGTATCAAGAAAGCCTTGTGGTGAGCTGGGGTTGTGGCTTGGTAAAGAGCGCTTGCCTAGCATGTGTAAGACACTGGGTTTGATTCTCAGCACTGCACATAAAAAAATGAATAAAGGTCCATCAACAACTAAAAAAAAATATATATATATATATTAATTAAAAAAAGAAATGTCACAATGTTAAATTAAAAAAGAAAAAGAAAAAAAAAAAGGAAAGCCTTGTGTACATAGTGTTAAAAACCAGTAGGCTCTGAAACCAGTATTTGGCAAGCAAATTTTTGTTGGTTTCAGTTAGTTAGCATGACCATTTCTTCTCCCTTTTCTTTTCTTGCACTTCTTCCTCTGTTAGGCTGCAACTGGCCAGAAACAATGGGTGCAGTTTGCATCTCTGACTTTGCTGTCTCCAGGTGCACAGCTGTTGAGTTGCAGACTGCACTGAGTACCATCAGTGCAGTTGTGCTGTAGCCACTTTCAGGTTGGTCTCGTAGTCCTGGTCTCCAAAATTCACCAGCAGACAAAGGTTTCTGCACAATCCAAGCATGGTGGAAAGAAAATATTTAATTTTTCATGGTGGAAAGAAAATATTTAATTTTTCAAATATATTCTTTTAGTATTTTCCCATATTTTCACCAGATCTGGTTGTTTTATTTAGATTCATGCTAATACATTTGTAGGTTTCTGCGTCTTTGGATTACTGTTTATTTTTACATGTGGATTGATTTAATAACTAACAGTAAACCCTGGAATAAGGAATAAGGGTGACTCCAATAAGATACAGGCTTATTTCGCGTTCACAAAAAAGAAGTCTGGATGTAGGCTAGGCAGTACTGATATTATGGCCTGTTACTTGTTGGTACTCAGGATCCTTTTATTTTAGCTTTCTGTCAACCCCAGAGAAATAATCCTCATTTTTATAATTCAAGAGATCTGTTAGAGCTCCAGGAATTGTCTGGTAGAGAAACAGAAGGCGAAAGGAAAAAATAAGGATATGTATCAGCTGCCTTGTAATGCTGTCTGGAAGCTGTCACACATACTTGTAGTCACATTGCATTGGCTAGGACTTAATCACAAAGTCAGGAGACAGAGGAAAATGTAGTTTGTATTATGGATGACCTGGTACTGAGCTTAAAATTGGGGGTCTGTTAAGGAAGAAACAACTGAGAATGGATATTGAAACAGGCAGCAAGTAGCCATTGCAATTCTGTCCCCGCAGATTATTATGACTGAATGCAATGCAGACTTTCTTTTTGGAGTAATCAAGTGCAATTCTTATTATGGATCTCAGGGAGCCAGTGAAAGGGACATGGAAAAGAAGCTCAGCCAGATGTCAGCCAGACTTGACAAAATAGAAGAGAGTCAAAAGAAGAATATGGAAGGACAGAGAACAAAGCAAGAAGAAGAGAAGGTGCATGGGCGAATCAGCAAGCTGGAGTTGCAGATGAATGAGGACATGAAGGAAATGAAAGCAGAAGTTAATGCTGGTAGGCCAAAACCAAAACAGCTCACATGCCTTATTTTCCATTTTATCTAAAAACCTCTTAATTAGTGTCTCCTTACAACTACTTATGAACCTTGTGAAGGGTAATAACAGTGAGATGCCCTTGGTTGCTTTTCTAAGTAGCTATGCTATACTGAACTAAGGTGCTATTGGAACTCCAAATGTGAATAGCCACCATGAGGCACAAACAAAACTGTACTTGCTTGGCTTGCAACTGAGACACGTTTTCTTTAATGCCATCTGCTGATTCTTTTCTGTTCATAGTGAAATTCAACTTATCTCAGAAATAAGCACATGTTATTGAGGGGCTTTTGAGGGTTTATTTTATACTGCTGACCATATACCAACTTGGTAATGACTTCCCTCCACTCAGAAGTCAACAAGGCCCATGAATGCACCTTATTTATAGGTAACTGGCAGAGCTGGTTTCAGATTCCTACTGTTGCCATGTAGGGGAAGGTGTCAGTTCATTTTCTACTGCCAAAACAAAATACCTGAGACTGGATAATTTCTAAAGAACAGAGGTTTATTTCTTACAGTTCTGGAGACTGGGAAGTCCAAGAGCATTATGCTGGCATGAGGCAAAGGCCTTTCTTCTGTATCATATCTTAGTGGAGGATGTCACATGATGAGGAAGTGCACACACAGGACACAAAAATGAAGCTGAATTCACCCTTCTTTTTGGAACCCATTCCTGTGATCATGGGCTTAACCCAATCACATCTTAAAGGTCTCATCTCTTAATACTATCACAATTACAATTAAATTTCCAACATGCATTTTGGAGAAGGCATTCAAATCAGCAGAGAGGTTAGATTTATTTACACTCTGAACTCAGGAATATACAACTGGGACCAATAAGTGGAATTTACCCAAGGACAGGTTTTAATTCAGCATGAGGCAAAAGTGTCTTCGTATTTATGATCCTAAAGACACCAGTAGTTTTGTGAATTTGAGAGAACTTTGTTATTGAAAGTGTCAAGCAGAATCTGACTGGGCAGGGTGGCACATTCCTGTAATCCCAGTGGCTCTGGAGGCTGAGGCAGGAGGATCACAAGTTCAAAGCCAGCCTCAGCAAAAGTGAGGCAATTAGCAACTCAGTGAGACCCTGTCTCTAAATAAAATACAAAATAGGATTGGGGATGTGGTTCAGTGTTCGAGTGCCCCTGAGTTCAACCTCCTGTACCCCACGCCCCTGCCAAAAGCATCAAGCAGAGGCTGGTTGATCCTGGTCAGGAAAGATAAGATAGTCCTATGTTAAAAGTGGTAATAAATTATCTCCTAGCTCCTTCCAGTTCCGTGACTCTGAATTTTCTTTTCAGGAATTGTTCTATTTTGGCCACATGGAAATAAAAATAGTTATTTCAAAAATGATTTTGTGGGGCCAGGGTTGTGGCTCAGTGGTAGAGCGTTTGCCTAGCATGTGTGAGGCACTCAACAACTAAAAAAAATTTGAAAAAAAAAATGATTTTGTTACTACCAAAAGTTTATTATTTTATTTAAGGAGAAACTATAGTTAATGGGAGATTTTATACACATAAAAATGAATTTTCTTTTTTGGTCTTTTGGACTATTAGAATATGGCAACTAAATGTTTCATTCAGTTAAACTGAATGTTTAACTTTGTATCATTTCCTGAATGAATTTTTTGCCATCTATTTAACCTACCATTGAGGTTGTTAATATTTGTTTCCTAATAAGAAACAAATGACTCTTTTAAATTAAAAAAATTTAATTACAATACACTTCTTAATGGAAAATCATGAAGCCCAAGATATTTTTAAAATACTCATACTTTCTCTCACCCAGATGTTATTTTTATGTATATATTTCTATATATGTAGGATATTTATGTGCTTTTTCCAAATAAAAGCACATGCTATACATACTGGTTTATAACTTGCTATTTTATTTAATTAGTAATATGTTCTGTCTTTTCATGTCAATAAAAATATTTTTAATGAGATTTTTTTCATGAATTTTCACATAAAAATTTTCTGAGAGAATTCTAAATTTTACTAATTTAGATAAACAAAGATAAAACTTAAATTTTAAAAATATAAAAACCAATAATAATATAGAATAATGTGAATTTTTTGTGATATTGAGTATTTAACTCAGGAGCACTCTACCTCTGACTGCAGCCAGAGCCTTTTTAATTTTTTATTTTGAAATGGTCTCACTAAATTGTTGAGGATGATCTTGAACTTGGAATCCTCCTGATTTAGTCTCCTGAGTAGCTGGGATTACAGGTGTGTGCTGCTGTACCTGGCTTGAAATGCTTTTTTGATGGTGATTTTTTTTCTTTTTAAATTTTTTTTATTTGAAAAAGATATAATTTACAATTTAGAAAAACTGTAAGAATAATCAAAAAATTCTATATATTCTAGTCTTATCAATTGTTGACATTTTGGAAATATATTTAATATCTCTGTGTATGACTATAACTTTCTTCTCTGAATCATCTGGATGTTACAGTAGTCATGATTTTTTTTATAGTAGTCTTGATATTTTTTATTATTTCAATGTATATATTCTAAAAACAAGGGCATTCTAATACATGACTACACTACCATGCAGTATTGTTGAGAAGTTTTCAAAATTCAATATTCAACTTTTTTTTTTTTGGAACCAGGGATTCAACTCAGGGACACTAGGCCTCTGAGCCACATCCCCTGCCCTATTTTGTATTTTATTTAGAGACAGGGTCTCACTGAGTTGCTAAGGGCCTCGCTAAGTTGCTGAGGCTGGCTTTGAACTCGCGATCCTCCTGACTCAGCCTCCCAAATCACTTGGATTACAGGCGTGCGCCACCACGCCTGGCCCAATATTCAACTTTGACTATTGTTTCCTTTACAACAAACTTTCACCAGCCAGGTTCTTCCTTTTCTTTCTTTTTCTAATCAAGTGTTTCTTTAAATAAAAAAATTAGTTATACATATTTAAGGTGTGTAGGATGTTTTGATACACATATACACAGTGAAATGGTTTCTATATTCAGGCAAATTTAATGATTCAAGCAAATTTCTATATTCAAACCATCATCTCCCATAGTTACCCTTGTGTGTGTGTGTGTGTGTGTGTGTGTGCATATGGGTGAAGGGCACCAAAAATCCACACTTTTAGCAAAAGTCCTGAAGAATATACAATGTTATTATATTCCTTATATATTGTATATTAGATCTCTGGACTTGTTATCCTACATATTTGCAGTCTGTATCCTTTGACCTACATCTCCTTATCCTCCCCATCTGCTGACCCCATGCCCTGGTAACTATCATTTTATTCTTTGTGTATTTGACTTTCTTTTCTTTTTGATTCCACATATGAAATCATGCAGCATTTCTCTTTCTGTGTCTGGCTTATTTCACTTAGCATAATGTCCTGCAGGTTCATTCATGTTGTGGCAAATGGCAGGATCTCCTTCATTTGTAAAGTTGGATAAAGTTAATCATATATTGGCCACAGTTTCTTTATCCATTCATCCATCAACAGACACTTTGGTTGTTTCTATTTGTTGCCTGTTGAGAATAATGCTGCAATGATTGTGAGAGTGCAGATGTCTTCATGAGGTGATGATTTCATTTCTTTTGAGTAGATCCCAGTAGTGGGTTGCTTGGGTTATTTAGTAATTTCTATTTTTTAATTTCTCTAGGCGCCTCCAACTTCTTTTCCCCTCTGGCTGCACCATTTTACACTCCCACCAACAGCATACAGGGTTCTCTTTTCTTTACAACCTCGCCAACACTGGCTATCTCTTGTCTTTTTAATAGTAGCCATCCTAACAAAATGAGAGATGGTATTTCATGTGGTTTTGATTCATTTCCCTGACGATTAGTGATGTTGAGCACTTTTTTCACATACCATTTGGGTTCTGATTCAGAATTATACATCATATTTATTTATCAGGTTTCTTAGTCTTTTTAATCTAGATCAGTTCCTCAGCAATCTTGATATTTCAAAAGAATATAGGCCAGTGTTTTGAAGAAAGTCCTTCACTGTGATATGATTTGGAACAGAATGCCCCAGGAGGGAATGTTGTGTCCTGCAGGAGTATCTTAAGAGGTACATGACATTGGTTTCTCCCAGTGTTACTGTATCACTTGGTTAAAGTGTTATCCGCCACATTTATCCATTGTAATTGTTTCTTTCCCCTCTTTGTAACTAAAAAGTAATATGTAGGGTGATATTAGGTACTGTGTAACTTTTGTTCCCCATCCAACTTTTACCCCTGGAGTTTTATCATGTATTCATAATTTTTGTCAGAAGTAACTATTGCATATACTATAGAATCTGATATAGTATTATTTTTTAAAATATTAACGTGGAATTTACCTCTTCTTGAAGGGTTTACAGCCATCTACGAAAGCATAGGATCCCTCAGGCAAGTTCTCGAGGCCAAGATGAAGCTGGACAAGGACCAGCTGCAGAAGCAGATCCAACAAATGCAGAAGGCAGATGCTTCCATATGAAGGGAGCTGGGACAAGGAACTGAAAGAAGGTTTTGCCAGTGGGGCTGGGAGCTAGATACCTCTGTAGCCAGGCCAGTGCTGCATTCAGGATTGTTCTATCCATGGCGTGCATGTGCCAAGAAACGTGTTTTCATGGGTCTATATGTTTACCTTGAGTCTTGAAAACACTCTTTCTTTAAAAATATTAAAAACCAGTTCTTACCACTGTATTTCACTTCTTTAAATTCAGTGGAATCCCCCCTAAGGTTTTGAAATGTTTTTCTCTTCTTCATTTTACGAATGAAAAGACTTAGATTTTTCCCAATGCTTGATGCTCTACTAAGACTATTTACTATTCTGAAAAATGTCATGGTGATTTTTTAAAATTAAGAAACTGAATTCTTACAGGAATGTGTTGCTCCTCACCCTAAAGTAAGAGAATGTCCCAATAGATTAGAAACCAACCTTTGAGTCCATAGTTGGATTTTATTACTATTGTCTGTACATTTCTTATATTGGTTATCTTCCTATAAATGTTCTGTCTTTTGTAGGGGGAAGAAATTTAACATGTGGAAAATACCCAAGTGTTTATGTAATGAAAATAGCTAAAAATTGATAACTGCCATACAAATTCCAAATTAAATGGAAACTTAAGACAATTATCTAGATAATACAAGGCACAATATTTATATCCACCTAGATATATCAGGTTTTAATATTTAAAACTTTTTGAATTATCCATAGCCTGTATAGTGATAGCCATGTAATAATGGAATGGTGGCTAACAGTCTGTTTATTGCACAATTAACTGTCCATTAATCATAGTAGAACGTGAGAATTTTTCAGACTTTATGATCTCTCTAAATGTTTCCAAAATTGGCACAAAGTGCTAATAAGGTTTATATACACTTATTGTAACTGTATCCTTGTGCCTTGGTTTTATCATGTCAATGCACTGTACCCTATAAAAGTTTTGCCAACAAAATAGAAGGCATGATAATACATTGGAATTGCAATGTAAAAATGGGATCCTATGTATTTTTTAAATGTTTAAAAATTTTATCACTGTTAAGACGTGAATCATTCAGTATTATTAATGGAATAGAAATTCATACTTTTGTATGGACAAAGAACCAAATTGATATTACATTTATAATACTGTCAAGAAACATTCATTTTGAGCAACTTTGTAGATGATGGGTGTTTTATTTTCAATCGCCATATTTGATTAATCGTTGAAAATTCGAATGAGTGCCGTTTGTTCACCTATGTATGTAAAAACTGACAGACACACCGTTCTAAACTGTGAGGGTGCCCTAGGAAACAGAATAGGAATACTTAGAAAGATTTTTTTAAAAAAAGACACCTTTTTTTTTTTTTTTCCGTTCGCCAAGGACTCAGGAAAATAAAAACATTTTCTATTTTTAGCATAAGTCACAAATGAAATATCAAACTGGCTATTACTGTTTACCCGTATAAAATATGCTGCTCAAGTACATAATATTCTACTCTCAATGGTTTGACGGAACTTTTTTTTTTAATTCAGACAGGAGAGGTCATGTAAGGAATATGTCTTCTTCAACAATGTATTTCCTTTTTTTTGTCACAAGTCTTTTCATCTCTTGATAGGAAGATTAATTCCATTTAAAAATAAGGTTCCTGTTCTTTTGCAATCAGAAAATTACTTTCTTTTTGTGATAGAGTAGCCATGTTTCATGGAGTTCTCCATGATGAAGCACAAGCCACAGGACAGAGAGCCACCGCCCTCTCCAGCATCTCCCCCCTAGGGTCTCCAAGGAGGAAGGATCTGCACATCTGACACCTGGGAAGAGCAGGGGCAGGGAACACCCATTTGGACTCTGGTTGAGGGGCTGATGTAAGCAGGTGATTTCTGGCTGTCAGCTGAATTTTCTCAGGTGCTTCTGATGTTGCCAGCCCTGTAAGATGAACTACCACAGGGACCCTCCCCCTTGGCTGCTTGTTGGACTCACCTGAGGGAGTTTAAGAAGCTATTGATGCTGAGCTGTGCCGCAGACCCAGTTAGTCAGCACCTCTGGGAGGCACCAGGCAGGCATCAGTGTGTATCAAAACCCCTGGTTATTCAGTGTGCATCAGGGATGGTGAGTCACCTGGTGACAGCAGAGTACTTTTCTCACCAAAGTTTAAATGAGAATCAGCTTCCATGTTCTTTCCTTTACCCGAAATTTGCAATAAAAAGAATAAAATTTCCAAATAAATGTGGTGTATGATTTTTAAATTTAGAAGTCTTTTAGTTTAAGGAGTTTGAGGTGAAAAAATTAGGTAAAATGTTTTAGGAAATATCCCTCTGTGCTTTCTTTGGAAATCCTTTGATGGTTAAAATAAAGTGCTAAAGTCCTGGCAGGCTCTATGGGAACTGGACCCACTCCACCTCTGAGTCCCAGGACACCAGGCCTTTCCTGTGGCCTTCTGGTCTCTGGAGTCGGCCCGCCCCTGCCACCACCCCAGATGCTGCGCATGTGCCATGTACTTGTGCTGTGTCATGTGTGTATTCTAATTAATTTCATTTTATTAACAGCTAGTTGAGTTTTATACAGTCGTTCATCTGTTTTACTGATGGGAAAACTGAATCACCTGACTAAACAATTTGCCCCCAGTTCTACAACCAGTAAGTGGGAGCCACAAGTCAAACCAGGCACCTGCTTCCACAGCCTGTGATAAGTGTGTCCCACACTTATCAGAAGATACTTGCCAGTGTCCCCATGACTGACTTGCCAGGCCACCAACTCCAGCCCTTTATGTTACCTTTACAATCAACTTCAGACTAAGTTAGCTTTTTAATGTTCCAAATCCAAATAAAGAGATTGGCAACATTTGTAGCTTTCCTTGGGTCAGAGGTCTTCTGTTATATTGATGGGGACACAGAAAGTCCAGTGAGATGGTGCCATGGACTGTAGAATCATAGGCGTTTTCTCTCCTGTGCTTAGCTTAGACTGAGCTAGGGAGTGGACTGTGGCTCTGTCCTCTGCGAGATGGTTGGTACTGGATAGAAAGGAAAAGAAGCCTCCATCCAAATTGTGATTATCCCACTTGACTTTCAGAGTGAAAAAAAAATCACAAACCCTTCATGATATCAATAGTAACTATATAAAGTTTTTCCTGACACTACCCTCTTCTAGCTGTGTGACCTTGGCTGACTCTCTAAATCTCTGTAAGTCTTAATCCTCTGTAGAATCAAGATTATAATTTAAAAGAGAACTGATTTGTGATTTTCAAAATGCTAATTTATGCCCTGTTAGCATCAAATAGTGAAAAATGGGGTGTGAGAGGAGAGATATCAGTGGTGTGACATAGAAAGTATATGAGTGACCTAGAAAGTATATGGAGTCCATGTTTTGGTCCAAAATATTCCATTATCTGCTGGAACCACATCTGGGAAGTGATCTAATCTACAAAGAAAGTGATAGCCCCATCTGAGATATAGGAAAGCAGTAGGACCTGGATGAAGAGAAACAGGCTGGAGCAGATTGTGGCAATCCCTGAGTATGGGAAAGAGCTGGGCTAAATCCTAGGCTAGTTAGTGTCATAACTGGAGCATTCAGTGGGGTCAGAGCTGGGGTAAAGGTAGGTCCCAGTCAGGAGGTGCAAGGGCTCACATGGATAGAGGTGGGGGTGCAGAGCCCAGAGTTCAACTTGGGAAATGATAGCCAGAGTGGGTAGTACTGAGACTCAAGTGGCCAGGTGGCATTTGAAGTACAAACTCGAAGAGGCTGCAGCGTCTGGGTTGGACTGTCAGGTGTGTGTTGTCAGCTTGTAGCTCCATCAGCCCTTAAACAAACAAACAAACAAACAAACAAAAAAACCCAAAATTGGCAGTCCCATTGAATAGTGGCATTAACTATGTAGAATGATACTTATTAAAATATGTAGTAGATTATATTCTCATTCTGGATTTTTGGTTCAGTTAGTTTCATAATTTTGTCGTCCACATTATTTTGAGTCCAGAATTCAAGGGCCTTTCTAGGTATCCTTTTACATGGATCCTGCACCACTGACCCACCTAACCATTAAGGTCAGGATCCCGGCAAATCGCTATAATGTCCCCCAATGGGGGGACATTGCTATTCTTGCTATTCCTCCTCTGTATAATCTGGAGGATGTGCTAGATTTGATTCTCATGGAGAGAATGGCAGAAATGATGGTGTGTCACTTCTGGGACTAGGTTATACAAAGACAGTAGCTTGATTCTTGTTGTCAATCTTTGTCATAATTGGCATACTGGAAGCAAGCTGCCATTTTGTAAGCAATCTCTGAAGATGACCATTGGTGTGGCAAGGGACTGAGGCCCTTGGTTCAATAGCCCAAAATGAACTGACACTTCCCAGCAATTTTGTGAGTAAGCTTAGAAATGGATCCCTCCCCCCAAATGAATTGAAAGCAGGGACTCAAACATTTATGTACACACATGTTCATAACACTATTATTTGCAATGGCTAAAAGGTCCATTAACTGGTGAATACATAAATAAAATGTGGTATGTACATACAATGGAAGATCATTCAGCCTTAAAAAGGAAGGCATTCTAGCCAGGCACCATGGCGCATGCCTGTAGTCACAAGTACTTGGGAAGCTGAAGCAGGAGGATGGTGAATTTGAGGCCAGCCTGGGCAACTCAGTTTATACCCTGTCTCTAAATGAATAATAAAAAGGTCTGAGGATATGGTTCAGTGGTCAAGTGCCTCTGGGTTCAATCCCCAATACTGGAAAAAAAAAAAAGGAATTCTGATATATGCCACACCATGGATAACCTTGTTGCCACTATGTTAAGTGAAAGAAGCCTACCACAAAAGGACAAATATTGTGATTCCACTTATGTGTGGTACCTAGGGGAGCCAGAATGAAGAGACAGAGAGGATCATGGCAGTTTCTAGGGGCTGGGATGGGGGAAGTGGGGAGTTAGTGTTTAATAAGGATAGAGTTTCAGGTGGGGAAGATGAAAACATTCTGAGATGAATATGGTTATACAACAATGTGAATGTACTTAATGCCTCTTAATTGTACACTTAAAAATAACCAACATGGTAATTTTATGTGCATGTTACCCCAATTTAAAAAAGAAGCCGGGCACGGTGGCGCATGCCTGTAATCCCAGTGACTCAGGAGGCTGAGGCAGGAGGATCATGAGTTCAAAGCCAGCCCCAGCAACTTAGCGAGGCCCTAAGCAACTCAGTGAGACCCTGTCTCTAAATAAAATACAAAATAGGGCTGGGGATGTGGCTCAGCAGTGGAGTGCCCCTGGGTTCAATCCCCAGTACCAAAAAAGAAAAGAAAAGAAAAAAGGAGACTGTAGAATGAGTCGGACATAACTTTTCTATGCTAATATATGAATACACGACCAGTGTAACTCCATATCATGTACAACCATAAAAATGGGAAACTATACTCCATGTATGTATACTATGTCCAAATACACTCTACAGTCTTGCATAACTAAAAAGAACAAATAAAAAAAAAAAAAAAAAAAGGAATATCAGTGGGCTGCCAGCCCCTTCAGATGAGGCTGCAGACCCAGTGCTTTCACTGCAGTAGAATCTGGCCACATTCTAGCCACATATCTGACCTGTGGAAACTGTGAGATAATAAATATTTCTTTTAAGTTGCTCAGTTTTGGGGTAATTTGTCATACACACAATAAATAAACAATACAATGGCACTGGGGAAATTTGACAGAATTATGCTGTACAAATGTTTATTTCTAGATGTGTTGCAAGTTATATGTTCACATTTATAATCTCATTTAATACACTTTCTGGGCAGGAAATGACCTTCTCAAAACACATTAAGTGCATGTATACTTTGTCTTTAATGTTTGCATTTAGCCTATTTGGTATGTACTGTTATTCCATTTTGCAGATGGAGCAGAGAGATGTTAAATAATTATTCAAGGACAATTAATGGTGGAACAGAGATTTGAATCCATCTCTATGTCTCCAAAGCCCAGTCTGCCATTTCATTTCAAGGTAAGAAAACCAGCACCTGAGACATAAAGTGATTTGTTCATTATCCCACAACTCTTTGGTGTCAGAATAGTGTCTAGATGACCAGTTCTCCAGGTATTCCAAGACCAGCAGTGCCCTGATTGCCTGGGAGCTTGTTAGAAATGCAAGCTCTCAGTCCCAGCCCCGACCTCCTAGACAGAGGCTCTGAGGGTGAGCTCAACAGTCTATTTCAATAAATCCTGGAGATGATTCCAACATTAGGTAAAATTTGAGCATTGCTGATCTAGGGCTACCCTGTCTGCAGCCATTAATTGCAGTGGCCTTTATTTTTCCTCCCTAATCCAGAAGCTATTTATTTATTTTTATACTTATGGTACCATGAACTCATAGAGAATAGGTTCCAGTAGTTTGGTTCTCATCAAGTGTGCTTTTCTGGGTGTAGCAGGGACCCTAGTACCCTTCTCACTGGCTTCCTTCTTTTTCCTGATAATTTTCCTTCATAGATTTCCGGAAGTTAGCTCCTAGAGTGCTTAATATGCTCAATATGCACTTAAATTCTCTGGGCAAGAATCCTGCCCTACTGTGTTTGTTTACAATGCTAACTGCATGAGGGTTACCATTGTAGGCTCTTCCAGTTTAGTCATGGGAACATTTGTGGGGCATTCCTTTTTAAAAATTACCCATTTCCTTGATGTCTACAATATCACTTTTCTTGAAGATTTGCACGCATGTGGCCAAAGGAACAATTTCGCTCTCTAAGAGGCCTAGAGAACATACAGCAAGCACCTCTCCTCTTTTCCTTCCTGTCATTTTGGTGAATTACTATTAAAAGGCAGTTCTGGTCAAAAGGAAACATGGCCATTTAAACTAAAATATAAGTTAATCAGAGTTAAATAAACTTTAAAATTCAATTCTTCAGTTGCACTAGCCACATTTCAAGCTCTCACCAGTCACATGTGGTTAGAGGCTGTTGGCATTGTCCTGTAAACATGTGGAACATTTCTATGACCACAGAAAGTTCTATCAGACAATCCTAGTCTAGAGCACTGGTTTCCTCATTCTTTCAACTTATAACCCTACCCACAACTTTGCATCTTTTGTCAGCCTAAAATGAGCTTCAGACCTGGAACTTCCCTCCATCCTCATTCCTGAAATGTGATACTAGCTCTCCCTATTAGAGATGATTTTGCAGGTCTTTATGAATAAGATTTATCTTTAAGCAAGATGACTAAGCTCTAGAGATCTCCTGGACAACATTGTACCTATAGTCAAGAGTTATGTATTGTACACATAAACATCTGGTAAAATGGTAGATCTCATGTTATGGGTTCTTACCATAATCAAATAAAATTTAAAAATGATTTTATCCCATCTCTCAGTTGTGATCAATAGATTGAGAAGGATCTGGTGATTGGTGTCAAACTAGGATAAGATCCAAGGTGTACCAGTCATGTGGAGGGACAGAAGGGCAACTGTCTATCCAACTGTGTGTCTGCAACTTTACCCCAGAACATTCTAGGTATGTTGGACAAGGGTTTTTTGGGGGGGAATTCTTAAGTGATTTTGATGTTACCTAGATAGGGGGACCTGGTAGGCTGGAGGTTAGGGTGAAGCAAAGTGAGGTAGTTATTTTGGAAAATTGAGAGGTACACCAAAAAATGTCATAATTAAGATAAACATTTTCTTTCTTTTTATTTCTTTTTTTTTTGGAACTGGGGATTCAACTCGGGGGCACTTGACCACTGAGCCACATCCCCAGCCCTATTTTGCATTTTATTTAGAGACAGAGTCTCACTGAGTTGCTTAGGGCCTCGCTAAGTTGCTGAGGCTGGCTTTGAACTCGCGATCCTCCTGCCTCAGTCTGCCAAGTGCTGGGATTACAGGCATTGCCAAGGATAAACATTTTAATGTAATAATTTTAAAGATCAAAATTAACACCAAAAATGCATGAGCAAAATATCAATTCTTATTTAAAGGCTGGATCCAACCATTCTGGGTAGTGTCATTTTGGAATTGAGATAAAAGGGAAAATGTTGGTATGCATATTTTAATGCAGTTTTATGTAAAAACTGAACATTTTGTTTACTGTGGGCTTTATTGTTGTTTTTTGCTAATTTTGACTTTTAGGAATATTACAATGAAATGTTATTTAACTTGATCACTGTGGGTCTGGGCTGACCCTTCCTTACATTCTTCATGGGAGATGAATGCCTAACTTGCCTTACCCTAATCCTGGCACTGCTCAGATGCCTAGAAATTTGAAGCTAAATTTAGTGCTCAATTATTGTAATTAGCTTATTTCGGGGGGTATCCAATTACTTTAGATGGTTTCTGATCTGTTTTTATCCCTAATTGCATGCTTTGTTTAATTTTCAAACTTCTGACTCAACTTTTCTTGAAAGAAGGCTGGGCCACAAATAGAGCAAAGATCTGACTCGAACTGTGACTTCTCTTTGAGGCGTGGAGGAAGGAGGGAGGACAGCAAAGATGCTTGCAGGTTTCATGGTGGCGCTGGGTCACTGTGAGAAGCCTGCTAGCTCCCAAGCGCCACCAGGCTCTCTGGGGTTCACTGGCCTTTGCTGCCCCCTCATGGAGAGAATGGAAACTACTAGGGAATCTGTTTCAACAGGGAGAAGCAAGAACTAAAGAACACCTCTGGGCTCTTGGAGATTAGAGGGCTCAGCTCTCATATTCTAGAACAGGAAACAAGTATGAGAGAAGTTCACAGCGAACTTTGCAGGAGAGTCTGAAAAACAGTATGAGAACAGGCTGCAACCATAATACTGACTCAGCACTAACTCTGCAGACACAGCACTGAGCAAAGCAGACAAAAAATTCTGCCCTTATGGGGTTTTCAATCTAGGCAGAGGCTGGGAGGCAGGGGAGAAAACCAACCAGTAAGTGAAGCCCAGGTGTGGTAGGTGATGGTAAGTCTTTTGGAGGAAATCAAAGCAGAGTAGGGGAGAAGGCATGCCAGGAGAGAAGTGGAAGTCAAGGAAGGATGGCCAGGGAAGCTCTTGCTGAGAAGGGGACATGGAAGCAAAGACCTGTGAAGATGGAGGGGGAGCCAGGCAGGATCTGTTGGAAAACATTTCCAGGCAGAACTAACAAGAGCAAAGGCCCTGGGGCAAAAGTGTGATTTCATTTTACAACCAAGACAACTGGACAAGGTTGATTAATTGCATTTTACAGATGAGGGGCTGATGGAATTTACTTCCTCAGAGCCCCACTGCCAAGAGGATGCTGAGCCCAGTGCCCGTGCTCCCTGTCACACCACTGAATTGCCTCCAAAGTTTCCATAAACATTCTTCAGGATGCTTTCTCCATGGTAATGGATGGAAGAGTTTCTGTAGGAGTTGTCTGTGACATGATGGCAGCTACTGGGAAGATTGAATCAGCATGCAGATAGATTTTACCCCCTTTAGAAATATATAAGAAAGAGAGAGAAAGATAAGCAGAAAATTGGTGCTGGGCTGCCTGTGAATGGCCACTTTTGCTGGTAAGTGTGGACCCAATTTTCTTTTGCTTTCTCCTCATCTTTAGGGCAGTGAGGTGTGAGGATCTGCTCTGCACATGTCACTTCTCCACCAGGCACCGCACTAGCACCCTTTGTTCACCTCCAGGAAATGTGTCCAGTTTTAGTGTTCTACAGCCTCTAATATCTACAAGAGTCTCTGCATTCCAGCAGATTCCTTTAGAAATTGAGTAGTCACTATTCTCCTTGTTCCTTCCTTTCTGCCACAAACTTATTTTGGATGTGTGTGTGTGTGTGTGTGTGTGTGTGTGTGTACGTGTGCTGGGGATCAAATCCAGTGTCTCAGGCCTGTTAACCCCACACCCTACCTCTGAGTCATCCTCAGTCTGCCTTAAACTTTTCGTACACCTACTCTGTGTCCGACACTGTTATACATGTTGGGCACAGAGATAAATCCTTAAGGAACTGCTTTTTTAGGCAGAGGCACAGGCAAGTAAAGCCCCCACCCGCCACCACCCACCACCACCACTGTTATGAAAGAAATACACAAAGAAGAATGAGGGGGATGGGGCCTGAACCTGGCAATCAACCCATTTTCCTCCTTTTTCACACCCCTAAGAGTTAATGTCAATGTCTGCACATGGACATGGGCATTTCTTCTTGCTGTGGCTCAGTCTTGTTTATTCTCCCTCCTCCCCTTTCTCACTAATCCTTCAAGCCACCTCGACCTGCTTTCCACTCTCACTGCTCTGATGGAATTGTTCTTGCCAACATCCTCAAATCTTCCTGTTGTCAAATCAAATATTATATGTGCCATTGAAGCAATAGTTGTCGAGCAGGTCTTACATGCCAGGCTCTCTGCTAGGGGCTATTTTTTGTGACAGAGGAGATGGGCACATTCTCTCCCTTACAGGAAACTCTGCTCCATCCTTCTCAGTCCTTTAAAACAACTATTCTTTTTATGATCATGTCAAACACAAAGAACTTAAAGCGGTCAGTAAATAAACACCAATATACCTCTCACCTAGATTTAACCTTTATTGTCATTTTGATCTGTTTTTATTTTGCTGAAATAATTTATATTGTGCTTATTATGACATTTCATCTCAAAATATTTTTCTTTACATCTCTAACAAATATTGTCTAATGCTGCCGGGCATCCCTATAATGTCCTATAGAGTTTGTTGCATCCCAGGATCTGACCAACAGCCAGGCGTTGCATTTGGTTGCTGTGTTTCTTAAGTCTTTTTTTGATCTAGTAAAGTCCACCGCTTCTTCCCCTAATCTTGGGGTGGTAAAAACCTTGAGCCCTTGTCTTCTTGGTGTCCTGCCTTTGGCTTTGTCTGATTGCTCTTCTGTGCTGTCTTGCAGTTTGCTCCTCCTGCATGCTGGAAGTTGCATCCAACAGCTGCACTAAGCATTTTCGTCAGTTTGCATCAGATGGGGAAATACACGATGTTCAGAATCTCACCCTTCAGTGACGGTGCACACCCCGACCTCTAGATTAGGGAGGTTGCAGCCTGGTCCAGCTGCTGTGAAATCACAGCTATCCCCTTGTTATCAGCAAGAATCCAGGGGTGATACCTTGGACCATGTGAATATCTGGTTGCCTTCCAACCTTTTACTCAATAGTTACTTTTGTTGATCCTCTCTGGAAACATCATCTCCACCATCATTTCATCATTTTTTCTCTATTGGCTGTATTCTTCTGTCCAGAAGAGCATATATATCAACTGGGACATCCTTTCAGTGTCCTGCTCTTTAAAAAGTAGAAAGCCATGAATTGCCAGGCACTGGAGGAAACATTCTTGCATGAAAAAAAAGAACCCAAATTAAACAACTCAGGATAAGGAATTGGAAGATGAAGTTAAGGAAGTCCTCAGAAGTTAGAATAAAAAAGAAGAGAGGTTGAAACAGGAGAACATTTCAGAAGAGAGATTTGAGGAGGAAATTGTATTGTTTTAAGGTGTTTCCCCAGAATTGAAAGACTGAGTCTCCAGATTGAAATAGCCCACCTCACACCCAGTGAAATAACCTTACACGAAAGCACACCATTTTGATATTTCACATGGGAGGAATGAACAAAATGCTAAAAATTTCCAGCAGGGAAAAAGCAGATCGTGTACAAAGGACCAGGACTCCTGTGGGGACCAGACTTCTCAGTGGGGACACTGGAAGCCGCAAACAACAGAATGAGGCCTCAAAAATCCTGAGGGGAAAGGATTTCCAGACCAGAACTCCACAAACGGATTATCAAACACATGCCCAGTACATCTGCAGCCTTTCCCCTCCTCACATCCCCCTCACTACCTCCAGCCTACCTGGGCCTTTGGGCCAGTTTCTCTACCTCAGTTCCCTCAAGAGAAAGGAGAGGAAGGACATGTTCTTCCATTGTCCTCCCTCCTCCCCACTTCTCCTGTGGTGGAAGGGAGTTGGGATTCTGTGTCGTCTTCCTTTCTGGAATGACCTTCCACTCCTCCTTCTTCCTGGGGTGGAGATGACCTGCACCCCTTCACAGTGGGAGCAGCGTTCTTTCATGGACATGGGTCTATGAACTGGTTTAAGTTTTGAGTTTGCGTTCTTGAACGATGAAGGAATTTCAAAAATTCTCTCATGACAAAGCCTGTTTCTTGTTTTGTTTTGTTGCAGAGCTGGGGACACAACTAAGGGACTCATGCATGCCAGACAAGTGCCCTACCACTGAGCTACAGTCCCAGCCCCAAAGCCTGTGCCTTAGTCTAATGGATTTCTGTGCTTCCGGGATATCTGTTCTAGTTTCAAAACTGAATGTGGACTGTGTCCTCTTTGCAGTCCTACCATAGCAATCCTAGTTCCCTTTTGGGCAAACAAATGCCTCCACTGAATAGGGAAAGAAAATGCAAATAACACAAGCAAATTAATATATTTCAAAACTATCATCCTTGTTTTTTACACACACACACACACACACACACACACACACACACACAGAGCATCCTCTCCCTCTACGGATCTACTTGAAGGTGAGGCCACATTTCCCCAAATATCTTGAAATGTCTAACAGAAGTCAGATATATACCACTAAGAGACTTGAAGCTTGGCTAAGATCTCAGGTGTCCTTCTATTGTCTCACATGATGACCGCTCTCTGTGATGAAACTTCTTGTCCCATACTCATTAGACTCTCCAATCAGTAGGTCCAGATTGATTAAGGGCTTTGATTAATGGGTGAAGGTCTTTGAGAAAAATAAAATGAATTAATCTATACAATTTTACTAACCAATCTTTCTGAAGGATCTGTGTTTGGGAGTAAAATACCAAAAGAAGGCAAAAATCTTGAGGACCTCTGAATTCATCCCTCATTGAGTACTTATCCCTGCAAAGTGCTTTCGTGTGCCTCTTTTACAGGTCCTGCCTCCCTTTTTCCATCCCTTCCTTCCTTCTTTCCTTCCTTCCCTTCCCTTTTTTTGGTACTGGGAATTGAACCCAGGGGCACTTAACCACTGAACCACATCCCACCCCTCTTTTATATTTTATTTAGAGACAGAGTCTTGCTGAGTTGCTGATAGCCTCACTAAGTCGCTGAGACTGACTTTAAACTCATGATCCTCCTGCCTCAGCCTCCTGAGCCACTGGGATTACAGGCACGTGCCACTGTGCCTGGCCTACAGGTTGTTTCTGGGCAATATGAAAAATAAATTTTATCAAAGGTACCTGTTATGCCTGTGTTCTGAAAGCTATAAAGTGTAGACTTGTCTGGTTTTGTAAGACTCAATAAGCAGAAATCATTTCAGTTGAACCTCATCTCAACTTTTTCTGAAGTGCACCCAGAACCACCGAGTCTGTCACTAGAGGGAGCAATCAGCCAAAATTTTAGGAACCTACTGACCACTGCTCCTCCTTCAAATGTCTTAAATAAGGATGATCTGGTATGTGTGCAGGACTTTGTAGCTCACAAAACACTTCTACCTAAAAAATGTAGCCTTTATAACAACACTGTGATACTATTATTATTCTCATTCTCAGAGGAAGAAAGCAAAGTTACTAATTTTAATGGGACATCTTCTATGTGTCAGACACTCTCAAATATGCATCTCATTTAATTTGGATAACAACCCAGTGAGTAAGATATTATCGTTCCCATTTCACAAGCAGGAAAAGGAAATGTCAAGGAAATTTGGTTCAGGTCACTGAATGGGTAAAGCCAGGCTGAGCACACAGCTCCTTCGACTCCAGGCCCCGTGGGTTTCCTTTGACACCTGTGACATTCCCAGGAGGGAAGGCCTGTGTCGAAGCCTTGCCTTTTTGGCCAGGTCCCCTTAGGTCTGCCTTTCCCAGATCTTGAGAGCTGCAGAAAGTAAGAGGGAGGATGAGAAAGGAGTGTCCCTGTGTGACACTCATCCCAGCCTGAGAAATCCCTCTCCTCTCTCTGTCCTGTCCTGCTCCTAAGGTGACCTCCTCAGACCACCTAGTTGTTCTCTAGGCCCATTGCAAGGAGTTGGGGTGGCTGGGCCTTTGAAGAAAGCCTCCAGGCGGTTCTGTATTTTTGGGTTTCCCTCATTGAAAATGCTTGTTGGTGGCAAGAAGTTGCCTGTCTCCATTGTGATCTCTGCCTAGTCCCTGAATCCCTCTCAGAATACAAATCATATTCTAATGCCGAGAAGAGAACAATAGATAATTAACGAGTATTGTTGAATAGATGATTATTAACTCATGGGGGATACATTCCAAGGCTCCCAGCTGAAAGCCTGAACCCTGCATACACTATGGTTTTTTTTTCCTGTGCTCTTGTGATAAAGTTTAATTTTTGAGAGATCAACAGTAATAACTACTAATAAAGTGGAGCAATTATAATGAAGTATTGGAATAAAATTGATTTCAAACTTATGACTTATTTCTGGAATTTTCCACTTAATATTTTCAGACCGTGGTTGACCTTGGATAACTGAAACAGGAAAACAAAACCTTGGATAAGGGAGGGATCACTTTACTGAAAATACATTGAAACAGGAACAAGTGGTACTGTTTCAATTTGAAGCGTTAGTGAATCAGCAAGTGACGTTAAACCACATGGAACACTAGTTATTATCACAAAACTCACTCAGTGGGCCTTCTGTGAGTTGGCCACCTTGTGGATTGTACTAGAATTGTCAGTATGCAGCCGGGACTGGTTAAACAGAGCTGCTTGTAAAGGGAAACTTCAGCTGATAGTGAGTCCATGGGAATCAGCAAAAGCACAGACAGCAGCAGCCGCCCAGCCCCCAGGAGCTTTAGCATTGATGTTGATGAACTGTAAGGAACCACCACTGAGCACTTCCACAGGGCGGGTACTGTTCTAAGCTCTGCATGTGTTTCTCCTCATTTAAGTCAACCCTCATGATAACTTTGACAGGTAGGTACATTGGCTCCATTTTACACGTGAGAGAACTCCAAAATAGAGCTCCTAACCACTATTCTGATCTGCCTGAGGAGCCAGCAGTGTGGGTCAATGACAGAGTGAAAATGACCTGTGACCTGACTCCTGAAGTTCAGGGTAATAGAGCTGCCGGTCAGAGGTCACTGTCTCTAAGGCAGTGCCCTCAAATGTAGGGCCTGCATGCTAAGACTCACCTCACTGGACTCACTGGGGGAGTGGGACTTTAAAACGGCTGATGCCTTGCTCATACCTCCTGATGTCATGGGCCTGGGATGCCTCAACCTCCTGAGCCACTGAGATGACAGGTATGCGCCACCACATCCGGCGTCTTTGGTTATTCTAATGTGCAGCCCTGTTGCTAACCTCTGCTCCAGTTTTTCTAACTTCAAGGGGCAGCCTATGCACCTGCGGATCTTATTGAAATTCAGAATTTGATGCAGGAAGTTTGCTTTAGGGTGCAACTGTCCTGTTTCTAACAAACTCCAGGTGATCCCAGTGTAAGTCTTACTACTTTGAGTGGTGGACCAGCAGCCTCAATATCACCTGGGAGCTTATTAGAAACTCAGACGCCCAGGCTCCAACCCAGACCTGTGGGATCCAGAAATGAATGCTAACAAGAGGCTGGGTGACTCTGTGCATGTTCAAGTGTGAGAGGCACTGTAAGCCCAGCACACCTTCAGGGAAGAGGGAGTAGGACAGTGAGAGGACTTGAAAATGAAGCATCTGAGCCGGGATGGAAGGAATTGAAGATGGTTAGCTCAGAGGCAGAAAGAAAGAGCAAAAGAGGCATGTGAATGTTCCTCAGTCCTGGAAAGGGAAGAGATCAGGGACTGACTTTGTAGCTTCTAAGGTGTCAATCAGCCTTCCATCACTGTGATAAAATTTCTGAGAAATCAACTTAAAGAAGGAAAGGTTTATTTTGGCTCCCAGATTCAGAGATGTCTGTCGGTGGTGACTTGGGCCCATTGCCTGTGGTGTGGTGGGGAGCACATGGCAGAGGAAACTGTATGGTGGCTGGGAGGCCAAGAGAGAGAGGAGGGGCCAAGTTTCCAATATCCCCCAAGGGCATACCCCCAGAGACCTAGCTGACTCTCACTAAGCCCCACCTCCTGGAGGTGCCACCACTACCCAATAGCCCCATCAACTGGGGACCTAGCCTTGAACACAAGCACCTTTGGGGGACACTTAAGATCCAAACAACACCTGGGAGGAACTAGAAGGGCAGGAGGATATCTTGTCAGACCCCACATGGGTGGTGGTGGCCTCCCTAGGGCTGTGGAACCTATACTCGTATGAAAGGACTGACTTTGATGATTGTGTTGCAAGGATTCCATGACTTTTATGCTTCCTCCTATTCTGAAATTCTCAAGTGCAGGCTGAAGGGTCACTTGGAGGATGCAGTCTATTCTATTGGAGCTGAGGTGAGATGTGCCTGAATTGGGTGAGAGGTCAGGGAAAGCACACTGTCTAGGACTGAACCAGTGAAAACCAACTTCATGTGAGGAGATGTCCATGGAGGAGAGCAAAGTATCTTACACAAAGGTGTGTGGGAGGAGACTGCACACGCCCAGATCTAGCAGAGGTGACCCCAAGGGCCCTTACCTGTCCTGCTGTGATCTGTATCTGAGGTAATGACAAAGGAGGAGCCAGGAGGCTAAGGACTATGGTGGAACGTTTTTCCTGTACCAGCCAAGCAGAGGGCTCTGGTTCTGGTGACCTGGTGCTGATGCCTTGAGCAGAAACCTGAACAGAGAGGGTGAATGGAAGCACCATGACTTCCTGGGGTAGAAGGATTAGAACAAAACATTTCAAGCAATGTAAGTTCATTGTGAAGAGACCTCAAGGAGAGGTCCGGGCTCATACATGTCAACAGCATGACTTTCTAGATCTTTCTTCTTGGCTCTGTCTTATGACTCAACTCCACTCTGTGCCCCTATATCTTCTTTTGGTCGGTTGGCTCCCCAGCCCCTTTGCAGCTGACCCGGTCAGGCCAGCATGTAGAGATCCTCTTTGCATGGAGGAGGTGACTTCATTCCCCGTACTCCTGGACTCCAGGAAGAGGCCTTAGGCAAGTCACATTGTTTTAAACTAGAATGCTTCATTTTGTATATTAAACACCCAGGAAAGTCTTTCTCTTCTACAAAGGAATTTTCTGTTTCCTATTTTGTTTGAAAAATGAAAACTTTTATGCAACCTACATTTCTTTTTTTAAAAATTAGTTCTTTTTAATTGTACATGACAGTAGAACCCATTTTGTCATGATTATACAGCAGGGAATATATCTTGACCTTCCTTAGACACAAACTGATTAAGTCATGGAGTGGAATTCATGGGTCTTGCTCTCAGACAGAAGTGATTCAGACTTTCTTAGCCAGCCCTGGGGAGAGAGGAGCCAGGAAACAAAGCAGTGAATTCTGCTGGAGATGGACAGGGACGTCATCGTGCCCTTTCCCCAGTTAATCTGCATGGGATAGGCCAAAGGAACCTCTGTGAATTAAGGGAGTTTCCACTGTGAACTTGGTTGTGTTCCTTACATTTATAATCTCCTCCAATCCTCAGAGAACTCCCATTTTATTTTATTTTTTTCATTTTTTATTGATTCTTTTTAATTATATATGACAATAGAACCCATTTTGATATAATTATACAGCTGGGAATATATCTTTTTTTTCCACAATGTAGTTTCACACGATTCATATAATCTTACATATACGTAGGGTAATACTGCCTGTCTCAGTCTACCTTTCCTTCCCCCACCCCGTCCAGTCCCATTTTCCTCTATACCATCTATACTTCCTCCATTCTTTTCTTATCTCCCCCATAACCCCGCCCCCGCCCCCATTATGTATCACCATCCACTGATCAGAGAAAACATTTGGCCTTTAGTTTTTTGGGCTTGGCTTATTTCACTTAGCATGATATTCTCCAACTCCACCCATTTACCAGCAAATGCCACACATTTATTCTTCTTTATGGCTGAGTAATATTCCATTGTGTATATATACCACAGTTTCTTTATCCATTCTTCAGTTGAAGGGCATCTAGGTTGGTTCCACAATCTAGTTATTGTGAATTGAGCAGCTATGAACATCAGTGTGGCTTCATCCCTATACTTTGCTAATTTTAAGACCTTTGGGTATAAACCAAGGAGTGGGATAGCTGGGTCAAATGGTGGGTCCATTCCAAGTTTTTTGAGGAATTTCCATACTGCTTTCCAGAGTGGCTGCACCAATTTGCAATTCCACTAGCAATGTATGAGTGTGCCTTTTCCCCCACCTCTACACGACAACTTATTATTGCTTGTATTCCTGATAACAGCCATTCTAACTGGGGTAAGATGAAGTCTTAGGGTGTTTTTAATTTGCATTTCTCTAATTACTAGAGATGATGAGCACTTTTTTTTTTTTTTGAACCAGGGATTGAACTCAGGGACACTTGGCCACTGAGCCACATCCCCAGCCCTGTTTTGTATTTTATTTAGAGACAGGGACTCACTGAGTTGCTTAGGGCCTCGCCAAGTTGCTGAGGCTGGCTTTGAACTCGTGATCCTCCTGACTCAGCCTCCCAAGTTGCTTGGATTACAGGCGTGCGCCACCACGCATGGCTGATGAGCACTTTTTCATGTATTTGTTGATCACTTGTATATCTTCTGTGAAGTGTGGGCCCAGTTCCTTAGCCCATTTATTGATTGGGTTCTTTGTATTTTTGGTGTAAAGTTTTGTAAGGTCTTTATAAATTTTGGAGATCAGTGCTCTGTCTGAAGTGTGTGTGGAAAAGATTTTTTCCCATTCTGTAGGCTCTCTTTTCACATTCTTGATTGTTTCTTTTGCTGAGAAAAAGCATTTTAGTTTGAATCTGTCCCATTTATTGATTCTTCCTTTTATTTCTTGCACTCTGGGGGTCACATTGAGAAAGTCTGGTCCTAAGTCAACATGAAGAAGATTCGGGCCTACTATTTCTTCTATTTGGTGAAGGTCTCAGGTTTAATTCCTAGATCCTTGATCCATTTTGAGTTGAGTTTTATACAGGGTGAGAGATAGGGGTTTAATTTCATTTTATTGCATATGGATTTCCAGTTTTCCCAGCACCATTTGTTGAAGAGGCTATCTTTTCCTCATTGTATGTGTTTGGCACCTTTGTCTAGTATGAGATAACTGTACTTATGTGGGTTTGTCTCTGGGTCTTCTATTCTGTACCATTGGCCTACCTGTCTATTTTGGTACCAATACCATGCTGTTTTTGTACCTATTGCTCTATAGTAGAGTTTAAGGTCTGGTATTGTGATACCTCCTGCATCATTCTTCCTGCCCAGGATTGCTTTGGCTATCCTGGGTCTTTTGTTCTTCCAGATGAATTTCATGATTGCTTTTTCTATTTCTATGAGGAATGTCATTGGGATATTTATTGGAATTGCATTAAATTTGTATAGCACCTTTGGAAGTATGGCTATTTTGATTATATTAATTCTGCCTATCCACGAACATGGGAGATCTTTCCATCTTCTAAGGTCTTCCTCAATTTCTTTCTTTAATGTTCTGTAGTTTTCATTGTAGAGGTCTTTCACCTCTTCTGTTAGATTGATTCCCAAGTATTTCTTTTTTTTTGAGGCTATTGTGAATGGAGTTGCTTTCCTCATTTCACTTTCAGATGACTCATCACTTATGTAGATAAATGCATTTGATTTATGTGTGTTTATTTTATATCCTGCTATTTTGCTGAATTCATTAATTAGGTCTAGAAGTTTCCTGGTGGAGTTTTTTGGATCCTCTAAATATAGGATCATATCATCAACAAATAGTGACAGCTTGAGTAGAACTCCCATTTTAGAGATGAGTATGTCACGGAGGAGTGACTTGCCCCAGGTTAGCCACCCAGTGAGCAGCAGAGTTGGGATTCTCTTCCATTCCACACTGGTGTTCAGAACTTGGGCCATGGGTCACCTGTGAAGGGCACTTCCCATGCAGGCTCCTTTACTGCTGGGACACCTGGAGACAATTGCTTTCAGGACAGAAAAAAAGAGCTATTATTCTCCAAGCCCTTACCAAGTTCACAGTTCCTTGGCCTTTAGTCTTTCTTTTCTTTTTTTTCTTTTTTTTTTTTTTTGCTGATTATTATAATCTCAGAAAGCCAGTCGTTGATTTTGGGTGCTAGTTTGTCTTGGAGAGCTCATGAGGAAATAACTTTGCTCAGAACCATGTGTTCCATGGGCACACAGTTTCCATGAAATGGAAAAACTGAGATAAAAGTTTTATTATATTTGCTGTGTGCATACCTTCAGCATCAGGTGCTCCTACCCCACTCAGGGGATGTTCTTCACCCTCCCTCCATGATTTAGAGCAGTATGAACCTACTTCTCTGCTCTGCTCTGTCTAGTGGAGGTGTGTTTTTTCCATGGTTTCTGGTCTTGGTCAGCTCACTCAGCTCATCCTCTCATCTCTTTGGACAATTGAACCCTAGGGCACTCCCTGAGCTGGCTCCATACCTGCTATTTGCTAGAGGCACCAACACAAAGTCTGAAAGAAATCAATATTATGGAGAACTTCTTAAAGAGTAGTCAGGCTGGGCATGGTGGCACATGACTGTAATTCCAGCACCTCCAGAGGCTGAGGCAAGAGGATTGTGAGTTCAAAGCCAGCCTCAGCAATTTAGTGAGACCCTAAGCAGTTCAGTGAGACCCTGTCTCTAAATAAAATATTTCTTAAAAAGGCTGGGGATGTGTCCCTGTAGTTAAGCACCCCTGGGTTCAGTACCTGGTACAATAAGAAAACAACAACAACAACAAAAAACAAAGGCAATTACTTCAGCCAGGCCCATTGGTGCATGCCTGTAATCCCAGGGGTTTGGGAGGCTAAGGCAGGAGGATCACAAGTTCAAGGTCAGTCTCAGGAATTTAAGAGCAGCAAGATCCTGTCTCAAAATGAAAAGCACTGGAGATGTAGCTCAGTGGCAAAGCACCCCTGAATTTAATTCCCAGTACAAAAAATATCAGGTACTCTGATCTTCTAAATCAGGGGATGATGGTCATGATCTCTTAGCTGACTTCACACTGCACCCAGCAGTTAACGCAGTCCTAAGATACCTAAGATAAGTGAGGCCATTTCTCCACTCAAAACCCTCCAATGGTGTCCTCTGAAGTACCTGAAACAATCTACCAGGTCCCATGTGATCTGCTCTGCCCTCTACCATTCCCTCTGTCCCTTGGCACTTCTTGACTCCCATTGCTTTTTTATTTATTTTTTTAAACAAGTTAGCTTATTCCCTTAATTGATTCTTTGAAAACAAAATATATTAATTGACATTAAAATAAAATAAACTTTTAAATAGATTCCAAAAGAAATAAATAAGACCGAGTTTTGAAAGCAAGAACAAGAAACACTGTGATTAAAGATTGAAAAGTCGTATGTGTGTGATTTTGGCTCTCTTCAATTACATGTATCATGTCCCAGTAAAATTTTGCAAACCTCTCAAGTTTGTATTTGTTTTATATTTACCTTCTGAAAGAGGTACTTTTTAATTTTTTAGCACATTAGAGGTTTTCGTAATGGGTGGATTCATTTTTGACATATTCATAAATGTATATAACAAGGTTTCTCCATTTCAGTCCCCAGTACTACCCCTTTCCCTCTCTTCCTTCTTCCCCCTCACCTGCTTCCTCTACTCTATTAGTCTTCCTTATCTTTATGTATTTATTTTTAAATTGCTGTATTATAGTTATATATGAAATTGGGATGCACTATGGTGTATTTGTACATAAGACTCGGATAATTTGGTCAACTTAATTCCCCAGTTCTTCCCCCTACCCTCCCCTCCTCCCTCCCCCTTGACACCCCACTTCTGTTCTAATTATCTCTCTTCTATTTTTGTGAGATTCCCCTTTTTAATTCATTTTTTTTCTCTTTAACTTCCATATACGAGAGAAAGCATTGGACCCTTGACTTTCTGAGTCTGGCTTATTGCACTTGGCACGACATTCTCTAGTTCCATCCATTTACCAGCAAGTGCCATAACTTCATTCTTCTTTGTGGCTGAGTAGAACTTCATTGTGCATACTCACCACGTTCTCATTATCCATTCATCTATTGATGGGCACCTAGGTTGGTTCTGTAATTTGGCTATTGTGAATTGCACGGCTGTAAACATTGATGTGCCTTTGTCACTGTAGTGTGCTGATTGCACATAAAACACCAAGGAGTTGGATAGCTGGGTCACATGGTGGTTCCCTCCCTCATCTTTTGAGGAATCTCCATACTGCTTTCCAGGGTGGTTGTATTAATTTGCAGTCCCACCAACAATGTCTAAATGTACCTTCCGCCCACATCCTCACCAGCAATTATTGTTATTTGTATTCTTGATGGTTGTCATTCTAATGGACTCCCATTGCTTTTTGCTCTGGCCACATCACCTTGTGTGCTTTTCTTCCAACAAAGCAAGCCACCCTCTACCTTAGGACCTTTTTACTTGCTGTTTCTCAGGTATCCACACAGTTTCCTTGTCTCTTTCATGTCATTTCTCAAATGTCACCTTCTGCTAAGACTATAACATACCCTCCTTCTGGTACTTCCTTATGCCTTCTTGCTTTATTTTCTGTAATACTTACCATCGGATATACCATATAATTTTATTTAATTATCTAATGCTGTTCCCTTCCACTAGAATTTAAGTGTCCTGAGGTAAGATATTATTTGTTCCTTTGTGAAGACCAGTGTCAGGCAATAAAAAGTGCTCAAAAAAATCTGTCAAATGAGTAGGTGAACAGCGGGCGTGCTCAGCAAGGCGAGGCCTTTAGGGACTAGTTACACAATGTATGTGTATGAAGTGCTTGGACTAAAAACAGTAGAGGGTGGAGCGCTGAGGCAACAGCGTAAGAGCACTCACTTTAAAACAACAGCAATAACAATCACAGAACAGTTCAGTTCGCGAAGTCCATCTGTGGGCTGCCAGTCCATCTGTGGGCTGTGTGGGTGTATAGCAGGCCATCTGACGGTGTCTGGGGCCTGGGCCTTCCTGGAATTGCCATCAATAAACGGTTCTGTGGAAAAATGCTCATGGTTTCCTTTGAGGGATCCTACAGAAGTAGTTCTGTGAAACCTGTCACTTTGCCATTCTAAAGACATGGCGGAGACATTCATTGCATTCTACCTGAAGAAGAAATTTCTTTCTCATGTAGGTATCAGGTCAGGAATATGTCTCCCAAACAGATTTATTTATTTATTTATTTGAATCAGAGATACTCATGCTACTCATAGTTTTTTTTTTTTTCACTAGAAAATTCAGAGCTGAATTTGTGACCTTCTTTCTTAAGGATATAATACTTGGCATGCATTTTTTATTAGCCACATTCCTGATTCTATTTTTTTCTCCTGTCCCTTTTGCTCCTTTGTCTTCTAATTTTTATTACCTTTGTATGAGTATTTCAATTAGATCCCCATTTTAAGATAAGCGGGTATGTAAGTAAATAAATGAAACGAATGACTACTATCTTGCTCTGACTCCAGGAATGGAAAACATCTAGAAGAAATAGAACTCTTTCTTTCCCTTTCTTTTCTTTCCTCTTCCTCACTCATATACTCCCTCTCTGTTTTAACGAACACCCTTCAACTTACAGATGTCCTGTGTTGTGATAGTACAAACTGAAAGAGAAATAGAAATGGATGAGAACTACATCTGAGATCTGAGGGGGCGGGAGAAGGAGGAGAGGTGATGAAGGAGGCCAAAGAGGAAGGAATTAAATGATGAGAGAGTGGAAGGGCATGACATGGCTTTTCCCAATGCACAATGAAATATCTGTTCTCCGAGAGCTGGATTCCACTCCTCTGTAGAGAAGATCAGACCTCAATTAGTAGTAAAGGCTTTCCCACAGTCATCTGGCTGACCGCAGGTACTGTGTACATAGTGTGGTAAAGGAGGTACAGCTTGTCCTACTTGGTTGGTTGAGGGTGTCTAATGGTTCCTTTTCTCATGATCCACATGGGTATGGAAAGTCCTGTCCAGTAGTGACCTATTGACTCTACTACCCTACTAAGAAAGACACTCCTTAGGGGAATGAAATTGACCAACTATACCATAATATTGTGGTCACGTACAAATATGTGACAATGAATCCCATAATTGTAAGGCACCAATAAGAACAAAGACACTCATAAATGACTCCTATAGGACCTCAGAAACTCTCATCATTCATATCTCAGGAACTTCAAATCTTTGGTCAGGGCTGGACACGGTGGCACATACTTGGAATCCCAATAGCTGGGGAGGCTGAGGCAGGAGGATTGCAAGTTAAAGCCAGCCTCAGCAACTTAGTGAGGCCCTAAGCAACTCAGCAAGACCCTGTTTCTAAATAAAAAGAAAAAATATTTTAAAAAACAGCTAGGGATGTGACTCAGTGGGTAAGTACTCCTGGGTTCAAACCCTTGTCCAAAAAAAAAAAAAAAAAAAAAAAATGAACCCCCCCACCCCCGAAAAAAACAACAACCAAATTTGGTCAGGGCAAGTTCAACCTCATGCCCAGTCAAGAGCTGAGTGAACACAGCTGTGACCCTAACAGTCACCCTGAAGCTAGGGAAAGAGAGCCCAGTGGCATTATCAGAGGAGTGGTAATCATCATTTCCTGTTCAGCTCCATCTACGCAGCTGAGTGTCTTCCCAACCTCTGTGCTCTGCTAATGCATTTATTGTAAGTAGAGAGTAAATGTTTACACTTGCCTCTTTTATCCTCTTCCTATCTATATTTATTCTAATACCCATACTGATTCCGTGTTCACTAGTGACGTGACTGTTCCTCCATCTCCCTCCTGAGGGCTGACACTGAGGTTGTAACCCTGACAGGTGGATACCTTTTATGATAAAGTAGCAACTGCATGACACATACCTTCCCATAAATTTGTGACAATTTAGGTGAATGATTCTATCATCTTTTCCTGCTGGTTCTCTTCCTGCTTTCACTAAATACACATGTGTGTGCACACCCATATACCACTCCCTGCCAGAGGGATTGACTCATCTACCTATCCAAGTTTTTCTTTTCTTTTATTTTTATTTTCTTTTTCCAGGTAGATAAGTAAACTAGTTCAACATGTGATTCCATTCCCCCCTTGGCCAGAATTCAGTCAAAAAATGTTTATAGAGCACCTACTATGTGCCGTATACTATTCCAGACATTGGGGCTACAACAATGAATAAGATGGATGATCCCTCCCACATGAAACAAAATTTTCAGCCAGGAGACAGGTGACAAGCAAAATAAATAAGTAAAATATATGGTGTTAAGGCAAATGAACCAGGAAAGGGGGATAAGCTAATTTTAAATGTAATTTTTAAATGGGATGTAATTTTAAAATGGTTGATCAACCAGTGAAGATTCTGTGAAGGTGACATTTAAGGAATGATGTGAACGAGTGGGCCATTTGGATACCTGGGGAAGAGTGTTGAGGTATCGGGAACACAGGGAAATGCAGAAACCCTGAGGAAGGAGGGAGCAGAAGAGCCAGAAATTACCAAGAGACCCAGGGTTGGAGCTGATGGAAAGAGGGGAAGGAGAAGGAGTGGAGGTCCTTGCAAAGAATTTGGCTTTGCCTGAGATGGGAGCCCTTAGAACTTTGTAAGTAGGGGAGTGATGTAATCTGACTTTTATTTTAACTTATTCTCTCTAGCTGCTTTGTGGGGAATAGTCAGGGACCAGGTCAAAAGCAGGGAGGACAGCACCATGGTGGCTTGGCCTCAGAGCAGGCATCGGTTGGTGAGTTGTACAATCATGAGAGTCAAGGTAAAAAAAATGGGTCTTGATCCAAAGGCAATGGGGAGCCATGGAAAGTAAGAATGGGGTCAGGGATTTATGTAACCAAAGTATGTCTTCTGTGATCTCTGTATGTTTGTGAATTTGACTTCAGATAGCATCTTAGAGTGTAATTGTTTGTAGGGGCAAATGAAGCCCATCTAGCCCAAGGTTTTTGTGTTAGTAAGGGAACCAGGGATTTGGGAGGAGAGGGCTGGGCCAGGGGCACACCATCAGTGGCCCACACAACTATGGACAAGACCCCTGGTCTGATCCTGTCTGGGGCTGGGCCCATGCCAAACCAGTGACATATCAACCAGTTGCTTGGTTCATGTTAGAGCTTAACAACCAGGACTTTTAGTGAAAGGAATACAGGGAAGTTGAAACTTCCTTAGAAGCTTCAACAATTGAGTCTGCTCATACAACTACAATCTGTAACTGTAACTGAGCAATGTTTTAGCTTAACTGTCAACTTGCTGATATCCTGGGACATGGCAACATGGCATTGGGAAGTCAGGATTATAATTCTAACTCTGACCCTGGCTGAGGCTCCAAACCTTCCCAGACGAGGAGTTTCCATATGGTAAAACAAAGACGTTGGGTTACAGTTCATTCTGATGATGTGAATTATATTTTTGTGGAATTTGTAAAGTCCTCTTGTACATATTAACTCATTCACTCCTTAATCTGATTGTAATTAGATGGAAGCAATATTGGTTGTGAAGATACTAGGGTTTGGAGAAGGATCAAGTGATTTGTTCTGGATTATTCAATGAGTAAAATGCAGAACCCAATTCTTGAATTCCTCTTCCAGTGCCCTTTCTACACCTTCACACTGCTGAAAGAAAAATAATTTCTTATTCACTCAGATAATTGCTTATTAACTCAGGTTTTCTGCAGATGAGATCCACCCACATCCAAGTAAGGGTTAGCACGGGTTTGACCCATAGAATGTACTTAACAATGTGGGTGAAATAAGAGAGAGGGTGATAAGTGAAAAGAGAAGTCCTTTTTGGAGAAAACTAAGCACCTGGCTCTCTGGCCTCATGATTTATGATCTCGTTGTGTGCCTTTCCAATCTCTGAATCTGACCCTCTTTATGTGTCTTTGTTACCTGGTTGTGTCCATTAAATTCAATGAAGAAATATATTCATAAATGTCATCCTGACCTTGTTTATTAACATAGATCCTCAGTTGAAATACACTGTCATTGTATCATGGGACAATTTAATATGGAGGGGTTACAATGCAAGAATATTGAAGGTATGCTTTGATATTACTTGTCAACCAGTTTCTTGGTTCAAGACCACCCAGGACTTTGCAGTGCTGGGGATTGAACCCAGGGCCTTGTGCTTGCAAGTCAAGCACTCTACTAACTGAGCTATATCCCCAGCCCTACAACCAGGACTTTTTAGTGAAAGGAATACAGGGAAGTTGTAACTTCCTTAGAAGCTTCAACAATTGAGTCTGCTGAAACAACTATAATATAACTATAACCAAAAGCTTTGTCCTCATCCAGATGTCAATTCAATAAAGAGGACATGATTTTGAGAAAGAAGAAAAAGAGGTTTTATTGCTTTGCTAGCAAAGGAGAAGCACAGGGAACTCCTTTTTTAAATCTTTTTTTATTTTTACAGACTTCATTTTGATTCATTGTACACTCCTGTCCCAGAGATTGTACTTCTGCCCATCAGGAGGAACAGGGGGCTTTTAAAGGAGCTCTTCAAAGGCCACATCTCAGGTGTGCCCTGACAGGGGTCCCAGGGTGCCTGACGGTGTGTTAACATTTGTGTATTAATTTTGGAGATACTCACTTCTGAGATCCTCTGGCAGATATCTCCTTCCCGTGGAGCACTGATAACTCAAGGTAATCTTGTTCCCGCCCCCAGGTTAGGGAGGGGGAGAGGGAGAAAGGAAAAGAAAAACATGTCCCTCTTAAAAGTAAGCCTCAGAGCTATATTCAAAAGGTGAAGTGGACCACTATTACGTTTCTATGGGCAGACTAACATAAGAAAAAGCATACAAATTTATCGACATGCAAATGTGCACAGGGGTCATGCAGAATATGAAATCATCCAGATGATTGAGGCTTAATACTCTCTTCCTGAGGGAGGGGGAAGTAGGGAGCTGTAGGCAATTTTGGAGGGGTAGTAAATAAGTTTTAGAGGAAATGAATAAGCCCAGGGAACAGACAATGGCTAGGGACAAAGTTCTTCTGGGCTCGAGAGTGTTTCTTCCTCCATAATGTGAATATAATGTTCCTTGGTTAACGACATTTCACTAAAAAGATGTGAAGTTAATTGTGTCCCTCTTTGGCAGATCCAGTCTTTAAGTGCAAAAGGGAATTTCACATAAGGCCTCTCCCTGTGCTTCAAGAGAGAAAGAGGATCGAAGATGACCAAGAGACCGGAGGCTGGTCAGAGAGACCCTAGTTCTGAGGTCTTCTTTACCTCAGCATGTCAAAGTGCTACATTTTGGGGCATCATATTCTGAGTACATTAGGAAAATGCCACCTCAATTGACCAGTCTGAAGTCGGAAACACTACTGATGTGGACCTTTAGGGCTTTGGAGGCCGGTCTGTTACTCAGGGATCTTTAACAGAGGAATCAGTGTGGTTCTCCTCATGTCACTTAGAGCAGGATTCACTGATAACACAGGGAGATATTGTTTGTATCTTTGACATTTAAGAAATAAATTTTGTATTTTTAATTGATACAGTGGAACATTTCAATAAATTCTTTGGATTTTCAAGGCAAGGCACAGAATTAGATTACCTTGGAATAATCTCTTTTTGCAATAAATTCTTTATCTTTTTGCTGTAGACTCAAATTGAAATACTAAGGAAGACAGATAGGAAACAATGGATTATTCAATAAATGACCAGGAAACAGTGGGTTATGATTGGGGAGAGTGTTAAATTAAATCCACATCTCACATTGTTGACCATTATAATTTCCAAATGGATTGAAGATATAAGTGTAAAAATTAAAATAAAAAATGTACTAGAAGAAGAAATGGGAGAATGTGTTTATATATTTAGAGTGGGGAAGAACTCCCTAGCCTTGGCTCAGAAACTAGAATCCCAAAAGAGAAGGTATATAAATTTGGATGACATTAAAAACAAAGAAACCCACTAAATCCCTACAATTGGCAAATAAAACATATGCCATAAGAAAAGGTAAAAACAAATGGCAACCTGGGGAAAAACAGCTGTAACTCACACCAGAGTCAGGAAGAAGGACTGACCTCCCAAGTATGGAAAGAACCAGAAGAAAATGATTGAAACTCAAAAGAAAGATGTACAAAGACTGAACAAACAGTTCACAGAAAAGGAAAAAAAAAATGCTTTTTAAACATATGAGAAGGTGGGGCTCGACCTTACACATAAAGGAAATGGGTTATGGTTTGAGTATGAGGAGTCCTCCCAAGGCTCTTGTGTTCTTTCAGGAATGTTGAGAGGTGAAATGATTGGGTTGTGAGAGCTGTAGCCTTATCAGTCCATCCTAGTTTGAATGGACCAACTGGAATTCAATCCAATTTGTAATTCTAATATTCAAGAGGTGTAGTTTATATTTATCTGTTTAAGTTTCCAGTTCTCGGCCAATAAGTTTAATGCTATTTTTTATCTCCCTGGTCGTGGTAAACAAAGTGGTTTTAGAATCTATATCCAGTAGTTCCAGTATCTGGAGTCTGTTGTGAGTTTCTTTTTAATTATATGTAGTTTCTGCGCTTTTCGGTGTATGAATTCTTGTATCGTGGTATGTTTGGTCATCTTTGTATTTCTGGGCTATATTTTAAAATATATTTGTTAAAAGAATTTGAACTTTAGCAAAATATTATTTTCTTCAATTTTTATTTGCCTTGGTCAGCTGCTTGGGGTTTAGTTTCATCTGGTCCTGAGACTGTGATCTTCTGGTCCACTCAGATGACTTAAAGCTAGCTTGCCTGCATTGACTCTTACAACCCAAATCCTGCAAGGTGCATCAATCAGGTATTACATTTAATGTCACATGCTGCCTCCTGACCCTCAAAGCTCATCTCAAATGTCTCTTCCACAATCTGCAAATGCTTCCTGGGTGGAAGCTGTCCCAAATGATAGACTTATCTTACTGGATATTCATCCTGTCCTGAATTATGGCCCAGTAATTCTTCACTCTCATTAGCTCTTAAATATGTTAAGGAGATTTTCAAATATATTTTGTTCAACATTTCTAGTTGTACTGAATGGGAGAGTTAGTATGACAGATCAAATTCTCTGTTACTGGAAATGAGAGTTTTTGTATGATTAAAAGTTTTGAACTATGTGAATTAACCAATTTAAAAAATAAAAAATTCTTGAGTTCCAAGATGGTGGACTACATGGAGGCTACATTCCTTGTCACTCCATAACTCTGGATTCAAACAGAGAAAAATCTGTTTCTCCATGAGACAGTCTTTACTCCTCCTTGATCCCCTGCTGTTTACCACATTTGTCTACCTCGATCACCCACAGTCCACCAGTGTATCCACTACAATTGAGTGCAGATTGCTCACTGACTGCGGCCTATCATCCGCCATTTGCCTGTTAGCCTGCCTCTGGCCTGCCATCACCTGCCTTTCACCTACCCATCACCCACCAACCGAGGTTCTTCTGCTGATCGTCCACCAGTAGCCTGAAGTGCCTGCAGACGGTCAGTGGATCGTTAGCTTCCTGCTGTTGCCTGGAAGTCCACGGGCACAGTACCCACAGGTTTGGTTACACGTGGGAAAAAAAAGTCAGGAACTATAGGACCATTGACCCGACTGATAGCACCCTGCCTCCAGGACTCCCAGCTTGACTGACAGCACACCACCTCCAGGGCCCCGGCCTGACCGACTGCACCCCACACAGACTCGGTGCCCACACCCTGCATTGCATCTCCCCATTTACCAACCCGTTTGGAAGCCAGTGCAGCCATCTTGGATTATCCTGGAAGTGGAAGCTGTCATTAGGTGGGGCGAATCTCATCCTGAGATGTCTGCTGGCAACTGGAAGCTCATTGTCAGGTATCTCTCATACCTCGGGCTACTAAAGACTGGGAGGTTTGAATAGCATATAACTGTTATAGTGTAGATTTTTTTCTCCTTTGTGAAAGTTCTAAAATTTTTATTTCTTTACTTTTCTTGCTCTCTACTTTCCTTTTGTTTACCAGTTTCCTCAAGGGCTTTTTCTCACTTTTCTCATGCTAGCAACAAACTTCTTTTGACTATACTTTCACTCTTCCTATGATCGAGAACTTCTTCATAGTTTTTTCTTACACTATTAACAGTTACATCCTACACCCCTCCCCATCCTCTTTGTCCTCCATTAGAAACTGCAGTCCTTATTGCAAATCTGTTTGCTATACTGTAGATAATAATTGAACTCATCCTCTCTGTTTATTATGACAATATTGTAACTATATTGTAACAAAAAGACTATTATAATAATAGTCTTCATTGGGGCTATTTGTTTTACAGCTGCATATTGTCTGTACTGGGTGTTGCTAATACTGATCTCCCCACTTAAGGAAGAGGTTTTGGAAAACTACAGGGTCACTTTAAGTCTATAGGGCAGAAACTACAATACCCCAGATCTGCATTTTCAGAGGGGAAGATACATGAAAAACATGAAAAAACAAGGGAGGAGAGTGTTCCAAACAAATCAAGATTCTACACTAATAGAATCCAATGACAGCATGGTAGAAGAAATGCCAGAAAATGAGGTTAGAATATACATGATTAAAATGATTCGGGAAGCAAAGGATGAGATAAGAGAGCAAATGCAGGCAATAATCAATCACTCCAATAAGCAGTTGAAAGAGCAACTGCAGGAAGCAAAAGATCACTGCAACAAAGAGATAGAGATTCTGAAAAAGAGGCAAACAGAAATCTTTGAAATTAAGGAAATAATAAACCAAATAAAAAATGCAATGGAAAGCATCACCAACAGACTAGATTACTTGGAAGACAGAACCTCAGACAATGAAGACAAAATATTGAATCTTAAAAATAAAGTTGCCCAAACAGAGAAGATGGTAAGAAATCATGAACAGAACCTCCAAGAACTATGGGATATAATGAAAAGACCAAATTTAAGAATTATCAGGATTGAGGAAGGCACAGAGATACAAACCAAAGGAATAAGCAACCTATCAATGAAATAATATCAGAAAATTTCCCAAACCTGAAGAATGAAATGGAAATTCAACTACAAGAGGCTTACAGAACACCAAATGCAAAAAGTTATAGCAGATCTACACCAGTACACAATAATGAAAGTGCCTCACATACAAAATAAAAAGATAAGATTTTAAAGGCTGCAAGAGAAAAGCATCAGATTACATATAAAAGGAAACCAATAAGGATATCAGCAGATTTCTCAGCCCAGACCCTAAAAGCTAGAAGGGCCTGGAACAATATATTTCAAGCTCTGAAAGAACATGGTTGCTAACCAAGAATCATATCCAGCAAAACTAACCTTCAGATTTGAAGAAGAAATAAAATCCTTCCATGACAAACAAAGGTTAAAGGAATTTGCACATAGAAAGCCTGCACTACAGAACATTCTCAGCAAAATATTCCATGAGGAAGAAACAAAAAACAACCATGTAAGTCAGCGAAGGGAGGAACTACCCTAAAGGAAAAGCCAATCAAAAGAGAAACCAAGTCAATTAAAAACCAAAACTAAGCCAAAATGACTGGGAATACAAATCATATCTCAATAATAACCCTGAACATTAATGGCCTAAACTCATCAATCAAAAGACATAGACTGGCAGATTGGATTAAAAAGAAAGACCCAACAATATGCTGCCTTCAAGAGATTCATCTCAGAGAAAAGGACATCCACAGACTAAAGGTGAAAGGATGGGAAAAAACCTACCACGCACAAGGACTCAGTAAAAAAGTAGGGGTTTCCATTCTTATATCAGATAAAGTGGACTTCAAGCCAAAGTTAGTCAGAAGAGATAAAGAAGGTCATTTCATACTGCTTAAGGGAAGCATAAATCAAGAAGACATAATGATCATAAATATTTATGCCCCAAACAATGGCCCATCCATGTACATCAAACAGATCTTTCTCAATTAGAGGAATCAAATAGATCACAACAAATAATTCCGGGTGACTTTAACACACCACTGTCACCACTGGATAGATCTATCAAACAAAAACTACACAAAGAAACCATAGAACTCAATAACACAATGAATAACTTAGACATAACAGACATATATAGAATATTACATCCATCAATGAGCGAATACACTTTCTTCTCAGCAGCACATGGCTCCTTCTCTAAAATAGACCATATGTTATGCCTCAAAGCAGCCCTTAGTAAATGCAAAAAAGTAGAGATACTACCTTGTATTCTATCGGATTATAAAAGATTGAAATTAGAAATCAATGATAAAATAAAAAACAGGAACAACTCCAACACCTGGAGACTAAATAATATGCTATTGAATGAAGCATGGATAACAGAAAACATCAGGGAGGAGACAAAAAAATTCTTAGAGGTAAATGAGAATGACAATACAACATATCAAAATCTCTGGGACACTATGAAAGCAGTACTAAGAGGAAAATTCATTGCATTGAGTGCATTCAAGAAAAGAATAAAAAGTCAAAAACTTAATGACCTAACTTTGTATCTCAAAGTCCTAGAAAAAGAAGAACAGAACAACACCAAGAGTAGTAGAAGACAGGAAATAATTAAAATCAGAGCTGAAATCAATGAAATTGAAACAAAAGAAACAATTCAAAAAATTGACAACAAAAAGTTGGTTCTTTGAAAAAGTAAACAAAATAGATAAACCCTTAGCCACACTAATAAAGAGAAGGAGAGAGAAAACTCAGATTAATAAAATTTGTGATGAAAAAGGAAATATCACAACAGAACCATTGAAATACAAAACATAATTAGAAGCTACTTTGAAAATCTATACTCCAGTAAAATAGAAAATCTTGAAGACATTGACAAATTTCTAGAGATATATGATCCTCCCAAACTGAACCAGGAGGACATACACAATTTAAATAGATCAATTTCAAGTAATGAAATAGAAGAAGCCATCAAAAGCCTAACAACCAAGAAAAGCCCGGGACCAGTTGGATTCTCAGTGGAGTTCTACAAGATCTTCAAAGAAGAACTTATACCAATACTCCTGAAAATATTTCATGAAAGAGAAAAGGAGGGAACCCTTCCAAATTCATTCTATGAAGCTAGTGTCACTCTGATACCAAAACTAGACAAAGACACATCTAGAAAAGAAAACTTTAGACCAATGTCTCTGATGAATATAGAGGTGAAAATCTTTAACAAAATTATGGCAAATCGCTTACAAAAACATATTAAGAAGTTCGTGCACCACGATCAAGTGGGGTTAATCCCAGGGATGCAAGGTTAGTTCAACATCCAGAAATCAATAAATGTAATTCATCACATCAACAGACTTAAGGTTAAGAATCATATGATTATTTTGATAGATGCTGAGAAAGCATTTGACAAAATACAACACCCCTTCATGCTCAAAACCCTAGAAAAAATAGGGATGGTAGGAACATACCTCAACATTGTAAAAGCTATTTATGCTAAACCCACTGCCAACATTATTCTTAATGGAGAAAAATTGAAAGTATTCCCTTTAAAAACTGGAACAAGACAGGGATGCTCACTGTCACCACTTCTATTCAACATTGTGCTTGAAATGCTAGCCAGAGCAATTAGACAGACCACAGAAATTAAAGGAATATGAATGGAAAAAGAAGAACTCAAGCTGTCACTATTTGCTGATGACATGATCCTATATTTAGAGGATCCAAAAAACTCCACCAGGAAACTTCTAGACCTAATTAATGAATTCAGCAAAATAGCAGGATATAAAATAAACACACATAAATCAAATGCATTTTATCTACCTAAGTGATGAATCATCTGAAAGTGAAATGAGGAAAATAACTCATTCACAATAGCCTCTAAAAAATAAAATACTTGGGAATCAATCTAAAAGAAGAGGTGAAAGACCTCTACAATGAAAACTACAGAACATTAAAGAAAGAAATTGAGGAGGACCTTAGAAGATGGAAAGATCTCCCATGTTCGTGGATAGGCAGAATTAATATAATCAAAATGGCCATACTTCCAGAGGTGCTATATGAATTTAATGCAATTCCAATAAAAATCCCAATGACATTCCTCATAGAAATGGAGAAAGCAATCATGAAATTCATCTGGAAGAACAAAAGACCCAGAATAGCCAAGGCAATCCTGGGCAGGAAGAATGATGCAGGGGGTATCACAATACCAGACCTTAAACTCTACTATAGGGCAATAGTAACTAAAACAGCATGGTATTGGCACCAAAATAGACAAGTAGACCAATGGTACAGAATGAAAGACCAAGAGACAAGCTCACGTAAGTACAGTTATCTCATACTAGACAAAGGTGCGAAAAACATACAATAGAGAAAAGATAGTCTCTTCAACAAACTGCTGGCAACCGGAAATCCATATGCAATAAAATGAAATTAAACCCCTATCTCCAACCTGTATAAAACTCAACTCAAAATTGATCAAGGTTCTAGGAATTTAACTTGAGAAGAAATAGTAGGCCCGAATCTTCCTCATGTTGGCTTAGGACCAGACTTCCTCAACATAACCCCCAGAGTGCAAGAAATAAAAGGAAGAATCAATAAATGGAATGGATTCAAACTAAAAAGTTTTTTCTCAGCAAAAGAAACAATAAAGAATGTGAAAAGAGAGCCTACAGAGTGGGAAAAAATCTTTTCCATGAGTACTTCAGACAGAGCACTGATCTCCAAAATTTATAAAGAACTTACAAAAGTTTACACCAAAAATACAAAGAACCCAATCAACAAATGGGCTAAGGAACTGGGCAGACACTTCACAGAAGATGATATACAGGTGACCAACAAATATATGAAAAAGTGCTCATTATATCTAGTAATTAGAGAAATGCAAATTAAAATGAGCTTAAGATTTTATCTTACTCCAATTAGAATGGCTATTATCAGGAATACAAGCAATAATAAGTGCTGGTGTGGATGTGGGGAGAAAGGCACACTCATCCATTGCTAGTGGAGTTGCAAATTGGAGCAACTGCTCTGGAAAGCACTATGGAGATTCCTCAGAAAACTTGAAATGGACCCACCATTTGACCCTGCTATCCTAATCTTTGGTTTATACTCAAAGGTCTTAAAATCAGCAAAGTATAGGGATGCAGCCACATCAATGTTCATAGCTGCTCAATGCACAATAACTAGATTGTGGAACCAACCTAGATGCCCTTCAACAGATGAATGGATAAAGAAACTGTGGTATATATACCCAAGGAATATTACTCAGCCATAAAGAAGAATAAAATTATGGCATTTGCTGGTGAATGGGTGGAGCTGGAAAATATCATGCTAAGTGAAATAAGCCAAGCCCAAAAAACCAAAAGCTGAGTGTTTTCTCTGATCAGTGGATGCTGATATATAACAGGGGGGAGGGATTATGAGAGGGATAAGAAAAGAATGGAAGAAGTATGGATGGTATAGAGGAAAATGGGATGGGAGGGGGTGGGGGAAAGAAAGATAGTAGACTGAGAGACAGTATTACCCTGTGTATATGTAAGATTATATGAATCATGTGTATCTACATTGTGAAAAAAAGATATGTTCCCTGCTGTATAATTATATCAAAATGGGTTCTACTGTCATGTATAATTAAAAAGAACCAATAAATTCTTTAAAAAAGAAAACTAATTTTTTGAACTTAGTTGTATGTCTCTGATTTACAGTTGTCCATCAAAAGCCCTCGTGTAATGGCTTTTCCAAGTCTGGAAATTTTAAAGGAATTAGTTTGCATTCTAGTATTGTTCTTTACCCCCCTTTCCTCTACAAGTGACTTTTGGGTGATCTATTCACTCCTGCATGGTGCATAATCATTGCTAATACACTGATCAGTTCATCCGGGAAGGTCAGAAAACCAGATAAGCTCTGGTTTCCCGAATATTCTACTTAATGGAGATTTTCCATGTTTATTATACAATGGTAATTTATTTCTATAAAATAAACCCATAAATAGAGTGCAGCATTATGTTAAAATTAACTGGCACCTTATTAATCTTTCTTTGAGTTTGGTTATGCATTACACTGTTGATTAACATCTACTGCCATGGTACAAGCTATAGCTGAAACTGGTGTAGAAGACTGGCTGGATGAATTCTTACTTGGTGATGTGTCTGGTTTTTTAAAATTTAATTCATGAAAAACACCCCAATATTACTTTCACATTTATTGGGTCTTAAAAGATAAAGAATGTAGCTTGATCCAGGGTGAAGAAAGTAATGTTACCTTTTATTTCATTCCAGATCCATGAGCATGTGCCAACTTAAAAATCAACACTGCTGGCCTGGGGGTGTACTCAGTGATAGAGTGCTTGCCTAGCATGTTAGGGGCATTGTATTTAATTCCCAATGGTGCAAAAAAAAAAAATCAATATCGCTTTTACTGCTGATAAGAACAAGGATATCATGACAATAAAAATCCATACTGCTGACATCACATGTTAAATTAATTCCAGAATTTGTGATAGACTTTGAACTCAGCAGTTACCTAAAAGTGAAAAAATAAACCATTGTTTCTTAATTTGGAAACATCTCAGTAATTAGTATCTTAGCTTACTTTTCCTGGTTCAGTTAAAACAAGTATGGAATTTTTTCTACCACTTATTTTCTTTGTTCTCTAAGAATTCTGTCAATTGTCTGAATTTAGGAAAATGGGCAAAGCTTATCTAATGTTCTTCATATCTGTTAATAAACTATAAAAAACTCTCAAAAGTCACATGACATGGTACTGTATAGTTTTTTTATTTTTATTATGTTTTGTTCTGATATGGTACTGGGCTTTGAACTGGGGTCTCAGGCATGCTAAGCACACATTCTGCCCCTGGGCTGCACTCCCAGTCCTTTCTTTTGAATTCTATTTTTAATTTTTGATGATTAGGTATATGTGCATGCAAATGTACATTAAAAAACACTCAGTATCTTTGTGTAATCTTAAGTGTTCTCACTAAATATACCAATTATAAATTAATTCACACTAGCATAAACTTATTCACAAAATTATAACTATTTTCTTCCTTAAGTATCACAAAGTTAGAATCTAAGATTGGGAAACATTAGAGACTAAAGATGTTTTTGAATCACTTAAGTAGCAATGGAATGTTCACACTTGCCTCCCTGCCCCCACAACTGTGCTTGTAATCTTGATTTTTTAGCATCTTTGTGAATTGAAAGTGTAAAGTCAAGGGAGAGTGAAGAGTATGGTGAATACCACTTGCATTTTCTATTTGATTTAACGCCTAGGTGTAATTTTTGTCCCCAGTTGAATTATATAATGCTAGTAATCAAATGGCTTCTTTTAAGAGTCACCTGGATCATTTAAAGAGATGATCTGCCCTGAGTGACATTCTTTCAAGACCTATAAATAATTCTTCCAACTCCTTCAGTCTGAATAGGCAAATTCTACTATTTACATGCTACCTTATCTCCTATATATCTAATAAAATTTTGTCTTAAAATGGTTTTATCATTGAGAATAAGACAACCTCATATCTGTGTCATTCCTACCATGGGTACATAATATGAATCTATTCAGGAGGAAATATCAGACAAATTCATGGTGACAGTCTACGAAATAACTGACTCATTTTCTTCCAAATATCAATCTTATCAGTTACAAAGATTGAGGAAATATTCCAAGTGAAAGAATATGAAACAAACTGGGCAACTGAACTCAGTATATGATCTGGGATTTCTTTTTTTTTAATGTGCAAATATTTATTTTAATTACTCCTATCTGAAGGTACTTATTTTTGGAGAACAGCAAAGCATTTTATTATCCACTCTTTCCATTCCTTAAAGGCTTTTGGTAAATACACATTTTTTTTCACGACTATGTTTTGGAGTTGCTCTTGGTGTGTCAGCAGATACATTATCAATCCACCTTACCAGTGCTTTGTATTTTTCTGCAATACTGTGAATGGCACACTGCAACTTGCATAGACAGATAGGGCAAAGGTTTAGAGGATGACCGTCAGCTTCCTCCAAGTGGTTGGAGCCTTGCATTAGGCATGTGAGCCTCTGGCAGTGTTGCAGTCCAAATATGAGTCCAGTCTCATGGGTTAAAGTCTTACAGGATAGCAGCTGCAAAACACTAGTGATTTCAGGAATAAAGTAGTTATCGAAAATGGAATAGTCATTGGAAGATTTTTTCTGGAGCTTCTTCACTGTGCCATCATAGTGTGAGTTATAGAAATCACTGCCATATCTGGTGAAGCTGAATATCCCCACACCATCTGTCAAAGAAGCCCATCCAAAGACAATTCCAGGAGTCTCTTGGGTAAAGATCACTCATTGTTATTCCCTCAACACAGAAGGCATCTTCAGGTTTCTTCTTGTAGGAACTTCAGGATATGCCCTGCATGCATTTGTAAATTGTGTATGTGATTATTCACTATAAAAGAACACTCTGTTGCAGAAACAAAAACCAGTTCTAGGAGTTTTACGGTCAAGCCATAGAAAAGTACTTCACAGTAGCCCTTGAGTCATTTACTATGTTCTTTAAGGATAACTGGTGTTTCCTAGAGATCCAATGGACAATGTATAAATACTGTGCTTCTCTGGAGAAGATATCTGCCTTTCTGTAGGGATTACTGAAAAACTGTTCAAGGTCTTGGTGCCTCAGGATGTGCAGTGATCCAATTTGATTGCAAATGCAAAGTAATAGGTCCAAAGAGATCACAGGTTGGCTGGAATTAATTGCTGTTCCTTAGCATCTAATTTTTCATACTGTGACACAAGCACTGGGTTCTTAGAGAGAACTATTTTTAGTGTCTATTCAGAGTGATGGAATACTTGCATCTTTATAAAGGAAGGCTCCCATTGAAGTTTTTACATTACAAGGACAAACATGTCCAGAAGGTGCCGGGAAGGGTGCCTTCACCCGGGATAGGTCTCACCACTGCCCGCAGGCCTCCTGTAGCCACCCCCGCTCGCATTCCTGATCTGGGATTTCTTTTGCTAAGGAATTAATTAGGACAAGTGGCAAAATATGAAGGTCCAAAGATTAATAAAAGAATTGTATCAATGTTGATCTTCAGATTTTGGCAACTTTGATGTGGTGATTTAAGAGAATCATCTTGCTTTTAGGAAAGATAAACTAAAGCATTAGAGGTATGGGGGCACCATATCTGTAACTGACTTTCACATGGTTTGGAAAGCAAATAAATATTAAAATCTGGGGGAATCTTAGAATTTTTGGTGCTATTTTTGCAACTTTTGTGTAAATATGAAATTAGGACAAGATAGCCAAGTCAAAAAAAAAAATTGCATTGTGATGTAATCCCATTTGAAGATATTTTAGGAAGAAATGAAAAATTCAAATTAAGGTTAAAATTCCACAGTGAGGGGTCCCACAAATGTGGTAACAGGTATAGAGAAACTTGTGCTGCTCAGCCCAGTTTATATATACAGAGCAAAGACAGCCAGCTGGGCCTGGACCCTTCCTTCGCCTCGCCTCATGGCCATTTGATAAAAATGGCCCAAAGATAATGTCAGTAAACATTGAGCACCTGCTTTGTGTTAAGCAGTTTCTCTATATAATTTAATACTAACAAGAAACTACTGCTTTGGGGAATATCTGTGTTGTAGAATTAATACAATATGGTATTGAGATTGACAGAATTTATAGAACCTAGTGGTACACTGGCATGAGGAAAAAGTCAATGCCAGGAACCACCTCTAGGGGTCCAGTAAAAGCCACTGGTACTATTTCCTGAAGGGAGATCTGGAAGAGAAGTTGATTTGGTTAGGTGGGGAGCTGGTTAATGGTGAGGCTAGCAAGAGATGAAACTTGCACATTTAAAATGTGTCTATAGGATATCTAATTTTTTTTTTTTTGGTTCTGGGGATTTAATCCAGTAGCATTGAGCTGCATCCCCAACCCTTCTTTATTATTATTTAAAGACAGGGTCTCACTAAATTGTCCAGGCTGGCCTCAAACTTGAGATCCTCCTGCTTCAGCCTTCGGAGTCACTGGGATTGTAGGTGTGTGACACCATGTCCAGCTCTTTGGGATATCTAAGTAGAGAGGAATATACAGGTCTGAATTCCAGAGTAGAGGGATTAGGAATTGAAGAAATTTGTGCCTTACCCAGTCAGAGAACATGCAAAGGTGTGTGTGTCTGCCATGAAACAAAAAATAATGGGAAACCCTAATAAATGTCTATTGTTTCACTTTAATTGTGGTTTTGAGGGATTCAGTACTATGGCTGAAGTTCTGGGGGTCAGTCTTGTGTCCCTACCTCCACCCATGGCTCTTCATAAGGCTTAGGACCCCTTAAGGAGGCTTGAAGGGAGACAATCATGGGAGCAAAGTTCATTGCTCAGTGGGTTCCCAGCAGTTGCTTTGCAACTTAATTGATGGGATTGCTAAGGTTGTCAGTCATAGATAATAGGATTGTGGTCTGTATGAGGCACCAAGATCACTATTTATTGTCCAAATTGAGCACATGCAACTATGTTGAAGGATTTACCAGAAAGGTTATAAAAGCCTCTCAAAAAATTAGAAATTCTTATCTAAGGTAGTAAATGAAAATGGTATTTGCTCTTGTCCTTCAATTCTTGGTGAACTCAAAGTCAACATATTTGATGATTAGTTCCTATAATTTTGCAGGGGAAAGAGAACACTCTAAAACATATGCAAACATGCATGTACATGTGTATGCACGCACACAAGTCCAATCTAAGAAATGAAACAGTGAAATACTTTACTTAACCAGGATTAAAAATCACACAACAAGAAATGAATGGGAGCCACGTATGGCATGCACACCTGGTGTGGAAAGCTGTAACAGCGAATGGAAGAGCAGTGACTGAGATTGGGGCCTCTAATGACCTCATGGCTATGGCATGCCAGGTGTCTGGGAATGTTCCTGTGCAAGGCCACAAGATGCTCAGCTGCTGTGGTAATGCCCTGCATGAGGAGGCTCTGTGCAAGAGTCCTGTCAGCTCTGACCTTGATCTCAGGCACATAGTTCCTGGGAAGGAAGAAATTCTTTTTTTCCTTTTCTTTTTCTTTTTTTTTTTTTTTTTTTTTTTTTTTAAGTTTAACATGCCTATTTTTAGTAATTTATTTTATTTTATTTGTTCTAATTACTTGTACATGACAGTAGAATGTATTTATACATTTTGATAGATCATACATAAATGGATTATAGTCTCTCATTTTTCTGATTATACATAATGTAGGATCACATTAGTCATGCATTCATACATGTACATGAGGTACTAATGTCTGTTTCACTCTACTATCGTTTCTTCTCCCATACTTTCCCTCCCTTTACTCCCCTCTACCTAATACAAAGTAACTCTATTCTTCCCTATCACCCCTTTTATGTGAATTAGCTTCCACATATCAGAGAAAACATTTGGCCTTTAGTTTTTGGGTTTGGCTTATTTCACTTAGCATGATGTTCTCTAACTCCATCCATTTACCAGCAAATGCCAGAATTTCATTCTTCTTTAAGGCTGAGTAATATTCTATCGTGTATATATATATATATACAGATATATATACATACATATACATATATATGTATGTATATATATACATTTTCTTTATCCATTCATCTGTTGAAAGGCATCTGGGTTGGTTCCATAGTTTAGTTATTGTGAATTGAGCTGCTATAAATATTGATGTGGCTGTGTCACTGTAGTATGTTGATTTTAAGTCCTTTGGGTATAAACTGAGGAGTGGGATAACTGGATCAAATGGTGGTTCCATTCCAAGTTTTCTTAGGACTCACCATACTGCTTTCCATAATGGTTGCACCAATCTGCATTCCCACCAACCGTGTATGAGTGTACATTTCCCCCCACATTCTCGCCAACATTTATTGTTGCTTGTATTTTTGATAATTGCCATTCTGATTGGAGTGAGAGGAAACCTTAGAGTAGTTTTGATTCACATTTCTCTAATTTCTAGAGATGTTGAACATTTTTTCATATATTTATTGATTAATTGTATATCTTCTGTGAAGTGTCTGTTCAGTTCCTTGGCCCATTTATTGATTGGGTAATTTGGTGTTAAGTTTTTTTATGCTAGAAAACCTCAGTGTTTCACCAGCTCCACTACCCCCTGAGCCTCTGCTACTCCTGAGTTACACAAAGCTCCCAACATTGCACTTTGCAACTGTGGATTGCAACTGCAGAAAAGCTGCATAGATGTTTCCAAATTTCAGTAACTTTCTGAGTACAAAGAATAATGCTTGCATAGTCTTTAATCTGATAATGGTACATATATGAATAAAGATTGCTTGGTATAATTTCTTACATCTGTATCTCCCTCAGAGAGCAGCACTCCACCAGATCCCAGCTTTATCTTCAAAATCTGTGTGTGTGAGTCTTTATTTTTCTAATCCTCCATCACCCATTGCTGAACCTGCAAGTTTGGCTGCGCTGGTTCTGGCAGCCTGTAATCCCAGCAATTTGGGAGGATGCTGCATGATGCATGAGGGTCACATGTTAAAGGACAACCTTAGCAATTTAATGAGGCCCTAAGCAATTTAGCAAGAACCCATGTCAAAATAAAATACACAAAACACTTGGGGTGTAGCTCAGTGGTAAAGCACTCCTTGGTTCAATCCTTGATACCAAAAAAAAAAAAAGAAAGAAAGAAAGAAAGAAGAAGAAATGAGTTGGGCAGGAACCAGAACTTACAGCAAACTATGACTCACTTTTACTCTGTGAAAAATTTCAGAAGATCATGCATTTGTGCATTTGGCATTATGATTCCAGATCTCTTCTCCTGGGGCTGTGTTATTTAGCAAGGGTTTTGTTTGTTTGTTCGTTTTTGCCTCCATTATGAGTCAGGCAAGGCTGTTGGGCTATCTCCACTTGCTCTGCCACATTTCCCAGCTCCACACTGTTAGGTAGGGTCATGTGACCAATGCCAGATGTTAAACTAAATAATAGTTGAAGTATCCAAGAAATGGAATGAGACCTTATGGCTTTTCCTTCTCTGATAGTCATAGAACTATCAACCATCTCAATCTAACAGGTGATTGTAGAATACTCTTTCCAACTACAGCATGATAAACATCGTTTTATAGTGCACATGAAACACTTACCAAGTGATAAACCATATTCTGGGTCATAAAACAGTTCTCAAATTTTTTGTTTGTTTGTGGTATGGGGTTAAACTCAGGAACATTCTACTGAGGTACATCATCAGCCTTTTTTTATTTTGAGACAGAGTCTTACTAAGTTGTTCAGGCTGTGATTAAACTTGTGGCCTTCCTGCCTCAAATCTCTCAAGTAGCTGGGATTACAGAAATGCACCACCATGCCATGCCTTCTCAATAAATTTTAAAGATTTTATGTCATACTAATTACATTTTCTGACCACAGTGTAATTAAATTAGAAATCAGTAATATAAAAATAACTGGGAAAACTGCAAATATTTAGAAATTAACACTCTTCTAAATAATCCTTGCATCAAAAAAGAATCAAGAATGAAATTAGAAAGTCCTTTGAAGTAAACAAAGATGAAGGCACAGCATATCAATATATCTGGGAGATAGCTGAAGTAGTACTTAGAGGGGAATCTGTAGCACTAAATGGCTATATTAGAAAAGAATAAAGGTCTCAAACATCTTCAGGCTCTACCTTGAGAAACCAGAAAAAAATGAAGAATTTGATCCCATAGTATTTAGAAGGATGGAAAACAATATAGCTAAGAATAAAAATCCATGACATAGACAAGATTTTGGAAAGATGGCAGAGTAAGAATCAACAATAATCTGTCTCCTTGCCTACAGAAAATTTCTTTGGTGGAATCTGTCTGATGTAACTATTTTGAAACTCTAGAGTCTATTGAAGGCTTGCAAGTTCCAAGAGAAGGTATGGATGGTAAGTTGTAGTTGATTTTGGTGAATTTCAGTTCTTAGCACTGTGGCAGCTATTCATCAGCCCACCACCAGCTGCCCACCACTAGGCCTTGTGGCAGGCAGCTGTGCACATGCATATTCCTGTGGCAGCTTGTAGGAGCCAGAGTGGGAAAAAAGCCCCTTGCTCTCCAGTTGTGGGCATCTGTACTTGGACTGTTGATCGGTTTTCTGATCACAGAGGTAAGAAAATAATGGTAGGTGTTGTTGCTGCACTTTACCCATTCTTATGACCCTCTTCTCTAGCTACAGTGACTTCATTTTTCTCCTTTTCCCCTTTCAGAACCAGGCACTGAAGTCTAGGACCTTAAAAAACAACTGTATATATGGGGAAAACTAGAAAGTGACTCTGCATGCCCAAAGAAATTCTTAGGCTTAAAAGATACCTAAGTTTCCATATGGGGCAGTGCTATTGGAAATCCAGTCTCAGGAAAAGCTTAATGGATTTATCATGGCTACCATGAAAAGGGACAATGCTAATAAAACTGGTAGGCAGCAGATTTCATGAAGTTCAGAAGGAAGGCAAGATGGAGGAAAGGAGACAATGAATGCAGAAGACATGACATTAAGTTTGGTGAAGAAAGAAAGAATAGATATGGCCAGAAGGTAGATGGTTAAGAAACTTAAATGAAGGGGAAATCTGAGGAGAGAAATATTTAAGACCACTGCCCTTTCAGAAGGGTTAGGGGTACCCTCCCTGTGTGGAGGGTGAGCTGAAGAGGGCTTGTTTAGAAGCCATGAAACCAGACAGCAGGAGACTATGGCAGACTTCCTAAAGCTTACTTACAAAGGCAAATTAGAGTGACCCATTGGACTCTTCCACCCAATGGAGAAAGACAGTGTCAACCTCTTAATTTTTGTATTCCACAAAGAGGAAAACAAAGATTTTGGTATCTGTAATGTCTATGAATAGATGAGTGTATCCCTAGAGATGTTCATGGGCATTCATTCACTTACACTCACACATTCAACAGACATTCGCTGGGAATCTGCTATGTGATATATACATATAAATACACTGTATGTGTGTAAACACATATAGATATATATTCATCCACACTAACATGAGTAGGATATAAATATATACAATATTAGCATGGTTTGTACCAGTAATGATGCCTGATACATACTGAACACTTACCTTCTGCCAGGCTGTGGACCTGCACCTCACTGAACAGTCACAAAACCCTCTAGGATGTGAATAGTACCACCATCCCATTGTACAGGTGCAGATACACTGAAGCTTCTAGAAACCACATAATTTTTTCAAGAGCTGGGGAGTGATAGGGACAGGACTAGAGCACAATTGAGTCTGAGATCAAAACCGGTGCTTGTAAATACTGCCCAAGAAACACTCAAATAAAGACTAATATCCCACCCAGCATTAACCATGAGAGACACTATCCCTTGTTTATAAGGGCATGGATGGACAGGGAGCGGGCAGAGAAGAGAAGGGGAAGCAAAAGGAAGGACAGTGAGTAAGGTCTTGAGGATGGCTGGTTCCCAGATGCTCTCCTGCCTAGGCGGTTTCCTATGGACAGTTCCCTGTTCATAGTATTATTTTCTTTTCTTCATGGTTAATTCATAAAGGAGTGTCGTCCAACAGAGATGCTGCTGGTCCACGCAGCAACCCAACACCTCTGATTATTACTCAGGAGGAAGCCCATTCTTTATGTAACAGCTGCAATTACTGGAAAGTTTGTACTTCTTTTGGAGTTTAAATCTGTTACTTTGGCCCAGAAAATGAGTGCTGGAGGCTCTTTGGGCAAAGAGCACAATGTCATTCCCCAAACCCCCTATTCTGAGGAAAACTTGAGGAAGAAATCCCACAAACAGCTGCGGTTTCAGTGACTAGCTGGGGGCCCATGTGGGCAGGGCCACGCTGTGAAGCCTGGAGGTGTTCAGGACAAGGGCCTTCTCTGGAATGACCTGGCTGCCTCTTCCAACTAGACCCTCCTTTGTACCAGGAGCCCTCACTGTGTCATCGTCCTCACCATCCCCTGTAGACTCAACATTTTCTTTTTCTCTTCTTTCCCTTCCCCGCCCCCCTCTCCTTTCCTTTCTTTTTTAAAGCATTTCTCCTCTCCTACATGTTCATAGACCCTAAATGCCGGAGCCAGGAGGATGGCATCCTCTGCGTGGCACCTTTCTGCTCCTGATGATGATGTGCTCACCTCGTCACCACCTGCCAGGCATGCTGCCTGCTCTTTACACTTCTGCCACCACCTCTAGACTTCTTCCAGATGCCCTAAGAACCTTGGCCCCTGGGTCTCGGGCTTGCCCAGCACTCAGTCTTTGGTTGTCCCTTGTGCTTCTCCAATGACTGGATGAGTGACTCATTCACTATTTGGGCTCATGGCGACCTGACCTCCTCCAGCTTGAGCAGTGGCTTACAGAGTTCCCTGTGCAGAACCTGAAGTTACAAACCGGACTTCCTTTCTCCAGCAATGATCTTCTCTACACCCTTTCCTCTTATCCTTTTTTTACAATAGCATCTCGTGCTCTGGCTCCAACCCGTCCTTATTCCCCCAGGGTTCAGTCCCTCTGGCTTCATTTGTTTCTCTGACCCACCTGGACCTCATATCCAACCATTTCTCTACTCTCATAAATTTCCTCTAACCTCCTCACCCTTGACTTCTTTTCAGGAGCTTGTCAGTATACAGCTTCAGGAAACTTAACGGCAAATATTTTGTGTACGTGCACCCAAGCTGGCTAAACTGTGCTGGCAAAACAAACATTAAACAGCACAGAGCCTAAAGGTCATTGTGACCTAACTTTAGCTGAATCCAACATGCTGTTTGATGATTCTTTCATTTGTACCTGGTTACTCTCTACATTATTCTCCTCAACTGTCTGGAATCTTTCTTAATTTCATCCTCATTTTTTTGAATGAACAAAATCATTTATGTATTTATTTATTTTAAAAATATTCAATTTTTAAAATTTTTATTTTTACAAATTGCATTTTTTTTTCTCTTTCAGCCATTTATTTTTATTTACAGTTTGTGTTCAATGCAAATCAATTCCATAACATGAGAAGTTACTATGAATCAAAGCATAAATACACAAACACAATATACAATCCAAATAGATGTACAGCATTCAGGTATGATGCAAAAGGGCGTGTTCATTCACACACACAGTAGCTTTAGATCTGTTTGATCTGGTGTTCCCATGTAGGTTTCTAAAGATGAGAAAAAAATGATTTGGGTTATCAAGACTACTATGGCCATATTAGATACTGGAACATGTAAGCATCAGTGTGTGACCATGCGAACAAAAGATTTCAGGGAGTGTCTATTTTTTGAAAGGGTTCTGTGTATCAAGGCAATTGTAAAAGATTTAGAGGATCAAGATCACTTTTAGGCTTAGGATCAGGTTCTGACTACCTAAAAATATTGACTGATAACAGAAAGTGTTCCAAATGTGGCTATTCTGATCCATTGTTTTTAAAAAAAGTATTTACAGAAAAAGTATAAAAGTTTTTGTGAATTTAATATGCAAGTTAGCTTCCAGTCTTCACTTCCCAAATGCTTGATTTATAGTTTTGGCTTCTTCACATAGTTACCTCTCTAACTTCAAGATTTACCACTTTACCTTCAAAACTGACCAGTTTTAAATTGTGAAAAGTAATCAACAAATGCAGAAATAAAAATAGCATTTTGAAATTAGTTGAGGCCGAGGCAATTTTACTCTTTGGAATCAGTTTATCTAAAGGAATCTGGCACTCTTATTGAATGAAAACAGGAGATGGGAGATGCCTACCATTTGACTTAGAAGATAAGCAAGACTTACTTGTGATGCCCAGGTTTGGGTTGGATTCCAATCATTGCCCTAGCACATGTCAATTCGCACATAAAAGTTTAAACATAATGTCAAATCCAAAAACCACAGAGGAAAGAGTTCAGTTCCCAAGGGAACAGAGATAGGTTGACAATGTGAAACTTTATCTAGAATATATCAGCATTAAATTAGTATTGCTGAAACAATACATTGAGGATTTACAGTAACACCTGGAAGTTCCTTCTAATGTACATATAAATAGAATCATGGAAGCTTTTTATTACCTAACTGTTTTTATGGCCTTATAGATTTCATGAACCAAATGAAAACTGAAATCTCCATTCCACATTCCATCCTTTATCTCTAGATAAAATCTATTCTTGTTTTCAAGGTAGAGTTTTAAGTGTCCATATTTCTTATGCCTCATTCAAGGAAATCATGTCTCAATTTTGGATGTTATCTCTTTTTATCTTGTACGTGAAACTCCAGCAGATTTAATATTGGCATTCATCACCTGTGAAACCCTTCACATGTACTTCAATCAATTTGGAATTCTCAACGTTTTCTGTGCCAATAAAATCAGATGTGGAATTGGTAGATTTGATGCAGACCTGCTTCTTCCTTGACGCATTGGACTTCTAGTCGCCATTCTGATTGGGTTTAGAAGATGGGGAAGTAGAGACGTTTCTTGGCCTGAGTCTCTAACAGTAGAGATGTAGAAGAGACAGCGAGATCACAAGGAGACTGGCTGTTGACTGCAGGGCACTACCACCTGCCTTGGGTGTAGTATGAGTTGAATTGGGGGCAGCAGAGGTACTCTGTGAGGAGTTACTTGAAAGTGTCACAAGAGTTGTTTGGTTTGAGTAAATCTGTGTGGGTAGGAGCAGTGCCAGAAGCAGCAGCCCCAACCCCAGCCTGGCCACCATCGCACTGCCCATGTCCGCTCCGTCGGTGCGCGGTGCGTCTGGCTGGATGCTAGAGGCGTGGAGACAAGACGGCTCCGGGAGGGCGCAGGCAAGGTCTACAAATTGCATTTTGATTCATTGTACACAAATGGGGTACAACTTTTCATTTCTATGGTTGTACACAATAGATTCATACCATTCATGTAATCATACATGTACATAGGGTAATAATGTCTGTCTCAGTCTACTATCTTTCCTTCTCCCTACTCCCTCCTGCCCCATTTTCTTCTACACCATCCAAAGTTTCTCCATTCTTCTCTTGCCCCCACGGCCCCATTACATGCCATCAATCACTTATCAAAGAAAACATTTGACCTTTGGTTTTTTTGGGTTTGGTTTATTTCACTTAGCATGATATTCTCCAACTCCATCCATTTACAGCAAATGACATAATTTTATCTCTTTGTGGCTGAGTGATATTCCATTGTGTATATATACCACAGTTTCTTTATCCATTCTTCAATTGAAGGGCATCTAGGTTGGTTCCACAATCCAGCTATTGGGAATTGAACAGCTATGAACATTGATGTGGTTGTGTCATTGCAGTATGCTGATTTTAAGTCCTTTGGGTATAAACCAAGGAGTGGGATAGCTGGGTCAAATGGTGGGTCCATTCCAAGTTTTTTGAGGAATCTCCATATTGCTTTCCAGAGTGGCTGCACCAATTTGCCACTCCACCAGCAATGTATGAGTGTGCCTTTTTCCCCACATCCATGCCAACACTTATTATTGCTTGTGTTCTTGATAATAGCCATTCTAATTGGGGTGAGATGAAATCTTAGGGTGGTTTTAATTTGCATTTCTCTAATTACTAGAGATGATGAGCACTTTATCATATATTTGTTGATCGCCTGTGTATCTTCTTCTATGAAGTGTCTGCCCAGTTCCTTAGCCCATTTATTGACTGGGTTCTTTGTATTTTTGTTGTAAAGTTTTTTAAGTTCTTTATAAATTTTGGAGATCAGTGCTCTGTCTGAAGTGTGTGTGGAAAGATTTTCTCCCACTCTGTAGGTGAATCAAAGCTATTCACCTTATGGCTAGGAAGAAAAGGAAAAGAAAAAAAGAGTAAAGTGGAAGAGGCCTAACCCCACAATCCCCTTCAAGAGCTTACCCCCAGTGATCTAAAACATACCAGTAAGTCCCACTTCTTGAAGTTTTCACCACCTCCCAATAGTGCCACCCTGGGGACCAAGTCATTGAACATGAACCTTGGGGGACATTCCAGATTCAAACTATAGCATTGTAATAACCTGATTCAGGACCAGAATCCTTTATTATCTTTTAACTTTGTGAGTACAAGGATGTTTATCAATTTTGTATATTTTCTCTACCCCCCACCCCAGACTAGATCATGGGAACAACATATATATTTATTCATGAAGCACCAGCCCTTGAGTGTGGGGCTGTGGTGTAAAATAGCCAGAGGTCACTGTGCCCTGCTGGAACCTGCTGAGATTTGTCTTGAGACCCTCCCATTGTGAGACAGAAGGAGGCACAGGGAGTGGAGCAGGACAGATCTGTACATTGGTGAAAATTATTCAGAAAGCTGCAGTGAAATGCCATTTTTAAACCAGAATCATCACAGGAATCACAGGACAGGAATGCCAAGAAGTGACTTGCTGACAGTTTTCAATTTGCTAAAATTGCTGGTTGGTTTCTATACTGACTACTTTCCATCCTCAACAAGGAAAGCAGAATGAGTCATATTGTAGTAGTAGTATTACTTGCAGGTGTTCACTTCACACGGGCTTTTTCTTTCTTTCTTTCTTTCTTTCTTTCTTTCTTTCTTTCTTTCTTTCTTTCTTTCTTTTTCTTTCTTTCTTTCTTCCCTATACTAGGGATTTAACCCAGGGAACCACTGTACCACTGAGTTACATCCCCAGCCCACAAGGGCTATTTAGACAGTTGAATCTCTGTAAAGAGAATAATTCACAATAGCACATTTGTGAAGAATGAACATTTATTTATTTATTCATTTTTGGTGCTAGGGATTGAATCCAGGGTCATGCATTCTGCTTGTTACTCAACTATATCCCCAGCCCCAGGATGAACACTTAAATGCTTCAGGGAGGTAGATGTGCTGAGCTAGAGGAATATAAGAAAATATAGCAAGGTATGTATTGCATCCAATCTGAAAAATGTAAATATTCTGGATGAGCAGGTCTTTTTATTGTGAAGATCAAATTAAATGAGGTGCAATGTATTAATGGTATAATTCAACAGATTTTTATTTGAGTTCTTATTATGGGCAGGACATGGCTCTAGGCACTGGGGACACAATAGAAGCAAAACAGAATCCTTGCCCTTATGGTCAGAAAGGCCTAACTGAGGAGGGGACATTTAAGGAGCAATGAGGGATCACACTTAAGGGTGTGGTGGGGGCAAAGGCATCCTGCATGTGTAAACCTCTGGAGGTAGGAGATGCAGTGTGTTTGAAGAATAGTGCTATGGTTCAAATGTGGTTTGTCCTCCATAGGTTCCTGGACTGGAAACGTTGTCCCCAATGGAATGATTTGGAAAGGTGGTGAAGTCTTTTAAGAGGTGGGGACTAGTGGGAGGTAATTGGGTCATGGGAACACCATTCTCAGAAGGGATTAATGTTTGTCTCATGGAAATGGGTTAGGTCTCTTAAGGTTGGGTAAGTTACCTGGAGAGTGGGTTGTTGTAAAGGGGAGATTCCTCATTCATTTTCCATGCACCACTTGCAATGCTCCATGTTATGATGCAGCATGGGGCCCTTGACAGATGTGGTCTCCCAGACTTGGACTTTTCAGCTTCCAAAACAGTGAGCCAAAATCAACCTCTTTTCTTTATCAATTACCCAGGCTCAAGCATTTTGTTGTAATAGCACAAAATGGACTAAAACAAATAGCAAGGAGACCAATAAGTGAGGAGCAGAATGAGGAAGAGGAAGAGTGTCATTGGAGATATAGTCAGAAATGGGGGGATGTTAAGGCCTATGGATCAGGTCAAGCACAGCATGTATGTGAAGCACTGTGCAAGTCTCAGTTACTACTAAAAAGATTAAGTAGAATTAACTTATTAAATTGTTTAATAATTAAAATAGAATTTATTTGTTCTTGTATATTACACATTAAAATATGACTGTTGTCACATCTGTAAAATGAGAATAAAAATAATAACAGCAAAAACGTCACAGGATTGCTATGGAATTAAATGAGAAAAGCATTTAGCAGCAATATCTAGCCCATTTAAAATATGCAGTAGGCTTAGTTAGCTAGAATAGCAGATTCTATTTATTAGCTATTACTAATTAATAGTAATCAACAATTATAGGGCTTTTGCTTCTATCCAGGTATTTATTTTACTGCTCCAAATATTGATTTTTATTATAACTCTGCGAGGTGGAAACCCATTCTTATTGAGAAGACCAAGGCACCGAGAAGTTCAGTAACTTGTCCAATGAAGTCCTACCACTTAGTAGTTGTAAGATTGGGATTTAAGCCCAGTCCCTGGCCCCTGTACCTGTGCCTGTACTGAGCAAACTGTATGCCCTGCAGTGTTCCAGTGTGATCAGGACTCTGAAATCCTCAATGGGCTTCCTTCCTTACTGGGCTTAGTCACTTCTGGCACCATCCTTTAGGTAAGGAGGAATGACTTAGTGACTCACGGTTTTATCTCAGCCTCATAAGAATTGTTTTAGAAATTCCTTTAGCCAAATGACTAAATTTCCTTCTTCCTGTTTTATAGATTAAGAAGTTAAAGGTCTGATAAATCATTCCCCAGCAATTGATAAAATGGAATGCAATTTTTGGCTGGGGTAATTGCACTGGAAGGGTCTCACACCAGACTTGAAGGAAGGGTGTGTTGTGGGGAGGCAGCAGGAGAGGAGGGCAGCCAGCATGTCCAAGGCCTGGTGCTGGGATCATCAGCTGAATGATTCAGGATGACACACCTAGTCTGGATGAAACTCAGACCAGGCAAGCCCATGGTCTACAATGGAGTGTAAACAAATAATTTTTCTCAGAACCTAGAAATAGAATAGATAAAGAAGTTGTAATCCTTAAGTGGTCAAATTTAGCTTTATTTTTATCTTATTTTTTGTGGTGCAGGGGATCATGTCCAGAGCTTCATGCATGCTAGGTAAATGCTCTAACATGACCCACATCCCGACCCTTAAATTTAGTTTTTTCCCTCTGGCCTTTCAGCAGCAATGGCTACTCTCAATCACCCCTCCATCTTGAAATGCCTTCTCTGAGCTTCCACGACATCATAGCCTTCACAAACTTCTAGTGATCTCTCTTGAGTCCTCTTTTTCTTGTTCCTCCTCAAGTGTTGTTTTGCCTTAGGGTCCATCTAATGCTGCTTTCTCTTGTACTTACTCTCTCCCTAGGTAATCTCACCCATTGGTTCTTACTCCTACAATCCTTTTCAGGTCTGTCTCCTGAGCTCCAAAACGATTTGTTAGCACTTAACTGAATATCTCCACTTGGATTTTCCACAGTCATATCAATGTCAGCATGTCCAAAACTGCTTACCATCCTCCATGCACCTTTGCCCCGTGAAAGGCAAGTCCACCCATTCCATATTCCAGGCTAGACATCAGCAGGCATTTTTGACTCTTTTCTCTCTCATATCCAGTCACAAAGTCCTATTAATTCTGTTTCCAAACCATCTCCAGAATCTGTGATCCATGCCCTTTGGGAGAGGACAGATAATGGTTAAGAGCATAGCAGGTAAATTCCAGCTCTTTCCTGACTGCTTTGTGGACTCCAGCAAATTGTTCAGTTTCTCTCTGTCTCGAATATAAAATGAGATAGTGCCTTCCTTGTAGGCTACCATGAGGCAAGTGATGAGTACCTGCAGAGTACTTAGAACTGTGCTCACCTCTGCAAGGGTCCATGATGGCATTGCTGCCACCTGTGGTTCATTTCACATGAGAAATCCAAGACACTCTGCCTGGTCTCTCTGCGTCTAGTCTTACCCAAATCTATTCTCCACTTGGCAAACCAGCAGATAGTTCTAAAACTTGTATTGGGTCCTTTCCTGCTAATGATAGTTGGGTCCAAACTCCTTGGCTTATAAAGGTTCTTCATTTTGCTGGTAAATGGATGGAACTGGAGACAATCATGCTAAGTGAAATAAGCCAATCCCCCCAAAACCAAAGGCTGAATGTTCTCTCTGATATGTGGATCCTAACACACAAGGGTTGGGGAGGGGAAAATAGAAGTTCATTGGATTAGACAAAGGGGAATGCAGGGAAGAAAGGGGGGATGGGAATAGGAAAGACAGTAGAATGAATTGGACATACTTTCCTGTATTCATATATGAAGACACCACCAGTGTAACTCCACGTCATGTACAAGTGCAAGAACGTGGAGGAAGGGCCATGGGGGTAGGAATGATAGTAGAGTGAAACAGACATTGTCACCTCATGTACACGTATGACTGCATGACTGATGTGATCCTACAATACGTATAATCAGAAAAATGAGATGTTACACTCCATTTATGGACGATCTATCAAAATGTGTAAATGCATTCTACTGTCATGTACAACTAATTAGAACAAATAAAACAAAAAGATAAAAAAATGGGAAGTTACACTCCGTGTATGTATAATATGTCAAAATACACTCTACTGTCATGTATACTTAAAAAGGACATATAAAAAGATTCTTTGTAAGCTGTACTTATCCCTTGCTCTTGCCACAATTTGAAGTCTGCAGTTTCCTACTGTCTGTCCTATTTAAACTCCCCTCTCTTCTTTCCCTTCAAGGCTTTCTACGGGCTATCCCTCCGTCCAGAGGTTTCTTCCTCCCTCCTCTGCCTGGTTAATGCCTTTCCACCGTTACCTGGCCAATGACTCCTTTAGGCCTCAGTTTAGTTCACTTCCTCTAGGAAGAATTCCCAGACCTCCCCTACCCTAACCTCATTCTTCCAAACAAAAACTAGTTTGCCTACCAACTGGGCAAAATTCCTCGTCTGTTGCAGAAAACAGCACCTTCTCATCCCCTGTTCATGTTTCACCTGCAATGTGAAGATAGAGCCAGTATGTCCTGGGAGGAGGGCTACTTTAGGGATAATTTTGACCTTTATGCTTTCTTTGTCCTTTTTTCTTCTCCAATAAAACTTCTCAGCATTGGGGCCATGCTATTTCTCTTCCATTAACTGGACATTTCTTGTGGACCTGCTGTCTTGTGGGAGGCTATTTGGGGCTTCCTCCCAGACAGACACTAGCAATGGTTAAGTAGTGCTACCAAGGGTCCATTCACCAACCTGCCTGGTGGTCAAATCTGGGGCTGGAGCCCAGACAGCCTAGGGATGGTTCTTTCGTTGGTCAGTTTCTTAAGTCCAAACTCAGTTTGATTTTAGGACTGGCCTCATCTAACCCTTCCAAATATAGGAGCAGATCTGCTCCTCTGTGGCAGATTCCTTCTCCATCCGGAGTTACGGATTGTGTCCAGTAGATTAGCTAAATTTGGTAGAAATCTAAAATTTAACTGGTTTGCAGAAGAGTGTCTGCAATGGTTATAAGTGCTATGTAGTCCTTTAGGGTTGAGCTTTCAATGTTTGGCTATATGTTACTTAATAGATTAGCAAAAATAGCTAGTTATTGATAGTGCTCCTAAATACGCCATTTCTTTTGAAGAAGAGGAGCAAAGGGAGGGTAAACACAGTTTTACTGTTGTTTCCCGCTCCGAGCTCAGACCAGCTATTGGTGCTACCTCTTAATCCTGCTTTCTCAGACTGAACACTAGCACAAATCTTACCAGATCTATAATCTTTTTTCATTACTTTCAAGTGCTGCAAGCAGATTATTTTTATCTTAGAAACACACATGAAACATTTAACAGGAAATTGAGAGAAGAGAAACTTTCACTCACCATAACTCTGGACAATAGTAACTCTGCTAACTCTACTGGACAGACATCATGTAATGGGAATCGCAGGGCACAAGGGCCAAAAATCTTGGGGCAGAGGCTAGATACAACCTTAAAATACATGTGAAAAATGGCTACAAAATGGATAAAAAAGACATGAAACTCAAAGTTCCCAGGTCTTCAGCTGGCAGAGGTCACTCTTCTCTTTTTTTGTACCCAAATAAAATTACCTGTGCCTGTGTATAGCAAATACAAAGTCTGCTGTTTTCCCTGAATATTTCAGAGACTGCCCAGATGGTGTGGCCCTGTGTCCCTTGTCTATCCTGAGGTTGCTGCGCTGACCTCTGCAAACCTTCTTGCTCCAGA